>VZRN01000100.1:346390-489450 GCA_013397935.1 Dasyornis broadbenti
GAAGGAAGGAAGGAAGGAAGGAAGGAAGGAAGGAAGGAAGGAAGGAAGGAAGGCTTTTAAAGGGCATCACAACCATCTGGGACAGGGGCTCAGAACACAGCCACCCCCTGAGGGCTGTGAGCACATGGGAGGGGATCGTGGATTTGCTGCCAGAAATTCATGTTCTCACCTTTCATATTCAGGTTGAGGAAAGCCACTTTCACCGGCTTCCCCAGGGATCAGTTTCTTACGTTTTCAGCCTGTTTTGACGCACAGACTGAGTAAAAAAATAGTAGTAACACAGAGTTTGCTGAATGTTTTGCATTTTAGACTCCAGACAGAATAAGAAGCCACCAAACACGTTCTTGCACTACTGATTCAACACCACGAGCATCTTCCTCAGGGTTGCTGGCGCTGATGTTTATTTGCAACAAATTACAAAATTGACATCCCAGGAGGGAACAGCGCGAGTTCTCCTGTGGGAGTGGGATCTGCAAGTCTGGAATGAGGCAGGGGCAGGAATGAGATGCTCATCAGGGAGGGGAGCTGGGTCACCCACAAACACACAGACCTGGAGCAAAGCAGAGCTTTTCACTCTGCTACAGCCACTCCAATCCATACAGAAGGAAAACTTGCACAACAATAAATTACAGAGTTTCCACTACCTGGGGGAAATTATAACTGCAACTACTGTACAGTCAAGGATTTTATTGCCTAATATTTTAACAGGGTATCCTGGAGAGCACATATTAAATGCAGCCTCTCCCTTGGAGAAAATGAATAAATTGCATTGCTAACCCTCTCAAACTATGGAAGAGGTTTGACCAAGGAGAAACAATATGAAATACCCAGCTAAAAATACCCCTTTATTGCAAAACTTGTTTATTCACTATATCTCTTTGTTGCTCTCATTGCTTTTTTTTTCTCTTTACTTGCAGTTTCTAGGATGGAGAAAACAGCATATCCAGCTGGGGCAAAACTTTACAAACATCAAAAGAATTTATAGCTACAGAACACAACCACAAAGAGCAACTTGCAGCCATACAGTAGGCTGGTTTTGAGAATTTCTCTAATTCTGATAAAATATTTAACTCACAGCTGCCCTAACAGAGATAGAGCAACTAAAGTATTACAACATATGTGACGAGCAAGACTTACTAATACAGTGTAATTTCCTAACAAGAAAATAACATGGCAACTGTAGAGATCATGTTCTTTCTATACAAACTCTCACACAGCCACATTTAAAGCAATACATGGTTTCCAGCTAGTGTTTCCCTCTGAACTGTAAATACTACCCAAAAAATTGCTCATGTTTGTAGTTCTCCAGGAACAGAAGACAGAATGATGGACACAGAGTGCTGAGGTGCATTAAAACAAATGAGCAGAACAAGAAGGTCTGCAAGGCAGCTACACGTGGAACCAGCTATATCCGCTATCAATAATCTGTGCTGTGTGGGAGGGAGAAGTATGCTAGTCATAATTTACATTTTGGCAACTTTTCCTGACTCAAACATTAAAAAGAATTAAGGCACCAGGAAAAAAAAAATAATAAAAAAATAGTGCTGTGAAAGAACATCCAGTGGCTACACTTGCTGGTGACACCTCCCCTCTTTCTATTACTTTTCTATTACTGAACTCAGGGAAAGGCTGCTGCTGCTTGATGGGATTTTTTCACTTCTTCAGGACAATGTTCGGAACCACCTCTTAATTCTGTAACAGTGGAGAAAAGATAATACTGAAACAAATATAGAAATTGGAAAAGAAGCACGCCTTCTGAAGGTCAAACCTTGAAGGCTCTGCCTGCACTGAGAGAGCTTAAATGCACAGCACTGGATCACCACCAGTGCATGGACAATCCCACCTACAACAGAAACGAAAGAGCAGCCGAATCTTTGCAATTTAGCCCCAGACAACATTACCATGACTACAAAAGTATAGCCTGGAACTTGGGTATTTCTCCAAGGAATTCTTAGTGCTGCACCAAAAAAATAAAAAAGGTCATAAGTTTTTGCACAAGAGCTGCACTCTGAGTCCTTATATACACCAACACTGCAAATAGGGCCTGAGACAAAATCCAGTCCACTTAGAAAAGCTATTCATCCTTTTGCTTTAGCATACCTTAGAGATATGGCCCATGACAAGAAAGATTTATTTCATTTTTTCAAGACCACTGGACGAGCCCTGTCACCACATCTGCTGATCTGCACAGGCTGCTTGCAGAGTGCTTTCCTTCAGCAGAGCTGAAACCAGGCTCAGCTGAAAGGCACCAGAATCGGCACTGAGCTTCCAAAATTCACACCAGACCTCAGCAGTTAGGGCAAATCTTTGCTCCATGCCTCTCTCTCTCTCCTTCCCCCAGGTCCTTCTGCCCTGGCAGGAAGCTCCTCGCTCAGGGTGTGCATCCCACATTAACAGTTCCTCAGGCAGAAAGGTGTTTTAATACACACACACACACACACACACAGGGGTGAATTAACACCTTTCCCATGTAAACACTGCTGCTGTAACACTCCCTGCCCACGCTACCTTTGTAGGCTCAGTCAGGGCCATGAGCAGGGCGAGGTGTAACATAAGGAATCAATAATATTTCTCTGCCATGGGGCCTTCTTTGATCAGCACTTGAATGATGCATGTTTAGTAACAGAACAATTTCAAGCTAAAAGAGGATGCAGTCTGGGAAGGCAGCTTCTCTCTTATGGGCCCTCTTGGAATTTGCAGCTGGAAATGTCCTGAAGCTCACGGAATCAGCTCATTGCAGCAGGAACTGCCCTGAGCCTTGCACAGCCAACACAGCATCTCCCCTCCCTGCCTGCACAGAGCTGAGGTGCACCAGCCTCATCAGAAAAACCAGGAGCATCTGACCCCAGGCTGACCCGAGGCACAGTGATGGGAACGCGTTTCCAGAGATGAGAGAGGGGTTCAAATTCCCTCAGGTCTTGGACCTACATCTCCCACATCTGCCCTCTCTTTGTGCCCACATCACCAATATTCTCTTCTCTTTCTCTTTGTTTTCTGAAGCAAAAGCTTTTTCTTTTGGGCTGAAATGAGGGGGAAACAAAGCCCTAAAAACCTTCAGAGGTGCTCTCTGCCATATCACTGGAAGGCAATGTGCTTGTATTCACTAGCTGCAAATGCTCTGCAGATTCATCCTCTTTAATTTCTCTGTCTTTTAAGTGCACAGTATCCACCAGGTTCAAAAGAACAGACATTTCTGGAGCGTGACTGAGAACAAAACTCGGCGTGAAGAAGAGTGTTTTGAGCCATCTATCAACGAGACATTTTGCGTCTGCGGTCCCCATAAAACTCTCTCAAGTTTGACACCCCCAGGTCTGTTAATCCACCAGCATCATGACCCAAAATTGATTTATGGCCCTCCACAGGGGTCAGACCACAGCCGAGGTCTCCATAAAAAGGATCAGACTCTGGAAAATGACTTTTCACTTGCAGCATGGCCAGCAAGGGCTGAGTACTGGGGGACAGCCCACAGGATGAAATACTTGCTGGGATAGTTAAATCTCATAGCACTTTTTTCCAGGACCATCTAAGCCATGAACTTGGCCTCTGTGACTGTTATTGGTGTCCCCAAAGCTGAAATCTTGTCTCTGCTTGTCCCTCTTTCCTGTCAACAGGCCCCATTCCTCCACATGGGGAACAGTTCTTCCATGAGCTGGGAAGAACATCATCACCCAATGCCCACATCTCAGGTATCACTGCTATGGGATACATGGCCAGAAGGACAAAAAGTAAAAGGAAACATCCTAAGGAATGTTCTTTCCTTTTATGAGTAGTGTCTATCAGTGGGATACACCACATGTAGTGTTCCTCAATCATCTGGCCTGATTCTGGCAAACACAAGCACATCAACAAGCTTTCTTTGATCTGTACTCCATCAGAGCATAGCCCACTGCAAAACACCTCTCTTCCCGTCCCTACCTCTTGTATCTTGTGGAAATTGGACTCACTCAGCACAGGCAGCTGGGGAGGCCTTGGCGATTCATCTCCTGGTAAAGCATCTCATTCAGAGCCCTCAATGCTCCAGGCTACTCCCCACCTCTAACATCTTGAAAGCTCTCATCATTTCTCCAGTTGCTTGGGCTGGCAGCATTTCGTCAACAAATGTGCTTGAGGATAAGTGCACTGCAAAAACCTCAGTTTATAAACCAATAGCTTGGAGGAGATGGACTCAACCAAAAGCTGAACATGGGACTGGACTGTCCCTTCTCTGCATTCAAGGAGCACTTACAGTAAAACTCTAAACCTATTAGAGTTTGCCAGAACAAATCAAAGTAACAGGCAGCTCCATCTCTGAACAGTATTTCCTAAGCCAAAAGTGATGTTTTATTGCGCTGCAAGAGTCTGTGAGCAATGTGATGTTACTATTGTTTCTCTGAGAAAGAGAGAAACACATCTGCTCTTCTATTTATGACAGTCTCTTCTAAATTTTAGACTTTTTACTTGATAGTCTCCTTGTCTCAATACTTTTTTCAGAATTAAGAAGAAAATGGAAAGCTAGCAAGGAAGAAAAAGTCTCTGCAGCAAGTCCTTGTATGTATCAAGCCAGTCAACAGAGAATCTTTTCACAAAATGCCCCACGATTTGTGGCGATAAATTCACGCTGCATGCAAACACCACCCCAGCTTTGCTGCGCTCACACACCGCTTCCTTTGCACCACTCAGATGATCTGAAGCAATCACAAGCCTCTGTCCATCGGTGCCAAGTTTAGAAAAGCTCTTTCCCACCGGAGTGTCTCAAAGCAGGATGAACAAATATGAGAACTACACTGAAATAGTCAGCAGCAGGTGTGACTGCAGGAGGCTGTGGGAACAGCAAGAGGGATATCATCAACTAAGCTTGAATCAGGAAGCAAGCTACAGGAGGTGACACTTGCAGACTCCTGCCCCAACACACTCTCACCCCACAGTACCAAGAAAAGAGATATGGCTGGTAGGAATGTGCAAAGCAGGATCATAATATGGATTTATACGGCTGGAACCCAACCAGCAAGGCACAAATTGAGAACTGTGGGCTTGAGCTCATGCCAGGACCCAGAGTGCAGTCTCTGCAGTGATCCTGCTCACACCAGTTAAAACTTGTTCTGCTGCATCTTCCCTCTGCCATTTTCCCTCCACACGATGCACCTTCTGTGCTGTTCCATTTGTTCTTTTGCACATTCATTTTCTGCTTTGCTCCCGAGAAGGACCAGGAGAAGGAATACACAGATCAGGGAGTGCTAACGGCTCTCTTATCTATCTGCTTCCAAAATCAAGAGGCTCTCTCCACTCTGCCCACACACGCACACATTCTTCAGTCCTCCTGGATTCAGAGCTTGAATGCTTGACCCAGGTGGAGCTGCACAAAGCTCACTGAGGAGGCTCCGGAGCAGCTGCCAGAGTCAGGCAGAAAACACCAACTCCCTTGGCCTGGGCTGCTGCTGGCTAAGATGGACACATTCCAGCCTCTTCATATCTCTGGCTCTTCAACGCGGACAGTCAGATTTGGGAGGAGGGATGCTGCATGATCAGAGGCAGGAACTTACATTTTATTTTATTTTAAAATAAGCGTATAACTAGCAGCGAAGAAAATAATAGGTTGACTGGCTGCCTAAATTAACAACTGCTGAGAAAAGCAATAGAGATCCAAGTCTGCAGGGTAAGATGGCAGCCGTGAAGGCTCAAGAAGTTCCAGATCATATAAGACCTTCATTTAACACAGCATTTTCACTGCAGGTGTATTTTATGCAAAAGAAATTTTAAGCTTATCAAGCTTCTTCATTCTCATCACATGCCTCTCCCTTCCACGGCTCATCTCTGTCCTTCCTCTCTCTCCCTTTGCCCCCATCAACCTCCAGGAAGCCACAGGACATCCATGTCTCCTGTAGGATGCCCTTCCTGCACTCCGAACCCACAAAGCCTTCACTTAGCTCAAACCAACCTAACATTCTTCAGCAGCATTACTGGGAGGAAGCTCTGGTCCTGCCACACACTGGATCTGACGCCCTTTTCTTGGGGAACCTCCCCTTGTCCCTGAACCTGTGGGTTGCCAGGATGAACGACTGTTTGAGCCCTGTGTGTGCAGCCCTGCTGGAGGCAGGCAAAGTAAACTGTGTGTCTGCTCCCATGAACCAGTCAGAGATCCTTAGCACCGTCCCATAAAATTTAATATCCTTAACTCATTCCTTGTTCAAAGAAAAGAAAACACCACCACCACCACCACCCACAGCTAAAGAGCATTTTCAACACATCAAATAACATTGCTCTGAAAATCCAAGGCAGAGGCAGAGGCTGAGGCAGGGAAGTTTGTGAAGCGACGTGAGGAGGACTCCTCCCGACACCTCCATCCCCTGACGAACGCGCGCTCCCGAATCCCGAGCTCAAGCCTGCCATATAAGGTGCCGATATCTCTGCAAAGGCAAGACAAGCTTTAATGCTGCAACTAAAGGGATGAGAGAACATTGCCTAAATCTGGCAGGTCCCTAAAGAGGGAGCGAGCTTTTCATCATAAATGTTTCTTCAGTTATTTGGGGAAAGAAACGCAAATTGGAAGGGAAGTTGCAGATAGAACAGCCCCTAAATTAATGTTTTTCCTTCTAATCTGCTCTACGTGGCTTCTGACCGTGCTGTCGGTTGCAGTTTGCTCATGCTTTATAAAATACAGGAAAAAAAATACGCAGAGAAATCACAAGGCAATGATTATTACTGAGTTACTGCCTCTCTTCACAAGCTCACTGTACCAGGAATTGGCAAGCAACCCCCAGACAAACAAGCTTTCAACTCATTAAACAACTACAATACAATATACTTATAAATGTATTTATTGTGACTGAGTCGCATTTTTCATCCAAATCTCTGAGTGACACACGGTCCAGAGCCAACCTTTCAGTAGTTTCAGGTTTATACATGTACTTACTCCCCAAAATGAAAAAGTTGGGGATTATTTGGGTGCAGCGTTCCCTCAGCCAGAGACGCGGCGCGGGCGTTGCTTTGCCTGCAGCTTTACTATCGACACAAATTTAGCCAGAAACCACCACCCAGCCTCAGACTGTTCCCAACCCTTCGCAAATATGCCACAACTTCCCATTCTTGACTATTTCTTTGTGCTGCAAGCAGCAGTCTGAAAGCAAGAAGCCCCTTGGCAGAGGCACAGAAGGAAGGCAAATCCACGCGGCCACGGCAGGACGGAGCAGGGCAGCTCTTACCTCTCCCCTGGCGATGGATGAATGCCCAGAGGGTGCGGGAGCCCAGGGAAGATGCAGCTCAGCGCTCGGAGCAGCACGAGGCCTGGCCTGTGCTCATGAGCTGCCCCTGTCAGATTTTCCAACAGCAGAATTGCAGCCAAGTCCCTGCCCATGCCTGAAGAATTTCCTGAACAGCATTCCCCTTCTTTTCTAGCTGCTTTGAAACCACACTGTCTGTACTTCAATAAGGCTTTGTCAGGCCAAGTTACAGCTACTGGGCTGGCTCCAGTGAGCAATTGAAAACACATGTGTTTTGCATTAAAAGCCCCCTTCTCACTGCACACATTCAGACACAGACACCCCCGTCCACACCCAGCCCCAGAGCCTGCCTGCCTGCCTTGCCTTCGTGGTGAGAGAGCCAGCCAGTTTGGTTAAAAGGAATAAAAGGATTATGTTGGTGGAGATTTTCTTTGGGAAAAGGAAAAAGGGGGTGGGAGGGACCCCATTCCCATGGATAACACCTCGCCCTGCCTCCTGTGCTTTGCCAGTGTCAGCGGGTCATGGGTGCCCAGGTTAACAGCTGGCTTTGCCAAACCCCAGCAAGCGTGCAAGCACAGGAATTAAAATTTCAGTTCACCACTACTGTCCTCTTACCTTTACCTCTGTCTTTTTTAAAACTATGAGAAAAGAAAGCATATTTTTAGCATCTCTAGGCTCAGTTCAGCACATCAGAACTGTATCCTAATCTTGACACATACTCCTGTATCTGCTTATACTAAAAATAATACAACTATTTTTGAGTACTTTCATCCCTCTCTGCTTTCCAGCTGTCCTAACCCTTATAACCCAAAATATTTTAAGCACCTTGCATCTCTTTTTAAAGAGCATTAACACTGCTCTGGTGTTGGCTTAAGGAAAAGAAATAGAAGATATAATGTTATACCTTTTAATCAGAACGGGTCCCAGTTCTTAATATCTGTAATCATTTCCAGGCAGCACCATGGGTCAAGGCAGCGACCGTGGGCTCTGCAGCTCGGGGTGCCCTGTGCCTGGCATGTGCCTGTGGAGCAGAGCTGGAGTAGATGTGGAAGCACACATGGATGTCCTCCTTATTCCACCACGGCTAAGTCCCACCAAAGATGAAACACAGCAGCAGAGTTGTCAAGGTAACAATATAGAAAAGAGACAGTTTAAAGAGAGAGAGAGATATTTTCCCCTCCTAATGTTCCCTTTCAAACCCTGTGCTCCGCTTCTCTGGGGTTATTCTCTTGCGTGGTTTGCAGAGTGTGGTGGGCAGGTGAGGTGTTTACAAGGCATAAATGCAGCGGTGATTTGAAGTAACGAGAGCCCTGTGCATGGCCTGATGCAGCGCTCTTGAGGGCAGAGGAAGCCTGCTGCCTTCTGGGGGCTGTGGCTGCAGCCCATGGCAAGGACTCACCCACCCACAGGAATGTGAGCTCTGCCTTTCACCCATCAGCTGTGAGATCTTTAAAAAACCCTCGTGGGATGCCCAGAAGAAATGCATGCACCTATCCAACCTGTTCTGAGAGCTGCTGTGGTCACTCCATGCGTGGCTCTCGCCTGCACTTTGCCCTGCTACCAAAATGTCCTTTTCTTCTTCCCGCACAAAGCCACAGGTGGGTCAGCAGCTCTGCCCTTGTGCAAGGCCAGATGTGGGCAAGCTGGACCAGCCCTCCCAAAGTGACCTCAGTGGGGGTGGACCCAGACTATGACGCAGTTTTGCAGAAGACAGGAAAGGATGAAACCACACAGTCATCCTGCCTCAGTTTGCAAAACTTTCAACCAAAAGGCGAGCACACCAGGCATGCACGCACACAACCACTGATGACAGCATTTCCCATCTATTTGCACAGCTTGTGAGGAGTCAGTTTGTGCCAGAGCAGCTCCTGTGGGTCACATGTCAGGGGAACCGTCCATGCAGCTGAGGGTCTCCTCAACAAGCTGCCACAGCCATGATAATACTCTTTGGGTTGGCAACCAGTAACAGCTGAAACCAAAGGCACCTAAAACCTTTGGAGTCTCTTGGTATGAATAAGCTGAAACAGAAAAATATGAACTGCAGGCTCACATAATCAGATTTTCAATTGTACAAGATAATCAGGCATCTGCAGAGCTGTTTGCAAGATGATAGCAGTCCATGCCTTCTGTCTCAAATTTCCCCCTGGTCTTTATTCAGCAGACCAGCTATGGATGGGACTGGCAGTAACTTCAGTGGATTGCCATGTGTTTTGAGTTAGGCACATGCTTTAGTGCTTTGTGGTCCAGGACTTTTTACAGCAGCCTGGCTCTGGCAAGATCATTAGTCAAATCATTTAAAATATGGCAGTACAGCACTTTGAAATCACTCAGTTCTTTACACAAATGCGGTAAATCCGTGGTTTTCAAATTTTTCTTACTGTGGGGACCCCTAAGTATTTGACAAAGGTGGTGCATACCCCTGTAATCATTTCACAGAGAGAGATTTCTACATACCTAACAAAAACCTCCCTTAACTTGTCATTTCTCCCTTGGGAATAGTCCCCAGGCCTCCCATACGTCTGTGGACCACAGGCTGGAAACCGCTGCTGGAGATAACTTAATCCCTTATTAAAAATCTAAATGATCTCTTCTGTTTATGTGATGTACTTTCTATCTTCAGAATATTTATGTGAGCTAGCAGCATGCTGCCAGGTAGAGACAAGGGGAGGTGACAGCATTAATACTGCATTTTTTTCCACTGGCATAATTAGTAGGCCAAGTCTATAAATATTTACATTAAATCTGTCAGGCATCACACCAACCTCTCTGATAACTTCAGGGGTGTCTTACTGTAAACTGCATTAATGCCTCACTATTTTGTCATCAAGTAACACATAAAATGCTCCTTCAAGCTAAGCCACTTTGAGTAGGTTGTTTTTATCTCTTTCTCATTTGGGTGCAGGGTTTAAAGATGCTTCAAGCATCAGAACTGCGGCTCAGGGACTGCTCTATTTTTCTGTTATTGAGCTATCATTTGTATTAGTGCCAGCACTACCAAAAATATATGAACCTTGCAAGCATAAACCTTAAGTTGATGTCAACATAACTATCTGCGTAACTGCTATTATTCCTCAGAACTGGCAGGGTTATGAGGATTTAAAAAACCTACTAGAGCTCTTTGAGAAGATGAAAACAAATTAACCCCCCTCAAAGCTCCAGTATCTTTGCAGCTGGAGAGTACAACACGGAGGGACTTCCATTTTGTTCAGGAGATCCAATCCACTTGGACCCATGAACTTCTACACTAAGAAGAGACCTACAAAAGGTAGGAAGGAAAGTTCCTTCTCTACCATTTATACCTGTCCTGACTTTTGACAGCATTTTCTAGAAGCAGCTGTAATTTATTTAGTATTTACTGTTGAATTATCAATATTCATAATTAATTTCAGTTAACAAATAATATCTATTTGCATACAAAATGAAACTTGGGATTTTCATGCTGTGCAGATTTCCAGGGACTTGCTCAAGCATTCCTCAAACTTTCCTAAAAAATTCAGGGCAAACCAAATATGCAGGAAGAATCAGCATGTAAATGCAGGTGTGGGTGCACCTGGAGTGGAGGAAGAAGTCAAAATGAAAATTTTATTATCTGAAATAATTAAGCAATCCCTTGTTTGAGCTTTGCCTCCAAAGGACTTCCTTTAAAATCCATTAAATCTCTTGAAGTATCACAACAGAATAAATATAAATGTTTAAATGTTTTTAATGCCTCAACTGAAATAAATCATCTGCCAAATTATTATTATTTTAAATCGCCCTCTGCCTTGGAGTCTTTTAAGAGATCTCTTGAGTACCCATATGCAAAGGGAGAAACCAAGACTCACTTCAGCTCACCTCCTTAAATGCAGAATTACGGGAGTTGATGGATTACAAAGTTAACTATTTTGGGTCAGGAATAGCTGAGGGAAGGCAGCTATTGGCATTCCTGATGGATTCACCCAGCCCTGAGCATCCAGAGAGGATGGAGGGCAATGTAATGAGACAAGGAGGGGATTCCCAAAACTTTTGTAGGTAATGGCAGTGGTTGCAGGGGCAGAATGCTTCACTGAAGGGAGAAAACCCTTCCCTGTGTGCCTGTGCAGGGAGTGAAGGTCTGACTCAACGGCAGGAGCAAAATCCTGTTTAAGTGCTGAGAGTGCTAAAGGCACGCAGGTCAACAAGTAATCACACCCAGGGCTGAGATGGACTTGGAGAAGTGGGAACAAAATGGGAGAAAATGAAAAAAGACCTCGGTGCGTGTTTGAACACGACCGTGTGCTGGAAGCAGCCAGACCTGCAGTGCCTGCATCCCCACATCCTCACCCACTGCTCTAGTTTCCTCACATGAGATAAATGTGGCTGCATTTCAGGAAGAAGTATAAATATAGGTCTGGTCATGAGATGCAAGATCTGCTAATTCTTGGAGACTAAAGAGAAAGAGGGGCAGAGCAGCTCTCATAGGCAGGCGTTCCAAGGATGCTCTAAATTTCATGCAGATGAGAAACTCCAGTAACAGCAGAGGTGACCCTGGGGACTGATTCACACAACTCTGAGCTATTTAGATCTGAGCACTAAATTTTCTCCTTCTATTCATCCCAGACTTAGCAAACAGTACGAAAGAATAAATGAATTAAAGGAAACACAACAAAAAGTCCTGGTTTCATGGTAATATTACAGGGGAGCTGGGCAACAGCAGGTCAGGGCAGGAGTCGGTGTTGTTTGCACAAGGCCAAAAACACAACATGAGTTCAAGTGAAAGACTGAGCTTTCATGAGAGGCCAGACTCCGAGAGCTGCTGCTCAGGGTCTGGAGATCAGAAACATTCACATCTCTGCTGCTGCTGCTGCTGCTATGAGACACGGATCAAAGCAGCAAAAAGTCATCACCAAAGGCACCTTCCACTGCACAGGCTTGGGAGAGCTGCACATAAGGGAGGGTGGAGGATGGAGGCACCCAGCACACCAGAACAACAGCAGGCTCGTGCCTACCTGTGCACAGATTGATGTGCAACACCTGCACTGAGAGCAACCTGCTCCTAAGGCTCTTTTCTCCTTAGGGTCCAAACCTGCAAACTCCCTGAGCCCATCTGCAGATTGCAGTGTTCCCAACCCAAAAGCTCTGTACCGTGCTCCTTTCCCCACAAAACTGCAGCAGGGTTTACCTGTCAGCCAAAAAGCCACAGCCGGGACCTCATCCAGCCCACCCCTCTACCCTAACCGCTTCTCTGTAATTATTTTCATGATTTCAGCCATTTTCAGGCTCTTTTCAGAAATAATTTAAGGCCAGCAGAGCTTGTTAATAGGTAGAATGGAAAGTGTTCCTTTTCATTTCACTGGCAACATTAATGCAATTATCCTGAATAATTCTCAAACTACGTGGGCTGTAATTTCAAGGTAATATTACTATTACAGAGCCCTGTTCTTCCGGCCAGCATGTGTCATATTTCCCATCCAGAGGTTATTTATCAATAATCAGAAAGGTCTTCATTTATAAACAATAGGGCCTCTTCATTTGCAGCACGACAAGGATGCAGGATTGGTGTCACCAGGCAAAAAACTGATTTGCCATTCCCTGGCTTCTACTCCTCTGGCATTAGAAATGCAAGGGGAAAAAAAAAAACCAAACCCACTGCAAAGATTAATCCCATACAGATATAAGAGCAAATATTCAGTTGGCAAGGCCAATAATTGTTCTTCTATTAAAGTCTTAACAGTATCCAAATTCATTACTCTTATCTGAGCAGCGTCAGCCTTCGTTCTTTCAGAAATCAGGTTCAAGGCGCAGAGCTGCTCTCTAAGCTTTGGTTAGATATGTGCCCTGACCAAGACACATCGTCACTTCAGCCTGAAATAATCATCTTCTGGGGGGAACATTTCAGTTTCTCTGCTATGTCTGTTGTGGTGGAGAGCTTCTGAGTATGGCCATGCCACACTTACACTGAATGCAGAGCAGTTTCTGGTCAGGCAGAGCTGTTCAGCTGCCTCTGCTCATCACAGCCTTTCCCTTTTCACTCCCGACTATTTTTATTCTGTCAAGAAAGAAGCTCTGCTTGTTCTTACACTTAGGTATCTTATTATATCACAAAGTTTAACACCACCCAAATCTGGCTCCACAGAACAATTTCGTAGGCAGCAGATCTGTGTTTCACAAAGCAATTAGCAGGACTCTGGCAGAACACTAACAAGGCAGCTTGTCAGTCCGTCAGCAGCCTGGACACAGCCATCTGTTTTAACGAGCTCTGGGGTGTCATTCTGGACAGCAAGATTCTGCATGAGCCTGTGAGACTCCTGAGATGAGCAGCAGTGACCTTCATCCCTAATGTCTGATCCAAAGGAGAATCCCGGCCCTCCTCCTCCTCCTGTGACAGCATTAGCCTCCCACCATCAGGCTAAAACTGTCTAGAACACATTAGATACAGCTGAAGACATAGAACACATTAGATATAGCTGAAGACGTTTTTTACAATGAGGGTGGTGAGGCACCAGAACATGTTGCCCAGAGAGGTCCCTGGGAACATTCAAGGCCATGTTGGACAGGGTTTTGACCAACCTGATCTCGTTGAGGATGTCCCTGCTCATTGCAGGAGGGTTGCACCAGACGACCTTTAAAGGTGTCTCCCAACCCATACCACCCTGTGATTCTAAAACCTGATATCCAACATCCACTCTGGAATAAGCAGCAAGGAGACAACAGATGTGGTAACCAAAACAGTGAGAAATCTTTGGCCAAATTTTGCAAATTCTTTCTCTCTGCTTATATTCTGCAAGAGGTGCTAAGGCACGTGCTGTTCATAAAGCAGCTCCTGACAGAATGCAGATACTTGGAGCTGTAGCACAGCAAAGAACGATTATGCTGGTATATAAACAAATGCACACACACACACACACACTTTGAGTTTCAACAGAGAACACTGGGGAAGGTTTAAAAAGCAAATTGATAGGAAAATGAAGCTACACTGAGATTGCGTGAGCCAAAGGGAAGGAATAAAAATGCAATGGCTTGAGAAATAAATGCATGTTTATATGTCAGTAATCATGCCTGACCTTTGCCAGGGAGCTCAGTATGGCAGAGGCATTTTGGTGAGGGTATGCACCCCAAGGACCATGAAAAGGACACCATGCAGGAATTCCAGACTTGGATTTATCTACAGAGGTACACTTGAGGGCCTCTCAATCTCAGCCTCTCTGCCTCAGTTATTGGCAGGATGTTGCAAAGAGTAGAACACCATTTAATTGGGAAATCTCTTTATTTCTGTAGCTATTACCTCTCAGTTTTGGAGAGGATTCCTTGTGCTTTCCTATACCTAATCAGTTTTTGGAGCCTAGGGGGATTTCCTGTGTGTTCAACAGCATCCATAAAGGCTGCCGCGTCCAAGAAAATTGCTGAGACCATTTGCACTTGGTCTGCTGTCCTGTTCCAAATATTTATCTGATTCAGCAGCTGGTAAGGCTTAGCCCTCACTGCAGTGTCAGAGAGGGCTGCTGCTGCTGCTCCCAAATCTCTCTGTGACCCAAAGAGTCGTGGTAAGGATGACTGTATCAATGTTTGGTCCCATTAGGGGATAGGAGAATCAAGTGTCCTGTCCCTTCCCCCAGAGACCCCAGCAGCCTCCACCAGCACCACGCTGCAGAAATCTCCACTGCAGAAGCAGAGGAAAGGAATAAAGTTCATCTTGCAATACTCATTTCTACATGGCAGAAAAATATGAGGGTCATTGTGTGACTCCTCTGCATGAGCAAAACATCCTGTGGTTTGGTAGCAACAGGATCTTCTTTTCATTAGTAGGACACAGGGAAAACCTTGCCACATTCGTATATTTTGGATTCATCACTGCTGTGATTAATGTCAACATCATTGCTGCCCTAAATTCTCCATTCCCTCAGGCTAAAAATACCTTCCTGGATTCCCTGATATTGTCCAATGAGAATCACAAAGGGAGAGAGGGCAAGGAGAGGAAAGGAGAAGAGAGATGCTTTGTGTCTGTCATCCAGACTTTCTTTGTGGGCAAGGTAGCCATCAGGGAGGTAAGAGAGCTGTTCCAAAAATGTGAGGGATTTTACCTGCCCACATTTCTCCTCAAGTTATGACAAAAGTTTATGTGGATGCTTCTTAAAGAGTAGAAAAGTTTTCATGTTGTGCTTCACTCAGAGATATTTACAATTATAGTTTAACTCTCTGAAGTCACTAACTGGTAATTAAAAAAAAAGTTTATTTACTACTGCTTTTTTTTTGAAGTGCCCTTTTGTCTTATTCTCATTTTCCAGATCTGTCCTGCCTTCTCCATTTCTGTGAGTGGGGGACAGACTCAAGTAAACTCTCCCTCCACAATGGCGGGAAATCTGCAAAGTGAAAAATCAAATCCCTTTCCCAAAAAAACTTGTTTCTGGCTGGAGCTGTGCCAGGAGAGGTTTAGGTCAATATCAGGAAAAGGTTCTTCCCCCAGAGAGTGCTGGGCACTGACCAGGCTCCCCAGGGAATGGGCACGGCCCCAAGGCTGCCAGAGCTCCAGGAGCGTTGGGACAGCGCTGCCAGGGATGCACAGGGTGGAATTGTTGGGGTGTCTGTGCAGGGCTGGGAGTTGGACTGGATGACCCCAGTGGGTCCCATCCAACTCAGGATATTCTATGATTCCATGTTTCTAATTAATGGCTTGGTGTTTCTGTAACCCCCCACCTTACAGGAGACGAGCACAAGAGAAGCCAGCACAGAGCATTTACTCTCAACTGTCTGTGAAAACATCCACGTGTATTTAAGCAGTGCAATATTTAAATCACAAGAAACGCACCGTAGCAATGGGGTTAGATGTGAATTCTGTATAAACTGCTCCTCACTTCTGGCTGGAGCAGCACTGGGCTGTGTTCACACCAGTGCTGCTGAGCAAATCCTCCCCCTCTCACCCCTGCAGCTATTTATCATCATCACACAAAACTGGGAGCAACCTAACACGGTGGCACAGGGGTCTCCATCCTGACTGCCACACGGAGGCTAAACCCATCTCCCTGCAGCATAGCAGCGCAGCCAGAGCCTTTCTTTTCACCTAAATCACCCGGGTAGTTACCAGGTTTGAACGGGAGCAGGTGGGGGAACACGTGTTGGGAGCACAGTCTGGTGCAGTCACAGAGTTTTATGGGTTCATCATCCCAACACATAAACTTTCTCCCAGTAGGGCTCCTTTTCACTTACCTGTTTTTATTATTGTACAGCAAGATCTGAACGGCAAATCTCTCAAAGGTTAACAGGCCTGTCCAGAAAGTGCAAGAAACAGACGGGCTACAGTCTATGAATTTTAATGCTCTACATCACAACAATATGTTATTTCTATACTGGAGAGCAGTCCACAATCAGCACTATTTCGGTAACTGTGAGAGATGACAGAGGCCAAGGAAAGGTGCAATAACAGTTGTAAGACAACCTGCCTGCAAATAATAGCAGAAGACCACCATAAAGATGGAATGGCAGAGAGGGGAAATAACACACCAGGGAGATTCAGAGAAACCCCAGCAAGGACATCTCCACCTGCTAAAGCCTGGGAAACCAAAGGAACGTTGCCGTGTACAGCAGGTCAGGATGTTTCAGGCAGATGGTGATCCCCACATGAAATCAGTCCGTCTTTCTTTGAGAGGAAGCCCCTGTCCATCGAAGAGAGATGACACCTTAATGCTGGAAGCTACAGGCTGTCACAGGCAAAAGGGCAGAAATTCACCCACACTTTCCTCATCCACTCGATGCTGAAGCTGGCCCTGTGTTTTGAAGCAAGCAATGCTTGCAGGCCCTGAAACATCTCCAAACCAACGTGCTTTAGAGGCTGTTGAAAAGAGGAGAGGGAAGGGGGAAGGGGGAAGGAGGAAGGCTTCGGGAAGGGAAGGTTCAGGGAAGGGAAGGTTCAGGGAAGAGAAGAGAAGAGAAGAGCAGAGAAGAGAAGAGAAGAGAAGAGAAGAGAAGAGAAGAGAAGAGAAGAGAAGAGAAGAGAAGAGAAGAGAAGAGAAGAGAAGAGAAGAGAAGAGAAGAGAAGAGAAGAGGTGCTCAGCTCTTCACTCACTGCAGTGCATCTGCACCACAAGAATGCCTCTCACACCAGGACCCAGAGGAAGCTTAGCCCTGTCTATCCTAAATTATTTGCATTTCTATATAAAGACAAACCCAAGGATTCTTTAAAGATAGAATTTGTCACAATTAGGTGTTGGCATTTCTTTATAATTGCCTTAAATACTTCAATCTCAAGAAAACGTGAGTGAAAGTGCAGGAAAATTATGCTGATCATTTCCTCATAATTAGACAGATTCAATAAAACCTGGCGCTTAGCATGTTTTGCATTTATATAGTCTTTATACAAAATTAACCTCAAAGATATCGCTATCACTTTTCAGTCCTTACCTATCAAGCACAACTGCTCTGGAAAGGATCATCTTCATAAACAGATACCTCTTGAGGATTACTTAAAATCATTACTTTGCCCACAAAACTCTTCCCCCAGCACTCCACTTCTCCCTTCTGCTATCCACACGCAAAGCCTGGAGAATTATGGGCTTTGGCTTGTTCTGAGAAGAAACTAATTAGAGAACTGGTGATTTTTGTTGGAAGCCTGGTTATTTATGAAGGAAATAAGCCTTGTTTCTATGGTGGAGAGAATGTGGGGGGGGGAAAGAAAAGCAGTCTCCCACTGCTCCAAATGTCTATCAACCAGCATTTAGTCAAAATATTTGCTCAAAATATTATCTGCTCCTTGAATCTAAAAGCACGGATGAATACGTACATCTCAGCACAGAAGATGTCTTACCCAGGGAGCACTGATGAAGATAAAGCTACTGGCAGACCCACCAACCCTATTGCCAAAGTTTCCTTGTGGATGAAACTTCCATCTCCTGGTCCAGATAAAGAGAATCCTGAGGAGGTAATGAACAATTGACTGTTCTCCTGTGCAAAATGGCCCTTGTGTCATGGAAGGCCTATTAATTTTCTTGGAGTGCACGAAATTAGTTAAAAATGCTTATGTGTACTAAAAAGGACAAAATATATTTATGCAGCTTCTTTCTACTCTCTCTGCAGAGCAGTCAAAATGTCTTCAACCCTATATATAAGCACCTCTATTTGCTACTCTGAGTATCTGATTATCTTTTCTTTCTGTGTGAGAAATTTTTCTTCTTCCTTCAGAGCACCATCCCCTTTCCTAAGCCAGGAGAATATGAAATAAATATGGTACAGCATATAAACAGTGCACAGTATAACAGAGCTTCTAAATTCAGTGTCAGCCACAGATATCAAGTTTTCCTTTCTCAGTGATTGATGCCCTCTAGAAGAAATAATAATTATATGGCACAAGGAGGAGGAAAAAAGGCATGTTGAATAATATAAGCATTTAGTCAAATCATAACTGAAACACTGAGAGGAAAAAAAAAAATGCTTTAAAACTGCTTAGCCAGAAAAAGACAGCATTATCTGTAAAATGGAAGAAAAATAAACCCCCTCCAATAAGAAAAGAACTTCAGAAATTTGTTATACGCTAATGCCATCTACCAGACATCAGTGGAAGTAGCAGAAGGAAGTGTCAAAGAAACAACAAATACAACAAAAATCAAGTAAGCATTTGTGCACAGCCCCAGGTGTTTATTTTCTTAGCAAGTGCTGAATTCCAAACCGTGTTCTACCTTTTCTTTCTTTCTCAGAGAAAGGACTCCAGGGCATCCATGAATGCAAATATTTATCATTTCTCTTAATTGACAAGGCTGCAGAAAAATCTTTGAAATTTCCCTTCCAACACAACTTTGAGGCACAATATATATCTACACAACTTTGAGCTATTGTTATTCTTCTCTTGCAAGCTGATGTTTTCTTACGCAATGAAAAAAACCCTTATTTTGTGTCAAATTCCGTATTGTCTCAGGGCCTCTTCAGCCTGGCCTGACTCTCTTGATCAGTGAGTCCGAACTCAAAGAGCTTTTCAAAGTGGTTACGCTGACAGTTGAACCCCAGTCTTTACCTGTATGTGGAGAGCAGTTTCCAAGGACCGCCTGATAAATGGAAAGGGCTTGTCACTTCTCTTCTTGTCCCAAATAGCCCCAGATTTACAGCCAGCTTGAAAACACACCCAAAGGACCTGTGCCAAATTTTACCAAGGGAGTTGCTTTTCTAGGAGAAAGTTTTCCACCGCCACTCAGGATGTACTTTTTGAACCCAGAGCCTGGTTTTGATCCATCAATATTCCTTTTGGACATCCACCAGAAATAAACAGCAGGTGCCTGCTCAGTCTCAAAACTGAAATATAGAAGCAGCTGCAAATTCTGCCACTGCCATGCCATGGACGCAGTGTCCACCCGCTGATGTAGAAAGTGGGAGACAGACGAAGTAATATCTGAAACCAGCAGACCATGATGTGGACCTGAACCATTTTGAGAGACCCAAGAATCCTTCCATTTCAAAAGGAACGTCCTCTATGTGTTTGTTCTTTCAGACAAAACCTCATTTCTTCCTAAACTTATCTACAACTTACCCCAAACTAATATAATTTCTTAGCTCTTCAGTCCCTAATACCTCTTCAGGAAAACATTTCAGAATTTCTGACAATTGAAAAGAATCTAATTTTCTGTATAAATGTATTCAGATCAGTAACATCTCTGTGTCAACTTTACCTTTTCTTTTCCCCTCAAAAAAACTCCATTGTTTTCAGAACTATTTACAGATACCAACTAACAGAGGCACTTATCCAGAAATTCTGCCAGGATTTGTCTCTTTCTGTTCTTCCAGAAGGGCAGAAACAAAAGCCATTTAGCTGCCACACTTGGTCTGTGTCTACAATGGAAAGGTTCAGTGATGAAGCCATACTGAATAGCCACTGATTAAGAAATTGCAAGTTCTAGGAGCTGCTGTTGATTCCAGGCGAGAGGAATTGCACCGAGCTGGAGTTAGCTGGCAATGCACAAAGAGGAATTTCCATGTTGTCAAAAGCCGCCGTGTCTGATTCTGGCATTACTTCCTACTGGCTTGCTAAGAAAAAACAAGCCCTCATCACACTCCTCTGATGCTTTCTTTGCTCCTTGGATGAATATTCTGTGAGTGCAAATAAAATGTTCAACAGCAGCAGCAGTCCACTTTCTGTCTCTCACAGAATGAACTGGAGGTAGCCAGGCTTTTGCATCAGGAGCTGGAAGCACGAGTGTTCCAGCAAAGCCTCCGGGCCAGCTCCGAGTTCCTCTCCTCCTTCTGCCCTTTCCTTTCTGTGAGATCACAGCCACGAGGCACCACAAGGCCACACCAACGTGGTGCTGGTTCTCAGCCCCATCTCTACAGCTCCAAGAGCCTGCTTGACACTCAGGAAATTTAGCCATGAAGATCCAAACCCACGTTCCTGAACCGCAGAGAGAGGATGCACAGGCAGTCCCCAAACTGGGCAGAGAATCAATATCGGGGAGGAACATCTCATTATTATTGCAATACAAGTCTAGGATTTAAATAGCCCATGTCAGAAGAGCTGAGACATGCCATCACAAAATTTTTATTAGCTATCCTTTGGGCTTTTAAGCTTCCAGCTTCCCAGAGTAACAGTTATGCTTGAAATCATAAACTTTTCTTTTCCTCTGCCTCCAAAATTGAAAACATACCGTGGAACAATGCTTAAATCTGTTGGCTCTTCTCTCTTACAGAGCAGTCACTGCCTCTGTTTTGCCTTTCTTTTCTTTCCCAGGGTTCTGGCAGCCCATGGGTTAACAGGACAGTTATTTGAATGAAAGGCATTTCCAATAAATCAGCAGATAGTAAAAGGGAAAAAGCACTAGAGTAATTTCTTCTGCTCACAATTTCATTATGCTCTTGGCTTTGAGCCATCGTAAGGTAAATCAGTCATGTTGCACAGACACTTTGAAAGAACAGTTTTTAAAATCACTTGGTAAGCCACACTCCTTGTTTGAATGGAGAACCCTGCTTATTTTGTATGGCACTCCACGCCCATTTAAAAGTTGTGAAAAGGAGAGCTGTGATTTGGCTGCAGAGAGCACCTCACGGAACTGGCCTCAGGGCTGTCCCCACAGCCCACGTTCTCCTCTCCCTGCTGCACCAGACTTGATGACAGCATCCCAACAAATGGACAAAGCCTCCCTCTCCAGTTCCCTTTTGGCAATAAACCTCGGAATAATGCCGACCAAAGATGGCATCACTGCTTGTAGAACCTTGGCCTGGGCAAGTCTGCTCAGCTGCTGACATTCACCAGGGCTCTCTCTAACTTTTCATTTCCATCTGCTGCTCTCTCATCACTCATTGGCTCCTCGGAAAGCAAGGAAAAACGGAAAAATGCCCTACTTTGGAAAAATGCCCTGCTTTCACTATTTGGAACTCCCAGAATAAGGAAATGGAGGCTGCTGGCAAAAATATTACAGTTTTGACAGTCTGTTCGTTCTCTTTCTCCCCCACAACACTGGTGTGATCAAGAGGAGGCAAAACAGTGACACACCAGCAGCAAAATATCATGGACAGAGAAATGGGGGATGAAGATAAGGCAAATATCCCACGGCCTTGAAAGAAAAATTGTCCCTGCACAAACTGTCTCCCAGCCATTTTTAATGGCTTCTGACTTCACACAGCATCATTAGTGTTCCATATTTTTTCTTTTGAAAGCTCACAGCTTTCAACTAAATGTGTTCATCCTACTTCCCCCTATTCCCACATCGTCTTCCCCCCAAAGTCACTGAAAGTGCCTTTACCTTCACAATTTGGAGTCTTGCACAATTTACTGAAATGCTGAGCACTGGTTATAAAAGCGACACATAAAAGCCAAACACACTGTAAGCATCTCAACACAGCAAAAGCATACTCACAGGCATTCCAGCAGAGAGAAATCTCAATTAATGCCTTACACAGAAACATAAGCTCTTCATGCTTAACCCTCAGATTTCAAGTGGGAGCCCAGTGGTTGCTGAAAGTAGCTGTGGCACAGTTTAAACACCTCATTTTTGCCTATTCTAAACACGGTGACGGCTGCTTGCCTTTGCCCTCCAACCATCCGCCAGTCCCTCACGTGGCCTAGGTTGGCACAGCAAGCAGCCACTGCAGGAGGCAGAGATTCCTCACCAGTTTCTAAACTAGCTGACAGACATATCCAGCTGCTTTTCAATGCATATTCCACTGTCAATCAAAATTACAGGGTATAATTAAGCAGGCAACAGCCAAGCAATGTCTGTCTTCTACCCAAGAACCCAATGAACAGATTAATTTACCAGTGAAATAGAGTAAGATGAATTCCTCTAAAAATAAACCCCTGAGAGACAAGGCACCATCAATTTCTTTCCTATCTAGTAGCAGGTTAAATATTGTAATTTTTTTCTGCAGAGTTTCAAAAGTTGTCACGAACTCAAACCTTTCTGTACCATCCCATGTTAATGCTGGTGATCTCTGTTCAACTTGCAAATTCAGCTCCTGGAGGCATCGATGGGTCCTTCAGCCTCATGACTGGGATAACATAAATGGCATCAGATGTCAAAAGGATGATGAAGTGCCACACAAACCATGGCAGAGCTGACAGAATCTGCCCCAAGCTGTTGTAGGTTCCTGAGACCTTCTGAATACCTTGCTCTACCTGAAATTTCTTTGTGCAGTAGGTATTATATTCACTTTGTATCACCAAACTTAAATTACTTTGACGATTTGCAGGGGACTTTTTAAATAATATTTTATTTAATCAACAGGGTTTTTTTCCTTATAATGTTCGGTAGCAGCAAGAGATCATGCTAAGATAATGAAAAGCATTGGAGCAGCCGAAAACTTAATTAAAACACGTAAAAATTAATTATACCGCTCATCATTGATTTCGTCTGAAAAAGCTGATATTGCAAAGAGGAAATCAAAAGCAAGGAGGTCGTGTAGAGAATCGCTGATGCGAAAGTGATATATTACAGAAAAAACACCCTCACCCTGAGAGGAGCCGTTCACTCCAGGTCGACGATCCCGTGCTGAGCTGAATTCCATCCCACATCACTAAATTGCCAATCAAGCACCAATAAAAGGAGGCTGATTAAGGTGAACCACAAGAACAGAGTACATAGAATATGAGTGTTATGTAGACTACTGTATGCGAGATCAGAATCACACGATTAATAAAGTCAGCTTTTATAGGCTCTTTCTCTTCCTCTGTACCAAAAAATAAAAAAGAGTTCAGTAGTGTAACAACGAAACATCACTCCTCAGACTCTCCAGAAATGCCCGAGATGTGTGCCTGGCCTAGGACTACACTGCTTGGTGTTGTAGAAAGGGATTATAGCATCACTTAATGTCTATAACTACGCAGGACCCTGCTCACGCCTGCATTCAGTCCCAGTGCTAGGGAGGCAAGGGGAGCAGCCAGATGGTCTTACCCTTCCTGCTTTATTCTGCAAAAAATAATGCACTGTCCTCTGGTTTAAATAATAATTCTCCCTCCCTCCTGTCACTTCCTGAACTTGTTTATAAAGCGTATTATATTCTATTTTCACTTGAATCAGTAGAACCAGTTAATGCACCCTTTGAATAAAATACCACAGTACAGAAAGGCCAACTTGGTATCAGCATAAATTTTATCCAGAGCTCTACCACAGACTCCTTTGGGCGAGTCACTTAACTACTCCGATCCTGAAGCATGGAATGAAAGAAATACTGTTTTATCAAACCCAGCAGAAAGATTATCTACTACTATCTAATATTTATAAAGCACTTTCTGATCCTCAAGCAAAGCCCATGGAAATGTAATGGAGTACTGAACCAGATAAGGGTTAAGAGCAGCATCTTTTTTCCAGTGAGAGCTCTCAAATGACCTTGCAATGTTAGGATTTATTTTCAAGGCAAAGGAAGATCTGTCAGGTCTAGGAGCCATGTTTTGCTCGAACTGCAGATGACTTGCTATCAACAAGAAAACAAGTTTAGTCACTGATCCAAATGTCAGGAGCTGCCAAATCAGTGCTTTGATGAAATGTCAGAATACTAACGTGGTTTCAGGGCTGCACTGATTTAACAGCCAAAATGGAACGTGGTCACACTCTTTTATTCCTCAGGGAAAACAACAAATAACCAGCAATATATGCATTATATACCCTCCTTCCATTTCTTTGAAGTAAAGTTGAACAAGCTAAAAAAAGCCATCTAAACCCATAAACATTCCCACTTCAGTGTTTTAAGGGAGTCTGGTCTCCACATGCTGGAACTTCTGGAGTACAAAAATCCCATTTAATGAGACACCTTAAAAACTCAAGGATTTCTCCACACCAGTCACTGTGCCTTGTGCAGGAAGGCACTCTGCAAAGGGAGTGGTCCAGTCATAAGGCTGCTCACAGGAATCAAAATACAGTACTTGGCATAACAGAATGTTCAAAGGACAGAAAGAACAAAGCAGGCACACTCAGAAAGGATGATTGTATACTTTAAGACTATTCTCTTGGCCAACCAAAAAATCAAAACCAAAACACAACAACTAATAGCTTTTATTTAAATTAATCGAATTAATTAAGAAGAAATCTCTCTTTCGGTTAAAGCAACCAGATGTTTCTAAATAAAATATTTAAAATATCCATATGTTGTTGTCAGAAATACTCTGTGGGGAAAGAACAGCCATCAAATCCATGGCAAGACAAGTGCTGAAGAATTTCAGTGCTGGGAGAAACTGAAGATATCTCAACTATAAGAAATTCTGCCCCAGCTATTGAACCCAGCCTTAAAAAAAACCTGTGTAAGAACAATTCCACACTTTACACTCCTGCTCATGTCATTTCACGCAGGAAACACAACTAAACAGACCCAAAATCATCTCCTTTTCTAAGAAAGGAGTGTGCTGCACGTTTCCTTTCTGCACCCAAGGACTGGCAGGGACACACCTGGAAAGGAGCAGCAGGTGCAGCCAGGGCTCTGCAGGAGCACCTGAGCAGCAGAGATGATATTTCCCATGGGAAGTGTGCTGATAAAAGCTGGCTGAGTTATTGCAAAAACAACTCTCACAGCTGACAGCACCACCCATAATCTCTGGCTGACACCCTGCAATGCACTTACCCTGCATTGACACAGACTCGAGTGTTTCTCACAAAGAGGAGCCTTTATGTGCAACATATAATTGGTCTCATGTTTTGGCACGTACTTTGAGCTAATTATCTATCCAGCACCGCACACTGAGGAAGTCCTACTGTGGAACTTGAAAACCCAAATAACATCCCATTGCCAGCATGGCATTGATTCATTTTATAATTCAACCTGGACAGCACTTCCACAGGAGCGAATATAGAAGTATCTCCTGCCAGGAGAGCACTGCCAGCTCTTTTATAAATACTACAGAAGTTTCCCAAGCAGGTGGCCCATCAAACTCAAATAATTGATCCATGTCAGTTAGACCTGGAAATTCAATAGTACAGCACATCATTACAGCAGTCAACACAAGAGGAAAGTCCTTGTGGTTTCCCCTCCAGCCAGCACTTGAAAGGAAACTGAAAAGCTCTGCTCTCTTTTCAGCTTGGCACATTGCCTCCTTTAAGGTCTTCAGGGGAACAGCAAAATACCAACAACCCCTGTGACAGGCCCTCCTCTCAGACTTCTCTGCTTTTCTAAAGCACAACTTTATTACAATATCGCTTTTTCATTATTGGAAACAGTTCCATGTGGATAGAAGGTTCAAGCAGTGCTGGTAAATCTCCCATTTCCTTACGGAACGCAGAGTTTTAATGGACAACTTTCCTCCCATCCAACCACGGCACGTTTTTCCTGGTGGCACTGCTGCAACAGTGGCGGGTAGTGAAGGGCACTGATTCATCTCCACAGGGAGATTTGGCAGCTGAAAATCACTGCTGCCTCAAACCCACCTGTCCAGAGGGACAGATACCCCCGTGGGGACACCTCAGCGGATGGGGTCACCCCTGCTCACAGCCTGATTCCCTGGTTTTCCCTGGTCACACATGGACGTGGCTCTGGATCTCCTCCATCACTGCACTTCCCTGGGTCAATCACAGCCTGATTAAAAGTTGGTTATAATTTTATAATTTTTGCTTAATCATCCAAGCCTTAAATTTCCAGCAGTTTGTCTCCCTGTGAACAAGTGAAGTCACTTGCCAACTGTGCATTAGGACTTAGAAAAGATAAAAGTGATGTCTGGACTATTGCAAGCACAGAAGAAAGTTCTATCAGCCTCAATCACTCCATGAATTATTTATTGAATTTGCACAGGAAAGTCAGAGGGAATACAGCTATTAAGGCAGTAGCCCACAACCTGTACTTTGCTCGTAAGATCTTTCAGTGCTACCAGCAGCCAGGGGAAATCAAGAAGTTTCCACCAAAACAGTAAAGAAAGGCAAAGCCTGATCCTGCCTGTGGTGTTTGCTCCTTCAGTAACCGCACGTCTGTGGCCCGGGAAAGGCTGCAGACCACTCCACTAAGGAGACATCACTATAAACTATCATCTACCAAACTTTTTCCTTCTCTCACGATAAGCATTTCTGTTCTTAGGGGTTTTTGTACTCATTTGGAAACTCCGTCAGCAGCTATACACATAACACTTCCACAGATGCCTCCACAAGTTGTTTGAAAACACTGCAGACAGAGCAGCAAGCTGGGTAGGGTGGGTGCTGCTTGCCAGGCAGGAGAGCAGGGCTGGAGATGCTCCTCCCTGCCAAACTCTGTGCCACCAAATACCCACCACAGCACTGCCTGAGAGTGCTGCCTGAAAAACAGCTTCTCCACACGTGCTCAGGTCAGCCCAGGGACTGCAGGATGAATTGCAGGATGACCAAGACCCTTGGCAGCCACAGGGAGCCTTTGCTGCTCCCAGCCAGATCCCAGCTGACAGGCATGGAAATGCTGGCACTGTAGAGAGCAGGGAGTGAGAGAATTCTCTCTTCCCACCTCCTCATTCTCACTACACTAGAGGGCTCAAGATGCAAGCCCTCGATGCTGCAGCGGATGAGGAATCCTGTCACAGGCCTCTGACAAACCCTTGGGTGCGATGGCTTCACCACTGACCAGGCAAATCACCTGCAATGTGAGTAGACCCTGCAAGTGTTGGGAGCTCTTCCATCTGAGAAGGATGCTAAAGACAACTTGGACCACTGCTAGAAACAAGGTTGGGAGCTTTATTGATTTGCCTTTGGGCTTTTTCTCCCCTCCGAATTTTAGGCAATGGTGACAGTGAGCTCAGACCTAACATCCCAGTGCTCCCATGAGTGATCACAGGGCAGCTCTTCACAGAGTTCATGTGAGTTAAACCACCTGCTCTGCTCCCTCAAGGGGAATTTTGAGTGCCTGTGCTCGCACCTAAATCCTCCAGTCAATCTAATCAATGTCAAAGAAAGTCAGAGAAGGTCAAAGAACATTAGCTGAAATGACATCAAGCCTTTATTTTTCAGTTTCCACCTTCATAAAATAGGTATAATCATACTTACTTTCAAAGAGAATTGTAAGGCTTAATTAGATAATTAACATGAGAGTGCCTTTAAAAAGCCTATGTACATACAAAGCACTACTGTATTATTAGTGTAGGCAGGCATGGGGAGCTCTTAGAGATTTTCTAACAGGTTATTTGTTACGCTGGGAGAAGTCTTTAGCTGCATACAGCAGCAGTATAATTATTATCATCAGATTCACTTCCTAAAGATATTTATGAAACACTATGAAAAAAAAAAACATCCAGTTAAGTAGCACTGAGCTGAGGTTCTGTTTTGTTGCACATGCTGATTAGGAACGCTGTTAAAGTGTTGTTTTGCTGTAGTGGAAATGCTGGCGCCAGGAAATGTAGTTATATGCTTGTTACTTGAACCATCATTATTTGGATATAATTGCTAGGTATCAGTGATTTTGAGTCCTTTTTGTTTTTATTTGTCTTTCTTCGCAATGGGATTTTTTTTTTTTCTGGAGTCTGCTGGATCATTACAAGAATGCGCAAAAACAGGAACCAGACTCGCACTGTTGCACAGCTGATTTTGACTGTACCACATACTCAGGAATTTCTCTCTTCTGTGCATTGCATAAATATAGTATATATGTTAAAAATCATTGAATTATGACCATGAAAGCAGGGATTTCCACCAGGCCATAACAATGCTATTCTACCTGCATTAAAATAAACAAATCACAATGTGAACTCCACCTCAACAGTAGCACTAGTGATGGGAATAAGCAGGACAAATTTACTCTCTCATGTCGCATAAATACTTCTTCCCTTCAGAGCCATGTGAGGAGGATTTCGCCCTACAACCCTATCTCTTTGGTTCTTTTTCAACCAAATGTCGTGGCAAACTGTACTGTGATCAGGTTCACATGAGCATCATACATCTGCCCTCAGCAAATTCCTCCTGACTGATTCCCATACGAAGTAAAACCAGATACAGTCTCACTGCAGAAATGTCTGCACAGCTCAGGACTGGGCCCTGAAACATTGCATCAGATCTGTTTCTTCAGAAGTTTCAGGACAGCCCAACTGCTAGAACCAGCACAGCTGCTCTTCAGTGTCTAAAAATCAGGAAAACCCAGATTTATTTTCCATTAAAATAAAATAAAATAAATTTAAAAAATCTATTTAGAGAGAATTTTGTACTGTCCACCCTGTTATGACTTAAGGAATGAAGATGTCAATTCAACCACCAAGTTACAGAGGCTTTCAGCTTTACTTTGTAACAGCAAGAACAAGAATTAGCTGAACAAATTATTTTCAGAGTGATGGAATAATAAAATTGTCAGGAATTGGATTCACCATCTTACAACTTCTAATAGTCCATATCATTATTTGTCATTTTGAAGAAATCAATACAGAAATATATTCCCCAAAGAGAAAATATTTATAAATCTCATTTGCAATAACAAATTTAATTTTTAAATCTGTTCATTTTGATCATTCTCCATGATACCGGTACAAAACTGGGCAGAAAATGTGTTTCCACCCAACTCTAATTGAGTAGAAAACTCTCCATAAAAGAACAGGAAAGGAATCTAAACAACATCAAATATTTATATCATGGGAAAACATCAAGAGATCTTTTTTGCAGCTTGTACTGTATATATTTTACATGTAAATTAAGCTGAGTGGTTCCTCTTCATAGCTTCAAGCTGCTGCTAATGCTTCATGGATTTTTCAGGCAGACAAATATTGGTGAAAAGAGTTTTATAACCTTCATATTGAAGATTTATGATTTGATGTGAACTAGAAGCCTAATGCACTGACATGTGGCCTTGGCTCAGTCTCATTATAAAGTAATCTGTATCCCTGGTATAATTGCTGTTGTTTGATTGTAAATCACCCCCCCTTCCACGCAGCTCTGCCACTTTTGATGCTGGTGAAACACACGGGTCCTGCTGGTGTTTGCATGGCTTACACCAGAATTCATGTCAGCTTGCACTAAAACTGTGGCAGCTCTGGAAAATGTTCAAAACCCTCCAGTTTTTGCTCTCTTTCCCAATGCTAACCGGCACTGCTGCTTCCTGCCCCGGCTCCACTCGTAAAAATAACCTGTCTGCTATCTTTAAGTGGCTTCAGTTCAGCCCTTGAGCTGCTCCTGCTCGAGCAGCACAGCCACACCAACACGGGGAGAGCTGCAGCACCTCCAGCAGCTGGCGAGCCTCACGTCAGCGCTTCACCGACATCCCAAACAGCATTACACTGAATTAATGCTTGTGATGGAACCCGGCCAACGCAATTAGAACACGGTGCTTACACTGTGACATTTTCTATTAGCGAGAAATGCACGCCAGGACCGCCAGGTACGGACCTGCTACGAGGGGCCATTAATGCGCTGGACGGCCACTTACCCAAAACAACAGACTTCAGCAGGAGCAGATGGCAAAGCCCTGCATTTCTCCTACCTGCCTGCAGCCTCAAGTCTCTGGCGGCCTACAAGAGCAACCGTGCTGGTTAAAAACGCAGCGACCATTGTAATTAGCAAAGCCATCATCCCAGCGGATGTTTCTCAAGCTCATGAACTATTGGAAAGTTTAAATGGTTTTCAAAGGGAGTTAAAGGCAGTCTTAAAGGGCAGGTCTGTGGTGGTCTAAACAGGATTGCTGGCTCAGAAGCTCTTTGCAAAAAGTACAAACTGCCAGAAATGAGGAGCATATGGCCTGGGATGGATCACTCCATCCATCCTGCTTGCTGCTCGTACATCAGCATCCTCTACCAGTGACAGATGAAGCAGGAACCTTCCGCACTTTATCCAGACTGGTACCATGGTCCTTATGCCTCCAGGAACAAACCCTCCATGAACAGAGCAGGTTAGTGGGTGTTCCACGGAGCAAAACAGCAGCCAGGATGTGGGACAGTGCCACGAGGCCAACCTGGCACATCCACACCAAGGGTCTGAGGAGAGAGAGCTGCCTGTGAGATGTTTTGTACCATCCTAATGGGAGAAAGGGGAGAAGACCCTTTAACCTGGACCCGTAAAGCCACATCTGCTCTGAGATGCATGCTTCAGGCTCATTAACGTGCCTAATGGCAAATTTGTACTTAAGCACCTTACCGAATTCACATGGATTTATCGAAGCGACTCAATAATTCATGGAGCTAAAACCTAAAAGCAAGAGGCGTCTTTTTGTTTAACCTAAAGGTGTAATTTTTGGCTAGCAGCTGTGGAAGGCTTATCCTCTTTTATAGCTCAGCCACCAGGGAGGAGAAAAGGCACATTCTCATTGCATTATACCCAATAGGTGCATACAATTTCTTTCCAACCAAGTAATGACCTTCACCTGTGTTTGATACTGGTAAGTTTGGGAAAAGATTTAAGTATGGGGAAGATAGTCTTTTTTTTAAGAACCAGCTCTGCTGTCTTTAGCTGGGATTTGTTTCCCTCTTGAGGATTCTTGGTCCAGTTGCATTCCCTCACAGTTTGCTCTGCATAAATCTCTCAAACACAAGCTGGTCTTGCTGTGCTTCCTCTGGAAGTCGCTGCACTGGGATGGATCGTGCCATCAATGCAGTATAACCTCAAGGAATTTTTTGCAGCACATGTGGATCGTACACCGTTCTCTACAAGATATCTTCAGAGAAAAAAAAACAACATTCCAGCAAGGATTTTTGGCAGGTTTATGGCAGAATTCTGAGACGGGGAGATAGGAGCCTCAAAAACCCAAAAATTAGAACTGGGCTTTTTTGAATCATGGCTGCAATTTTGAGATGCTGTTAAAGGTGATGGCAGCCACTGGGCATTTTTCAGCAACTCTTTTCCTCTTTAAACTGTGTCAAATTCCAATTAACCCCGGGCACCCAGCCCCAGCTTTCCTGAACATACCCCATGACAAAAGCCTGGGAGGATGACCTCTCTGAGCTTGTTCCCTCCCTCTCTGGCTCAATCCATGCCCCTGATGCTGTTTTGCCATCAGATTCACTCTGGAATATCAAGTCTAGAACGACAATGTAGGGCTGCACCAACTTGCACTGACTGAAGATCAAATCCATGGTTTTCTTACCCTACTAGAATTCAAACCATTAAAGAAGCAAATCACCTATTACCACAATAGCCCCATTATTCAAATTACTCAAAGACTATTCAAATTAATTTTAACAGGAATATATATTTACTGTAGAGAACATATGTATACACACACTCAGAAAGCTATTATGTATGGAAATACATTTGAAAGTCTTTGGGCTATGATTATTTCTTTAGCTCCAGCATTTATCTCTTAAAAATGAATAATACATTTGCAAGATACTTTTTATTTTAAAAGCAGGAACATTATGCTTTGCTTCTGACAAAGAGTAAGCAGCAGGGATTGCACCTGATCTGTCCCCAGAGAGTAAATCGCTGTTCTGTTGTTAAATCCTGCAGATGGGAAGAGCGAATAAAACACCACCCAATTCCACATCACCTGCAGTGATGGCTTTCCTAAAACCTTCCAGTTAAGCAGTATGTCCAACCTGCACCCTGTTCCCTTGCACAACCACAAGTTAGTCTCCTTAGTGACAGTCTCTCAGGCAGCTACAACATATTGGAAGGTGACCCTGGACAGCTTTATCCTGCACCGTGCTCTTCCCATGCCAATTATTTGTACCGAGGAGCTGGAGCACGTGGAAGATCCAACAACAAGAGGCAGGTGGATGCCAGCAGCAGTGGGAGAAGAGAGAAGGTGAGCAAAGAAAGTCTTATTCCACGGGAGTTGGAGGTCCTGGGGCAGCTGTGTGCTCAGAAATGCCAGGAGCAGATATGCAATAATAGAACTTTTTTGTTTGTTTGTTTTCCCAATTTTTTTCTTGTTTTCCTGATGAGCAGCTTCACAGAGCACCATGTTTACCTCAGACCTCAACTTTGCCCTAAGGAACTCCTCCTTCATCCTGCCAGAACAGCAGCTTTTTTTTGACTTTGTTTTTGTTGCAATGGGGGCTGTCACTGAGAGCAGCCCGGAGAATATTCTTGTGTTTTTTCCCTTCCAGTTTGTTCAAAACCTTTCAAAGGAACAACATCCCCACCAGCTTTGCAGCCTGAGAACTAACAGCATTCACCTCAACACAACCTTTTGTGTGCTTGTTCAAGTGGAAAAGGAGAGGAAAATCCCATATGAGAAGCACCACAAAGTGTCACCAGCTCACATTTGGTGGGGAGAGTCGGGAAGAATTATGTGGGAATTTTCAAATTTTTAACTATGGTTTTTATCTTCCCTCCCCAAAATTCTGTGTTTCCTTTATGTTTTAGGCCTCTGTGCAAAGAACAGCCTGAGGGAAGGACCAAAGCCTGGTATTCCAGGAAAACACTTCACCCTCTTCCTTCTAGCACCACCATTACTCCTTCAGCAGAGTTTCCACCACTGGGTACATCATCCTGAGCACAATCAGTGCTTAAAACATTTGAAAACAGGACTGTCACAGCCCAGGAAACATCCAGGATTTAATGTCTGCAGAAGCACAAAAGCACTGTCTCCAGAGCACTTAACATATTGACAAGTTGTGTGGAAAAGGAACATTTTCCTCCAAGTTTCCAGTTATTTTGGTTCCTCTGAGGGAAGCATCTCTATCACAATATCCCACACAGACAGGGCCCCTTGCTGCTTCAATAGCCCCAGCTGCTGCAAGTCGTCTCAGTGCACTTTATATCAAAATAATCATAGCAATTAATGTAAACTGTGTAAGGAAATAAAAACTTTAGGCAGGGAGGTCTGTTAAACATGGCAGAATATTTCCCAAGGAAGAGCTTACACACAGCAAAGGATTTCACTTCCAAGCTTTTGGTTTAATAATTTGAAAATGAAAAATAAGCAATCATGCAAGCAAGTGGCACTCTCCTTAATTAAGGAAGTCAATTCAGAATCAATAAAAGGGCAATTAATCTGTGGGTATCACTGGCTCTGAATTATGCTGATAGCCCCCAAAGAGGGGACCCTGCGCCCTCCAACACTTCTCCCAGGGTCTGAAGGGTTTTCACACCCTGATCTGTTATTTTATGACATACACAGTGTTAGAAAATACACTGAGAGATGTCAGCAAACACTGAAGGAGGAGGGAACTGAAAAAGCCTGAGTCTTCTGCAAAATAATTTGTCATTGTTTTGGAACCTTTTAAAGACACAAAAGCTCATGGATGGGGAGGAGGGTCTTGTGTGCTCTCCTGGGGACTGAGGATCCCCCCGCAGCTGGAGCTGGTGTCCCTTTGAGCCTTCTCTTCCTCAGGGTTTCCCAGCAGGTCTCTGGCAGGCTTTGGAGAGGAGGAGCACAGAATTTAGCACAGTCCCTCCATCCCTTTCTTTCCATTCTCTGGGTAAAAAAGGGCAGTGCAGGTTTTTGAAGGGGAAAAAGCAGAGCACTGCACAATATCAATCTCCTGGCTCGCTCCCTCCTGCATCTGGGCACAGATCACTGTGGCACACGGGGATTTATGTTATCGGTGACACACACAGATTGGCACGAAAAGGAATTACTTGGCTTGTTTGGGGCTGGAGTTTAGCAGCTTATGAGACATCTCAGTGCTGTGGGAGGGAAATGCAATGAAATCCAAGTGCAGGGAACGGCGGGTTGTGTGGAGCGACTCCCTCCTCTAAAGACAATCCCTTCGACTTCGCTGGCACTTCATTACTCACGGAATATGGGGCTACCAGAGCATGATAAAAATGCACACTCTGAGCCCTTGTAGAAGTATTCTATTAAAGAATATGTAAAAAGCCAGATCCAGGGTAAGCAGAGGTACAACTCAGCTGCCATCCAGGGGTGACTTAAGAAGCTTATCTGCATTATTCTGTACCACTCTCCACTGACAACTTTAACAGTCACTCTCAGAAACATCTTATTTCCTCCACTGTGTCCCAAGCATCTCTGGCTAATCCAGCAGAGACTTCATTACAGGTGTTTTTTCCTAGCCCATACCCCGGGAAGCTCAGTTTTGACTGACATAGCCCCATATCTGAGAACTCAGACTAGATCTGTCTCTTTGTTTCTATTCTTTTCCTGGTCCAGGGTTACAGTTGGTCTTCTGGTGCCTCCCTTTGCCTCTCCTTTATTACCAATCCCCTGCCGTCAATTCTGAGTTAGACATTTCACCTTCTCTGGCAGGAGCTCTCCAGTGTGAGATGACTAACAGACATTAAATTGTTAGTCTTATGTTCCCTTTAAAATGTGCTCAGAGCAAATGCTAATAGCAGCACATCTCAGAAGACTCCTACCAGCATTTGTCTTGATCTTTCATTACCCATCTGTCAAAACCCCGGTGACAGTTACAAGTTTAAATCAAAGTTCAGAGGCACCTGTTAGTTTCAAAAAACTTTTGCCTCCAAGGCCTACATTTTAAGAAGCTGGGTGTGCTTGCCAAGTCCCAGCACTTGAAATGTTGGCAGGAAACGAAGTACGTGGGCATTGTACATGGTGAGAAAAGTGAGGCAACTTTCCATTTAATAAACACATGGGGACAAATAAATCACAGCCCCTGGGCAGAGCATCCAATAAGTCTACCCTGTACCTCCTCAGAGGGGACCCATTGCTTCAGCTTGACAAGCCAGGCAGGGTAAAGTGACTCAGAATGAAGGAAAAGAGGCACCGGCTGAGCAGGTGGAGTCACCAAAGCCAGGCATCTCCAGCTCGAGATGTGCTAATCTGATCACGGAGCGGGACTACAGATGCCCACCTCTGCTCATGGAGCTGGAAACAGAGGTTCTGGTTAGGTGCGAGGGAGGATCATGGAGAAAGACAACCAAGGAAAGCTCTCAAACCTCCTCAGAAACTCCCTCTTCTCCACTGAAATCCCAGCTCTTTGGATGTGACCTACAGTTTTAGGCTTTGGTGCATGAATTCAGCTCTCCAGACTGTTTTGAACAGAAATCAGATTCAATAGTAAACTCAGAACCAAGACAGAAAACCCTCCCCAAAGGTCTGGCAAGACTTTGGTGGAAAAGTGGCCTTTGTTCAGACACCTGGCAGCTGTTAATCACAAAATCATCAGCCACAGCCTGACACTTTTATTTTGCCAACTGTTTGTAGTGCCTGCTGCAGACTATTATTCTCACACATCTCCAACAGTTGCAGCACATTTGCCACTTTTTTGAATGGTTTCTTTTAATTTGAATGTCTCACATCTATTGAAAAACACTTGGAAACACATTACTGCCTGCAACTTCCTGGTCATTTCTGGACACTGATGAATGCCAGTGCACACCACAGTGTGTCCCTCAGAAAGGACAGAGCTGGACTGTTGCTTTACGAGATATCCTAAAAGTTGCTGGCTTATGCACAATATACTTTTTCTTATTATAAGCATAATTTTAACATAAAAACATTAGCTTTGGATTTCTATTTCCATTTTCCTATTTTTTTCAGAACACTCCTACCTATACCAAACAAAATAATTCATGGTCATCACATCCCAGCTTTGTATTGAAATGGTTACAGAAAACAGTTTGCAACAGAGCCAAACAGTACATTCCTGTGCAGAAATCATTTCTGCAGTTCCATTATTTGCAATCAACATGCAATGCTGTGCTTCAAGGGTTGATTTTGATACCCTGAATAGAAATTCTGTTCCCACTTCTCTGCCTTGTTAGAGGAGACTCAGCTCAGCGTGTGCCTTGCTGCTAATCCTGTGGTTTCACTCACGGCACCTGGAGGTCACATCGGAGCTGGAGCTGCCAACCTCAGCGACCTGTGCACATCCAAGCCCTGATCAAGCCTGCCTCAGCTTAACCTTCATCTTGGCTGCACACTCCAAACAGCTTTTAAAAACAATCTGGAATTTCATTCTAAGCAATGAGAAGCTCACAAAAAAAGCACCCAAAAGCAGCTTCGAGGTACCACTGCCTCTGTGCAACAGGTCCTGCAGGAACCTGACTCACTTTTTGTGCCAGTCTCTGAAATTAGACCTAATAAATCAAGATTAGGCTATAAGCCAAGCAATGCATCTTTTTCAGTGGGTGGCAGAATACAAACGCTATAATTCGTTCTGATTATGGTGTTTGATTACTGAGTGTGAGACACGGCTCACACAGAATGTAACTTTTAATTACACCACTCTATGGCAGTTCACTGCAAAGCCAGAAGCTCCTTCAGGGCCGTGCAAATGTTTGCCTCCTTCCTGATAAAGCCTGAAATATGTCTTGGTGCCTTCCATGGCCTCTGGGCATAGTCTGTATTCATTCTTGCAGATCTCACTGTTGATTTGCTTTATTTTACTACTGCTACCCTGGCAACCCTATGAAACAGAAAAAGCTGATTTCTCTGTCTCTCATTTATGTAAAAAAATGTATTTAGATACTTCTAAATACACAACACCTGCTATTTAATGCAAACTCATGCAAGAGTGTAATGTGGATGTCATTATGCAAATTATGGTTGACCAAGAGTGGCAAATCAATGCACCCCAGAAACTCTGCACTTTCTCTGCAGACATTACACTGAGCACTGCACAAGTCTCTGTGGGAAATCCTTGACATAAATATGGTGGCCTAAGGCTGTAGGAATAAGATAGGATTTGAATTGAATATGCTACGGCTATTTGAATATGTTTTATGTATATAATTGAGGGCAGAAATACTCCCAGTTTATTTTTTTTTTTCTTAAATATCTCAAAGATTAATTGATTCATTCACACAAACCTTTCAAGCCCCCCCAGCAGTCAGAAACATCCATTTGTGAACTTCAGGACAAACTTAAAGCAACTCACATTTCCATATCTCCCATATTCTGCTAAAAACCTCCACCAATTTAGCAGTGTCTATCACTGAAGTGAAACGAAAGAATGAAGAACCCAGGAAATCTCATGTTTGGATTAATAGAAAAGCCTGTGCTCCTCTGGGCATAACAACAAGAGTACTGCGGTCTTCTGAAATGAAAATCACTTTCCTTTTTCCTTGCTGCCTTACCTAGCACCAGCTCACGGTGTGGAGAAACGTGGAAGGAGCAGGAAACGCATGTTGGAGTAGATCCTCCCAACTTTACATACGGAGAGACAACGCAGAGTCAGGAAAGCCACAGAGGTGGATGCTAAAGTTTGTGTCGGTGGCAGAAACAGAGGAGAGAAGATACATTCAGAGATGCTGCACAAATAAGCACAAACATTTCACAAAACCTCCGAGATGGAGGAGAGTGAGAAGTGACACCACTGCTGTGAGCCTGTGGGCCACAGCGTGGTGGTGGAGCTGTCAACATCAACGGGGAGAGGAGGCGGCTGGGAGGGCTCTGAAGGATAGGTAAGAGCTCGGGGTTTGAGCTGTTGGCTTCAGTTGTCAACAGGACATTCAGGATCTGCCAAGGAAAAGGGAATGGGAAGAGAGAAACCTGTGAATCATCAGCTCTGGATGGCAATTAAAACCTCCACGCCATGAGCTGCTCTGTCAGCAAGCCCCTCTCCTGAAGCATGGGTGGAAGTTGCTTAAAACTTGGCATTTTTTACCCATTTCCCCGGAGGAATACATTCAACCTGTTATTAGTGGCCACCTCCTAATTATGCCCACGCAGAAATTAAGCATATACAGGTTAGAGAGGCTGGCATGGACTGTCCCAACAAACCAACCTTACCTCCCAGTTTTAGTTCACCAGGCACTGGGGAGAAGCTGCCAAAAGGGAGGGATACACGTGAAAGAAGCAGTTTTTAGACAGTCACTCCTTCATGGTAATTAGAAGGAGCCAGTTGATTAGGCTCATGGTTAAATGAGCCAGCCTGCCTTTGAGGTTTGCTGGGGCAACTCTCCTCCCAGAGCAGCCAAAGTTACCACTTTATTTAGCACTGATTTGTTAGGGCCATACTGTGTTATCATCATTTCCAGCATCTGCTTTGATCATTTTCTTGCTTTCTCATCCTCAGAATGGCCATGGACTTGGAACACTTCAACACTCGTGTGGAAGAGGAAAAAAGCCAGATGGGGCTGTGTGTGTGTAACTTCCCATGATCACTCCCAGGGAGCTTTCTAGATACAAACTACACCTATTCAGACTGAACCCCCCTCATCGCGTTCATCCAAAGGCAAGATATTTATAACAGCTTGAAGTAGGTGGTGTCCCCACCTTTCTGACTGCAAGAATCCCTGAAAAACCTCCACTGCCCAAACCAAATTCTGAATCTATCTGTGCTTTGTGTTTTCGTGGGGCCCCTGCCATGCAGCAGGACCATGTGTTGTCTTTATCAGAGCTGCCAGGGAATGGATTGCTTTGGGCTGGTTTTGCATTGCACAGCAGGGTCAGGAGAAGCCACAGGGCCATGAATAGAACATCTACTCCCCACGTCAGCAACTGCAGGATCTTTATTGTAATGTATGATTCACCCTTACATCTCAAAGGGATTCTCAGGCAATTTCACATATCTTTAATTTCAAACCTCGCAAAAGATTTAAATGCAAACATTTTCTTCTCAGAGCCTGTGAATGCAAATATGGATCAAGCAGCACTAACGAGGTCATAAATTAGGCATTTATGTCCCTTCCCACCAGACAAATGGCATGACCTTGAAGTGTAATGAAACAGTCCACACCTCTTCCCCAGGCAAGTCTCCCTGCCCCATTCTCCAGCACCCAGGGAAGAAGGGTACACCCAGTTCCCACCATAATTTCCCTGCTTAGGCCCAGGTGAGCCTCATCTGAATGGGGATGGGCCCCACTGTATCTCCAAAATCTCTGCCAAAGTAATACGGAGTCTGGCAAAGACCTCCAGAAGGAAATTAGAACTATCCACAGGGCATCCAAAATCCTTGAGAAAGCCTCATTGCTGAGCTTTCCCCAAGCAATCCTCACTGTAATCACTTCACAGCCACACTTGTCCATGTAAGCCGGGCTTAAGAAGCAGCTCAGGCTCCATCAAACTTTCCTGCTTGTAAAAATGTCACCCTGCTGTTCTCAGTCATACAAAATGGGCCATCATCCCTCCCCAGCCCCAGCTTTTCTCCCAGGGAAAAGAATGTCCCTGAGGCAGTACTGGCCAAGTTTTCAGCTTTATATTTCTCTTTGGGTTCTCAGAAACATCTTTCTACAGCCTGGCCAGGGAATACCCCCAGGGAGAGTCACATCTAGACCTGCACATGAAGTTAAGTCAGCTCCTCTGAAGTACAAAACAAGCAAACAGCCCCTTGACACACAACTGAGGGTTGTGGGTGCAGATTTTGGATGGAAATCAGAATTCAAAGCAAAGTTTAATGGCATTTACTGTTCAGAAACAAGCCTGTCTTATTATTATTTTTAGTACATTTCTCAGACTTGCCATTATGTACTTCTGATTTACAGTTTTAATGCCAGGCAACTGTGTTACCTTTATTCCTCCCTGCAGGATTACGTGAGAATATTCTTTAGAGAGAATATCACACTGGGCTAAGGTTAAAAAACAAGACATGCAGCAAGCTCCAAGGTGCCTTCCCGTATCTCTGAAATATAAACGATTCCCTGGCATAAAAGATTCTGAAATACATAGCCATAAAGTCAAAGCTCTGCTAAGCAAATAACAAATACAAGAGGAAGCTCTGCTTCCAAAGGCTCTGAATCACACCGACAGCTACAGTATGCATGAAGCTAAAATATTTCCAAAAAAGCCAAAAGCTGTCAGCAGAAGGTAACAAAACACTGGCCACTTCTTAGACTTTGATTATAATTCACACAGAAATACACACTGGGGGGATGGACCTACAGCTTGGAAAAGGTGCAGTCTGTGTTTCTTGGAGACTTTTATGTCCAGACGTTAAAGACTGAGGGTCCTGCACTCTGCTGCAATGACACTCAGTAACTAACAGGTAACAGCTAAATACTAGCAGGTACCAGAATATCAAATGGTTTGGGAATTTCTTCCTGCCTCCTGAGAGCCAATACCAGTGCTGGATACAATCAGTCAAAATACGCACTCTCACTTTGCTTTAAAAAATTTTCTCCATTAACAACTAAGGAATAAAGTCAATATACATTGAAGAAATTACTGAAGTTGGCCACTGTTGATGTCATGGAATGTTCATGAGCACACCTGTGTTTTAAAACTCAGAATGAGACCATGAGCCTCATTTTTCTTTGACAAAAAAACATTTTTCTTTTGCCAAAAACGCAAGAAAACCTTTCATTTAAAAGCCCAGCTGGGAAAATACTCTCCTAAAGATTTAACAAAGCTTCTCCCACCGGCAGGCAGCACACCTAAACATAACAGGATCTGGTGTTCAAGTTGGGACTTCCAAATACATCTCCAGCCATGGGCCAAAGACAGCCATTTGTGTTTCTCAGTGCAGATGTGAATTCCTCTATCCACAAAGAAGACCCACAGTGAGCAATTACCAGATCAGGGAAAGTGGATAAATTCACTGCTTCAAAGAAGAACATTTCCCTGGCTGCCGTACCGGAAAATTAGGGAGCACAGAAAATTACTACAGCAGACAACAGTATAAAAACCCCAAGAGTTTAACAAGAAACCATTAGGACTACGGGAGCAAGGCTCAATTCTTTGCAGGCAAGGTCAGGCAGGTTTTTGGCCATCTCAGCTGCATCTCTACCCAAAGCTGCAGGAAGGAGCAGACCCTCAGCCGGGCTTGTTGCCCCTGGATGATCAGTTTGCAACTCGGGATTTTCCGCAATTTGTAGGGCATGAACAGCCAGTGGGGATGAAACACAGCAAAGTGGGCATGTTGGTGTTTTCATTTCCATCCAGAAAGATGAAATTCTGAGCTGTCCCAGTCACAACAGGGGATGTGCAGAGGAAACCAGTGCTTGGGTGTGCACAGGGCTGGGAGGGGAAACCTCCTGAAGAACAGAAATATTGATCCAATGCGCCATAGTCCTGGCAGCAATCACTGCCACACAGGAGTGTAAACACTTCCACACCTTCTCTAAGCCATACTCTCTATTAGTTTAACCTGTGTCACTGCAATTGTCTTTTTTTCTCATGCTTTCTTTTTTTTTTCCCTAGGCATAGAAGCCTTCTTGAATGTGAAACACTTGCCAGGAGACATAAAGGATTAATGTCAGAGGCCTGACATACAGCATGAAAGACAATGAGCCAGATTTTTCCTAAATTCTGAAACACAGCCTGCAAGGTATGTCCAACAATTCTTCTTCTTATTCCAGATTCCAGAAGGAGTCATTGAATTTTTTATCACGGTGAATTCTTATTTTTTAATGACCGAGGATACAGAGAGTTATGTACTGAGCAACTCAAGCTAAAGGTGTGCAGCTGCGTGTCTGCTAAAGGCGTAGAGATGAGATTATGCAGATCGTTAGCTAACTTCAAGCGCTGTAACATGCTGCACGCTGAAATACCCTGTAATCTGCTCTACAAAAGAAGTCACAGTCAGGAGCTATCAACCTGATTTGCCTGACAAAACCCTACAAAATTTCCAAAGAAAGCGCAGACCAAGGGATTGTCTTCAGAAATCCTGACAGAAGCCTTGTTTTCCCTACTTACTTTCTGTAATCCCCTACAAGTGAGCAGAAGCTCTGGGGGTGCAGGTTCACGAGGCTGAAAGGCACTTCCACCTCCCCAGCACAAAACCCTGGCACACTGGCTGTCCACATCCCACAGGTAACCATCCATCAAACCCAGGATAAAAATCTGGCAAGTTTCATATTAAAAGTGCCAGAACAAAGTAAGTAATATCCTGAATGCACATGCAAGTGTTTCGGTGCAAAGGAAGTAAAAAAAAAACCACCCCTGTTTGCAGGACTAATCCTGGTAATTATGTGCAGCCTCAAAAAATTGAGTAAGAACACACAGGCACCAGCATCATTTGTCACCAGCAGGTCTAGCAGCTCATGGTTATATTGCATAGAAAATTAATGTTACATCTAACTCTAAATCCAAGTTTGCTTTCCTATATCCTATTTATTTATGACAAACACAGAGCTTCGGGAAGCGGAGATGAAAATATCCTTTGTAAGCAAGATCCCAGTTCAGCACAGCTGGAGCACTGAGGCTCTTCAAATTTGCCTGGTATTGTTCAGGCACCCAGACTACAAGTGAAAACCACCAAAATCTTCAGAATGCAAGAGCAGCTTTCTCTAAACAAGTAATCCTACTGTAGATGGATCTTTTCAATTCAATTTCCAAGCAAAGCAATGTTTTGTGATTTAGTCCCACTAAACCTTAACAAAACAGCACAAGGAACGAATCTTAAACTCAACCGTTGATACAGTCTATCAATATTAAAATAATCTGGCATGGACTGGCTTTCTAATAAGCCAGCATTTCAGAGATGTTGCAAAACAAAACTGTCTTAAATGTGTGATTTGTGGAGGATATAAAACATGAAAACTACAAAGCAAAAAAATGCTGTCATTGGCACAGCAAGATTAAAAAAAACAATTACAAGGCTGAGTACATTAAATTAAACTTGGTGCAGTCACTCCTGACAGAAGTCCTACTGTCGGTAATTGCACATATTTGGACTTCTAATTGTTAAAAATATCATACTACGAGTGTTTGATGCATCCCAGATTCTGCTGCTGAAAAGCCATACAAAACTCCCAACAGAAATCTCAGGTTTTGTTTTAGCGTGAGCTTCTGTAATATTCGATTCTTTGCTGCTTGCTCTTTTACTGCTTATTACCTTGGGATCAAGGATCCATTTTGTAGTGGAAACAAATTCCAAATTATTGTCTGTATGCTCCTTTGCCATGAGAGACATAAGAGCTAGTGCCACAGTTACTGAATCCCATTCTTCTCCCTGAATTCCCGATCCTCTGGGGATTCCAGGGCCACAACGTCAGATCCCGATGGTTTAATAGGGCTGCTGTTGTCTAACTACCCTGGCTTTATTTTCCAGACCCCAGAACCCAAACTCAACAAATCTGCCCAGCACAGACCAGCAGACAGATCCAGGTGAGGCCTGAATTCTCTCTCAGCAGATACCACGTTAAAATTACACCTCAGAATGGATGCGGTGTTAAAGTACAACAAATCAACGGCCATGAAATTCCAAAACAAAGCCATGCACCACCATTTAATTAATCAACCACCCAGAGACTTAATTTTACAGAGCAGGACAGAATCTAGGAAGTCCTGCTTGCGTACTTCAGATCAGGCTGATTCACCTGAAGTAAGAGAGTACAGATCAAGCAGCCTGGGGGGCAAAGAGATGTCTTATTATTTAGTTAGCACAAATATTCTTGCTGTTTTATCCACAGTTCACTGGTATTTGCACACTCTTGTCTTACAGTGAACTCTCCAGCCACCTTCACAGATCTACCCCAAGAGTTACATGGCCATGTTCACAAGCCGACACCTGTGAGACACAAACCCATTTGTGCTGCTGTTTCCTAGAGTGAACCTCCTGCCTAAACCACACCTGTGCCTTGCACAGCAAGCACTCGGGAAAGAAATTGTGCTCCCTTGGGGAAAATACATTTTAGTAGCAGAGTTTTCTACTGTAGCACCAGTGCAGTTTCTGTTTGACACCTGCCGTTTCCAAAATCCGTGAAGAATATAAGCACCCAAGTTCTAGGCAGTGAAAAGTGGCATTTTTAGGGTTTAGAAAAATGGTTTCCTAATCTGTACATCTGAATTGTTGTAGAGGTACCTCTATTTTCTCTTCAAACACAGAGTTTTTCTTCTGAGCTTCTCAAGATCAGTAGAGAGAGATGTTGGCAGAGGTTTTGGGGAGCAACAAATCTGCAGGACACCGGTAACATTATTGACCACAAGTCAGCCCAAAACCTTTTAAGCAGATAAATTAAAGTACATGTGAAGTTTTCTTGAACTCAAGGAAATTATTTGCGTGCCAAATTAAGAGTTGGGCTTATGTGTGCTGCTGAACCAGGAAACTGCTTGGCCCTTTCACAGCTGTAGTTTGGAGGGAAGAAACTTGTCATCAATAAATACCTGTGATACACCAGGAAAAGTTACTATTCTTGTTCAGTGTCTTCAACAAAACAGTTTTGCCAGACTCCAATGCAAATCAGTTATTCAGGCATGTGAATGGCAGCTGGTGGGATCTCCTGTAACAACCCTCCTGCTCCTCTTAAATAGACTGTGGAAATTTTTAATCACTGCTCTTAAAAAAAGCAAACTCCTTAGTGAGTCTTAAAAGAGCTGCATGTTTATGAAACGTCACAAAAGTTGTCCAGAAAAACTTATCACATCTCATGTGAATTTAGACAAGTCACATTTTTTGTGACTGCTGATGTCAGATGCGTGCTGGTGTCACATTGCTTATGTGGCTTAACTTGGATTAAAACCTTCTCGAGGCCAGCAAAGCTTCTGGCCCAGCTGCAGTGCCCACACGGCCCCCTCCAGGTGCCTTGCTGCGGTCATCTCGCCCTGCTTTGGTGAAGTTTGAGGGCAGCAGACAGGTCACACCTCCAAAACCTCCAGACATCGTCCCTGCATGCTGAGAGTCAGGACAGAAAGGGGAACACAACTCTGCTGTGCACCACGACAACATCCCCGTGAAGGGAATGCAAGATGTTATTATTAATTAGGATTGATAATACATCACATCTCAGGTGCCATCACATTTCAGGTGCCTCCTCCCTCTCCAGAGGCTCGATGCAGCAGGGCCACCACCCCAGGCTGTGGCAGTGGCTCTCTGGTGGCCTCATTAGCCGAGCTCTCACAAGAGAAGCAGCCAAGCAGCGTCCCAGATTTCCAGGCACCAACTCTGACATTTACAAAGGACTTTCAGTCGTGACAAGATCAAAACCTCAGCATTCTTTCAAATCTCACAATAACTCTCAAACACCCTGAGCACAAGGCTGGGGGGAAAAAAAAGGCAACCAACAATTCACAACTGAAAATGATAAAGCTCTTATGAGATGAAACTGGAGGCATGATGGGATTTCTCCCCCACCTCCACCTCACTCCAGGCTTCATTTAATTTCTGCAACGTACTTTGCTCTTAGAGAACACTAATCACATTACCTCCTGGTCAGGCCTCATTTGCAATCACTGCAGTCCTTCCCATCAGCTCCTCTGCCAGCAACTTCACTCAGTTGCTTGTGGCTCTTGTTGGACTCTCAACCTTCTACTCCTGTGATTATATTCAAATGGCAATGCAATACAACTCCACTTTGCATGTTAGAGCATCATCCTCCAGCCAAGCTTAAACAGAAATTGTCTTAGGGCTTTGTAGTCTAAATTATTTGTTCTGAGTTGTATAAAGGGTCTGTTTTGTTTTATGGATTTTGCCATTAAAACTATTGATCAAAACTGGGTTTTTCGTGTGCTTACACTTAAGAATCACTAAAAGTGGGAGTCTCTCTTGGACACAGCAGATCTTTTAAATGGTAGCAGTATAGAAAGACACATCAGAAGTTGTGTATTTGTGTATGTCACATTCTCAAGCTGTAGTTCATTAATAATTATCTGTAAGAGGCATAATGACCTATGGTTCTCTCCCTACCTTGTAACCACAAGTTCCCTGCAACATGAGTATTAAAAATTGCTTTTGCAGCCTAAGATGTTCTTTTATTCTAAACCCTGCTCTTATAAAATCTGGGTAACTTTATGCCTGAATAACATGCTGCAGCTTATCTATTGGTAATATTTTAGTAAAAACCCCAAACAGTTGAATACTTGAGACAGACTGTGCTTCTTCTGTCTTGTTGTAATAGCTCTATTGATAGTTCCCACCTAGACTAAGCAGCAGAGTCCCCAAAGTGCACATGAATCAAAGCAAAATGATGACATGAGTGAACACACGGACAAAAGGATTGACGAATTTTCTGGGTTAAAAGGTATAGAGCCTTGCTTACTTCTCTAAAGACTTTGCTTTTATTTTCCTTTGGTTGATTCATGGCCCTTTACTTTTTTTTTTTAAACTTGTTTATTCCAAACATAAACTAGCTATTAAATCCAAGCTGCTCAGAAAATATACAACTGAGAACATTTCAACTATAAACAATACTTGCAGATTTATTCTATGAAAACCATAAATGAAAAGCAAAGAGTGACTCTTCAACACAACGAAATCACAGACAAAATAGGTAGGAAGCAATTTTAAGGAAAAACAATAAACAACACATCACCATTCCAGACCTGCTTAATAGCATTCCAGGGCTTCATAAAAAGAAACGAGCATCAACCATAAGAGCAGAGTTTTAATTAGCAAAATTATGCGTTCTACAGAACACAGAGTCACGTTACATTGTGTTCAGAGTCTCAGGTGTGTTTATATGGCTTACAAAAATGAAATCTTTCATTCAACCTCAGCTGGGCAACCGTATGCAGCATGAAATACAAGTTTGTGTTTACATAGCTAAATTGTGATTAATGTGCACCATATGGAAGCAGGGGCCAGCCCCAGTGAACAGTTGTGTCTGCACAGAAACTCAGAATGGCTTTGTAAAGCAGGCAAAGTGGAGCTTACTAGGGGATGGCACAAAGGATTAAACCAGAATATCCACCAATGCGCTGGCAACTTCTAAAATAGCAGCACTGGCAATTAGAATAAATACAAAATCAAACATTACCCAGGCAAAATAATTCTGCGAGCAGCGCTTATGAACGTGGTAGATAATCGGGACAGGTACTTAGGGCACGGGGATTATTTGTGGGTTTTCATTAATAGAAAGAATGCAAGCGATATTTCATCGAGTAAATTGCATAACCAAACTGAAAGATTAAGCTTGTAAATTAATCAGGACCAGGAATGCACAGGAATGGATAATTAACGTCTTGTTCAGGCAGCTCCTGGCATGACACAAAGCCAGTGAGCAGATCCCCAGGAGGTGTCTGTAACCCAGCACAGCTCTGGAACAACCCCCAGGGCTGAAAAGACTCTCCCTACCACCCAAAGGCTGCTCCCATCTGAGCACACTCTTCCTGTGCCTGGCCACAAGGTTGGTACAGACAAATGGAGAGAAAGGTATTCCCTGAAGGCAGCGATGGCATTTAACCAATACTATCCAGAGTCTTAGAAGTCCTTGTGGCTTCGCTCCATTTTTGCCTATGCTGGCCCTGATGCTGGAGCAGATGCAAATTTCTGGACTCCTGCTAAGTGTCAGTAATTTGAAATAAATGATGTATAAACAGGATTGAAACAGCAGAGCCACAGACCATAGAATCTTCACCTCTGGTGTGTATCACAGAGAGGAGACCACCTCCATCTAACAGCTCAAAAAGATTATTCTCTTTTATTTAGAGTTGTTAGACAGAGAAGAGACCATGAAGGCGTGACTTGACAGAAAAATGGAAGCTGTCCCTGCCTAACACCACCACACAGATCTTCCCTGTAACCACTTCACTCAGAGCAAGCACAATTTGCAGTTCCTGACTTCAAGCCTGATACATCCTACTGTATAACGTGCCTAAAGCAACTATTTTGGTGGGGTTTTTTTAAATCTGTTTGCTTTGTTTTGTTATTTTTTTAGTAAGATAGGTAGAATAAAAGATAATAACACAGAACTAAATAATAAATAACTACTTTTCTAGCATTTCACATGCAAAAGTTGTAAGTATATCAATCCCATATTATATTCCCTGATGAAAGTCCATGGCTTGCAGCCCTGCAAAGTTTGTTTTTAAGAGTGCAGCCCCAAGGGCTGTAAGTGAATCATGTTGAGTTGGGTCAAGTTTGACTTTTTGTAAAGCCACAGAAGTTCTATCTTTCCTGTCTCTTTTGTAGCACTAATCACAGGCACAGAGCTGCTAAAAGCTGGATCAAAACCACAGGCACAGTATTTGACACAAGATCACTCAGCTTTTGCAGCTCAAAACCCTACTTGACCTGGGACTGAACAGCCCCTTTTTCTGCAGAACGTTCAATTTCTGCCAAACTTGGCCACTTGAAATGGTGTTAGACACAGATGCACCATTCACAGTTTACTCATACAAAAGTTTAAAAAAAACACCCCAAACCCACCATGAAGAAGCAAGCTCTAACAAATATGCATAAACAGCTGACATTCATCTTGAAGGAATTTACTTCTGCTTGTAAGTCTCAATAAAATCTTCAAAACAGGCTAAATTTCTAGAATCTGAAACTGCCTGATGGGTGATGCCCCTGCCTGATTTTCTGTAGAGGAGCTTAAGATTTCTTTTCAAGTAATGGTACCTGTTCAGGACGGGGTACCTGAGGCATGAGTGCACATCTGGGGAGCACTGATGCCCCCCTGTCCCCATTTGGGGCACACAGAGGTTCACCAGGACATTCCAGTACCGGTGTCAGGTTTGATCATCAGGCAGATATTCTTCCAAAGGAGCTGCAGAGCCTGGCTGACACATCCTACCCAACTTGGGTTTGAATTATTTGTCCTGGACTGAATGGGAGGGTCCCCAGAACAGGAGCTCTGCGCAAAGGGACTGCTGGAAGCTTCTGCTCTGGGCTTCTCTTGGATATCAGCCATAGAGAAATGGGTGAAAAGGGCTCTGGAAATGGAAGAGACCTGGCAGTGAGCACAGGAGACATCTGAAGTACATGGGAAGTGGGGATTGCAAGAGCCACGTGATGACAGAAGCCATCAAGACCATGTGAATTGCATCAACAACAGAAAACTCGCCCATTTTGTCAGAACTCCTATTTCAAACCACTCCACCAATTTCTTTTGCCAATGCAAAATATTAGAGCAAAAATATAAAGCTCTCTCTTCTCTAAACACGAATATTTGGGCAGAAGCTAAATTGTGACACCCAATGCCCTGAGACCCCTCTGGAAACAACACCCGTGGGGCACGGGGAAGGTCTTGTATTACCCAAACGCAGAGGCATACACAGGAAATAACTTGTGAAGAGGAACTTCCCCCAACAGAAGCAATGTTTTCTCATCTGTATTCAAGAAGTGGAGCCTGATTTTTCAGCAGGGCAAGTCATGGTGACTGTACTGAGTGGAGCTCAATGCAGTGGGACAGCTCGTGGTGTTCTGGAGCCTTTGCAAAGGGTTTGGCTCTGCAGGGCAGGGATTTGAGCACAACCCCGAGCTCAGGGCAGAGCGTGACGCTCACTTGGCTGCTGCTGCCGCCTCCACAGCCCTCTGGAGAGCAGGGAACAAGGCATCCCACATGGTTCACCTCTCAGCTGCTGCACCACCTTCTGCTCAGTCCCACTGCTGCTTCCAGGTGCTGCCGCCAAGCAGATTTACCCGGCGTGGCGCTCCCAGGACTGCACAGTAATGAGAGCAAAACAGGCTCTTCATTTCAGGGGTGTTTGTATGCTAAGGAGGGTGTAAAAGCATAAATCAGGCCAACAGACCTGAAAAAGTCTGCTCTGTATTCCTTCAATTCTCCTCGCCTCATTTTCTTCCCTTGCATATTTTTACCTTCTTTGCCCTGCTCTGTTTGGAGCTCATCTAATTGTCACTTGAGATGACAAATGTCCTCTGCCTCAGTGCCCCTTCCTCAGTAACGGATGTTTCCTTTCTATATCACTCTGCTTGTAGAATTAATTTTCTTCATTAAGTGATGTCTGCATTTATCACTTCCTAACTTTTATTTTGCAGTTTTCTACCTCTTTTTCCTTGGCAAATGTGCTTAAAAACCACTGCTCTTGCTCTTTTTTTTTTTAAATAAATCAAGGCTTAAACATTATAAATCCTCCCTTAAAAAAGGCCCCAACTTCTAGTACTGTTGTTGGCTTTTATTTTAACCTGCTGGTTTTGCTATTTCCCATAAAATATAAACATCCATTCAGCCAGTCTTTGAAGAAAAATGAAGAGTCTGTATTGATAAAAAGGTTTGAGGCCAAAAAGATCTATTCTGATCATTAGTGTGACAGCCCATTCAACACAAAGCAAACATTTGTCCCTGGGATTTCTGGCACGTGCTAATTCCATTTAAGAGCCACTTGGCTGCTTTTAGGTATGGATTTTCAATCTGCTGACCTGAAGTTGTCCATGTTAGAACTAAAAGAAACCACCAAATATTACATTCTTCGCTGTCTTTTGATCTGTTTGTTCTTTTTGTTTTCACTGCACCACTGTACCCCTTGAGTCAGTGAAGAAAAACACCTAATTCTCAGCAATGATTGTGATTTATCCTTCTGTTTTTGTTGTCAAAACTGTAACCAAACATTTCATCCACCATTTGGTTTTGAAAGAGGCCAAAGGCAGTAAGCTGCCTCCAACAGCAAGAATTAGTGAAGGTGAAGTCTTCTTAACTGAATTAGGAAAAAGAATATCATAGGATTCAACAGCATCTGCCAAAGGTTTTACCCTGCCACCTCCTGTGACCTCTCTCGACACCTGAACCCTGTTATAAATAGAACTTTCTTCTGCAGCAAGAAAACATTTACCTAGGACATGAAAATAATTTGCTTTTTAAACTGTTTTAAGTCTCTTTCTCTCTCCCTTTCCTTTCCTCCTCTAATTTTCAGCCATCAATACAGCAATGTCAGAAAAACAGCAGAAAGCAAATACATTTCAGAAGCATGGTATTTGGTGTGGGGAAAGTAAAATGCCATTTGCATTGATGGTACTTGGGATTTCTAGGGAGTCTCCCATAGAAAAGCTAGCCAGGGTCAACACTACTTAACCTACAGATTCAAATTAAACAGAATACGTTCAATCCGTTCGATCTACAGACCTTAAAATATCTGACATCATCCATGCTAAAAGGGGTGTCTGATTAAATTAAGATAGCGATTGTTTTAAGTCTGAGGAATGAGCAATCTGGGGAAAAGGAGGCAGAGCATTTTCGCTGCAGAGAGCCAGCCCTGCAGAGAGAGGTGATCCCTCTGAGTGCCACAGCATGCAGCTGGGAGAGTGCCCTGGAGCCCCTGCAAATCCAGGGAATGGGACCATGGACAGCTCCCTCAGTCTGCCACCCCCTCCACGGGACAGAAATTGAGAGATGTCCTGAGGCAGCCCATGGCCAAGACTTCGGGTTCCTCATGCAACTTATCTCCCTCTACATCTCTAATGAAAATATCTCTATTTGGACAAGTTATTTAAACATCCCTTACAGTCAATGGAGACAAAGAAGCCCTTCTAGGAGATGAGTCATTGATCCATGGGGATTTATACCTTGAAATAGAAGCACTGTGCCTCGAGGAAGGATCTGTTTCCACCCCTTGATTCTGAAGGGGATCTCTGTGAGTAGGTCAAACATTGAGATCCATAATTTAATGAGATTCCTCAATTAATTAAAAGCATCAGTGTCCAAGCTGCTCGCATATATTCAAAATAAACTTCTAAATAGCCCCAGAACGTGAAATAATAATTGGTTTAGTTATTCAGCCCGCTCAGCTCACAGCTTTATTCTGTTTCCTGGGGGAAAAAAATAACAGTAAAATATGATTCAATATATACTCCTACAGCCTCAGTGTGTGGTGGGCCTCTGTGCTAACAGGGTAGGCCACAGTACACCCAAAATGTCACAGCAAATGATCCCATGAGGGAATTACATGGGTCACTGAAGAAAAATGCTAAGAAAGGAATTTTATACCTGTCACTCCCTGTATAAAAACTTCAGACAGAGCAGACACTGTGCTACATACCCAGAAAAGAGAAGGAAATGAAAGGGAAAGGAGGGAAGAGGAAGCGAAGGGAGATTGTTAGTCTCCTATGAAATACAAGATGATTAAATACTGTCAGGCTTTAATCCCTGCTGACAAGCAGAGCTGCATAAGAGATATGGGCTGATTAATTATATGGAAAAAAAGGCTGTGACACAGGCATAGGAGGCAGAAAGACCAAAAAGGAGGGATTTGTCCTTTATTTATTTATTTATTGCCAAATAAAAGGCATTAGCTAATGAAAGGAGAGTTGCTCATCTGGATCTGAAACTTTCAGCCCTACTTCTAAATCCTAATGCAGGCTTCCAGCAAATACCAGGGAAGAAAAAAGGATCTCTCCGTTGAATTTGCTTTTCATAAAGGATTTGCAAGTAGGCCCTGTGTAAACCTTGCTGGTTTGTGCACTGGGATTTATTCCCAGTGGCAGAAAAGGACAACCCTGGGAAGGCTGGACCCAGAGAGTGCCATGGCAGTGGCCCAGTGGCCAAAGGGACTGATGCAGGACAGCCCTCAGAGCCTGGAGAAGGAAGAGGGGTGCAAGTAAAGGCTTTGAAAGGCCAAAGTGTCAGGAGAGATGCAGTTCAGCAAGTATTAGCAAGGAACAAACAACTGGGATTGTCCTCTGCCTCTTCCACATGACTATTCAGTGTTCAGGGGTTTTATACATTATTTGCTATAGCAAAAGAACTTGATCACAGCATTGTTTTTGTGTGTGTGTATGTGTAACCACCTCTCCTCCAAATACAAAGCATAGCCTACCTTTTTTCTTAAAAAATAAATAAAAATCAGAAACCTGTTGCTTTGCTTGCAATCCTAAGCCATGTGCTCTGGCCACAGCTCCACCAAGAATCTTCTCCTAGGGGCTTTTCTCACCTCTGTTTAAGGCACCACTTTGTCCAAGACCTGGTTCTCATTTCACCCAGACAAACCCTGATGAAACTCAATTTCTTGTTCCAACATCCACAATTGATCTGGTATTTGGAAAGCAGATTCTGTTGGTTTAGCACTTGCTAATAAATGGGGATTTAATTCTGGGCTTCCTGGAAAATAAGTCAGCCTAGGTCTGGTGTGGCACTGCTGAGGTGAGCTTTTGGCTTGTGACTTCAGAAAGATATGGGAAAACAGCTGAAGCAAAAAGGGAAAAAAAAAAAAAAAGCAAAATAAAAAGGAAAGCACAGTTTTGTTCAACAGTACAATATGTTATATGTTTGTTCAATAGTCCCAGATATTCTATCAAGAGGAATAGCTCATTTAAATTATCATGTTATAGCTGAAAAGATGGAGGAGGCATTGCCATAGTTTGGGAGGAGAACTGAGACAATATCTGCTACTGGCCCAACTTGTATGCTCCAACAAACTTTCCTGAATTACAGCTAAAACTTTCAAGCAATTTTGGCTGCTGAGACAGGCGCTGTAATCAGGCATCTTATCAGGAAAGGAACACATCCTAAAACATGAAACTGAACTAACCTCTACGTTACAGAAGACAAAAAAAAAAAAAATACTAAAAGGTTTTAAAATCTGAGAAGGAAGAAGCAGCTGTGTACGTTCTCACTCCCAATTTTCAAATGGGAATTTGTCCTGTCTGCAGACCCAGCAGGGAGGTCCCAAGGGTTTGAATGCATCCAAAACTCCCTCTCCTCCTGTGACAGAGGCATCACAGCATTCCTCCCCTACAGTTAAGAGGCTTTCTGTGCAGTGCCCTGCTCTACTGAGGATTTTAGTTTGACTTTTTAGACAAGATATTTGCTTCAGCATAATTTAGCCAGCAGAGATGACCAGGGCTCCAAGATGTAAAGAGTTCAAAAGAGCTTAAAAATCCAAATTTTCCTGAATCACCCTTTCAGCTTTCCTCACTAAACCACTCAAACTTTCCATACCAATTCCAACATCAAGGACTAAGAGAAGAAGAAAAAGCAAAGAGAAAAAAAGATACAATAGAGTGAAGAGAGGGGAAAACAGAGACAATCCATTATCGCCCGGTAATTTCATCCCGCAGAATTTCAGTCTGCATGCGCCACTGATTCCATTACTGTACACAGCTTTACCCTTCAGCAGAAGCAGAATTACAGAAAAACCCATTTTTAAAGGTTAGTGAGAGAGATTTTCACTGACAGCGACCTGCTTCAATAGGGGCACGCAGTGTAAGGCAGGAATTGCATTTGCCTCACTCCTTCAACACAGGTATTTAAACTTGTTTTGGGCTGCGAGTGCAAGACGTCTGACGATCTTAATCTACTCCCCAGAGAGAGCAAAGCCAAGGAACAAACTCACTTGATTACCAGGTTCTGTGCAAGATACTGAAACTGGTATTGCAAAGCACCTTTTCCTGTACAGGGGGGCTGACTCCTCTGGCATATTGAGGAGCTCATCAAAAATTAGGATTCACAGCCACAGGGCTGGCAGATCAAAAGGGGCAAATTTTAAAGCTCCCAGCACCAGGGATTTCACTCCTCATCTCACACGGTCTCACAAACTGTTTCTCCCAGCACTTCATTGTTATTTTGGGAAATTGTATTTACTTCAAGGCAGGTATTCTGGGCTATGTTGGACAACCCCGGTGTTGGATGCCAAATCCACCACTAAACCATGTCCCCAAGTGCCTCCTCTACATCTCCAGGGATGGTGACTCCACCACACCCCTGGGCAGCCTGTTCCAGTGCTTGAAACTTTTCCTAAATCCCAACCAGAACCTCCCTTGGTACAAACTGAGGCTCTTTCCTCTCATCCCATCAGCAGTTACCTAGAACAGACTGATCCCCCCCAGACTCCCCGCCAAGCTCCTTTCAGGCAGTTGTAGGCTACCATAAGCTCCTCCCTCAGTCTCCTTTTCTCCAGGATAAACACCCCCAGCTCTAGTAAATACATTTAAAGTTCCTGCTACTTACGGAAAAAGTTTTGAAATATTGAAATGCTACAGAGGAGCTCTCCAAAGGGAGCAGCAAAAGCATCTCTGGTAGAACTGCAGCCACGTGGCTTCACTGGGCCTGGAAAGGGCTCACAGGATGCCACTGGTGCCAAGAGAAGACGCAATTATTGTCAGTATTTACATAATCAGCTATGCTAAGAGAAGGTACTGCAAAAGCAGCAAAAGCACTACTAATTGTATTATTCCAAACTTAAGTGTTCTCAACCCAACAAGGAGCTCTCCAGGGGAATTTTCCTGATTTTTTTTTTTTTTTAATCAGCTAAATTATAGCCTTCCAAAAAACTCTGGGCAAATGACAGCTTATTCTTCGAGAAGGCTACTGTACAATTGGATGGGTGAAATATCAAGATCATTTCCGTGGAATTTATTCCCATTTCCCATCCTAATTACTGATGGATTAGTTAGTGTCACTGGAATTATAACAATTTGCCTAAGCAGCAGGTTTTCAAATAATGATGGAAATTGCATTCACAAGCTGCTCTTGCACACATTATTTATACATAGCGTGTGTCTGTTTACGCTCCACGCATGAGTGGCTATTTTGTCCCTGAAGATCCACGATAACACGATAACAAGGATCCTACAAGCACATACACACGTTCGCCTCTTCTCACTTGCAAACATTTCCCTTTACAGGGCTATCACCACGTCTGCCAGCTGGTGCCCTGCTGCGTTTCCCGCTCCCTCTCGCCCTGCACAGGCACCTGCACGACCCATGCAGGGAACTGCTCGTTCCAGCAGAGTCAGTTCCCTGTCCACCTTCAGAAAAAACAGGAAAAAAAGCCTTCTTCCGCCTTCAGTGAGAGCAGGCAGGTCGGCTGAAGCCCAAGCAGACACTTCTCCTGATCCCCTGCAAGCTGCTGCTTCTTCCCAGGTGACACCATGTGCCATTTCAACCATTTTGGGGTATTTTCCTCCTTCCCTCTTTGCCTGTTTCAGTCTTAGCATGACTTCCAAAAGGCTGTGAGCTTTTTTGATTTTTTAGTAATTCATTTGCACAAAGAGAAACACTTTGTACTACACGCAGGGAAGCCTTCTGGAACAGGCTAGGCATCACCAACTTGTCATGGCTATGCTGTTTTTAGCTGCCTGATGGCTTTTTCCCCTTCAAAAATAAACATAAATGAGCTGGAGAAGAGAGGGAGATTTGTTTTCAAACTAAACCAATTTCTCCAAGTCTTTGTTACGTGCAATCTCTCACTGCACCAGGGTAAGAGCAAAGCTCAGGCTGTGCCCAGAAGGCTCCAAAAGCGGGGTGGGTACAGATCCAGCTGAGACCTTGGGCTCTCTGCCCATCCCCTCATCTCCACCAGCCCTGGACCAGACTGTGAGACCAAAATCCTGCAGGAACACCAATCTTCACCTGCCCAGAGCTCACCTCTGTCAGCAACACTTCTATTTGACCAAACACTTAGCTTTTTGAAGCTTTTCCAAAGTTCTGAAGTGTTCAATTTCACGTCCATTTTGACCACTGTAAAAATCTCATTTTAACTCTCACAGGAGCGCAGAAAGACAACTGAACTTGAAATTAAGCCATTTTCCCTCCTCAGCCACTAAAAAAGCTCAAGTGTAACACTCCTGGCTCAGCCCAGAATGGTTCATTGAGCCTCAGAACCACGTTGGTGCCATGGCTGGGGCTGCCCATGGCCATCATGCTGGAACTGGGAGAGGTTGGGTGTGTAGCCCTTGTGTCTGCTTGGGAGCTGAGGTCAAACAGAGCTTAACAGTGAAGCCACAAAGGGAAATCAGCCACTAAACTCCTGCCAGCAGCCACAGGCAACTGGGTGATTAATGCTTTGGAAATTCTCCTTACCAATCAGCGGCTATTCTACGGACCAAGACAGGTTCAAAATATCTGCAGTTAGAGGGGAATTTATATTCAGTTATTTGGGAAACAGGTTGGTACTTGTTGAAAGCTCAGAAAAGGATCTATTTTTACTATTCTTGTATTACTTTCTTTCTTTTTCTTGGAAAATGAGCCCATTTTGAACAGCAGCAACGCATTGTTCCAGGATGGAGCATTCAGCACATGCGATATGAAAGAACAACATCACTGCTTCCATTTCACAGGGGCCACAACAGGAGGGAGCAAAGGCTCTGAGGGCACCGTTCCTGCAGTGGGAGAGAGGATTACGTTCTGGGAACACAGAGCCCCTGTTCCAGCCCCAACTAATAAATAATACGCTTAGATATGTAGGCAGCAGGTACAGAATCCCGGCAGGAGTCCTGCTGTGATAATGCCCAAGTGTGACAGGAAACCTGAACAATCACTTAATGTGGGATACAGAAGCAACAGGTCCCCAGTTCAATGCAATATTCCAACGGGTTTGGTAAAAACACCAGAGGCTGCTGGAAAATAATTTTGCCTGTCTCCAGACAAAAAAAAAAAAGAAAAAAAGACCTTTTGAAGTTTGTGCATGTGACACCCGTTCCTTTTTTTAAAGGGACAACATGACAGCTGTGCTGGGGATGATCAGAAACCCGTGGACAATTAGGTTTGAATGCTGTGGCAGTGGGGATGTTTATCAACCTCGTTACAGCCACAAGTTTCTTGGCAAAATGTTCGATAATAAGGTACATGGGATATCATAATTCCTTTGGAGAATATTTTTATGGGGTTTTTTCTGTTGTTTGAAACAACAGCACCCTATTTCATGCGAAGCACATTTTATTGCAATTATATTCTACGTTAGGTAGAGAAATGGAAGTTTTGGAGACACTTCTCCCTTATACAAACTGAAGAACAAGCATGACAGCAGGCACTGCTACAGAGGATACTCTGATTTCTCTGCCAGTGGCCCCTGACTACCTCACATCCGGCAAATTACTAGTCTTCCCCAAATCCCAGGTAAGGGGAGAGACTGCCCCTGGAAAGATTGAAAATCTGAAGCACAGAGAAGCCAGGAAATTATTCACAGAAAATATGTTCCAGAAACAGATACTCAGCCTGGGATTGGTTTTTTCACTCTGTTATTTTCTTCTGTTGGCACACTGCAACTTCCTGTTTGTTCACAAATATTTATGAGTGTGTCCTCTGTGAAAATTGAACATTCAAAGTCTGCTTGGAGCACATTCCTGTCCTGAGGCAAGACTGTAGCTTGGGCTGCTACAACATCAGGAATGCAATGGACTTCAGTACATCCCATCCCAACCATGAGCTACTCTGTGAGCCTAAAAGCTCACCTAATAATTACTAAAGTCATTAAAAAAACAAAGTCCATAACGAAATGTACTTTCACTATACCCCAAGGCAGTTCAGCAAAGGAGAGGTTTGGGCATTTTGACAGCTCCTGACGTGCTGCTCATGAGAACAGTACAGGGCTGCCACCCTGCCACTCCCCTCACACTGCTGGCGCAAAATGCACATGGTCTCGCTCTCCTTCTTACACTTTTCCTTCTCCGGTTCCATGAACACTCCTAGAATCCTTGATCATTTCTCACTGTGGTCTTGCAGAGAGAGAAGCTGGAAGAACGTGAGTCAGTGGTCGGGGGAATTGTGTCTGAGCTATCGCTGGGGAAGTGAGACGGGGGAGCACCCCAGTCCTGCCCACTGTAACCCCCCTTCCTCCCCATCCCTTCCCAGCTGCGTGAGTTCAAAATCAGCTTTAGCAAGTCTGTGCTGTGGAATGTGAGGCAGAGCAGTGTCAGCTTCAGCAAAAGGTCTACAGCAGCCAGCAAAGCACCAAACGCGCAGAATCCCACCAGCACACCTCACCTGCTCCAGTGGCCTGCGACTTCCAGATCCAGAGCCCCAACCAGCCCCAAGGGCTTCTAGCTCTCTCCCTTTCTCCCTGAAAGGCCCCCATAGCAGCACGGAACGCAATCTCCAGCCAGCGCTGTTTTACACCCAATTTGTAAATTGACTACTCAGCCAGAGGAGAATCAGCTTTCTTTAGCAACCAAAGGTGAAGTGGTGCTCCATTTTCAGGTGTGCAGCCTCCTTCTCTTAAAGCTGCCCACGCCACACGAGCCTGCTCCCCTTTGCCCTCCCTTGCCATGAAGGAGATTCTACATTCCCACACCACAACCCGCACTGCCTCAACGCAGACAGCACCAGATTTCCTGCAAATGAGAGAAGGGGAGCAATTAGGACCCCATGATGAAAGGCTCGTTCTCAGTCTGCCCTCCCGGTTCTGTGTTCAGACTTTGTGCCTGACATAGTCTGGTTTCATATGCAGGTCACTCAGTCATTCTTCTCACATGTACATCAGGTGCTGCTGGAAAATGTGGCCATTATCCATCAAGTCCTTAGCTTCAGTCGGCTTCCAGAGGAAGAGTAATAGATGCACTTGTGTTGTCACATCATTGTCCGAAATGTCAGGGTAAAAAGCCCTGAGCATTAACAACTCCCTAAGGAAATCAGTTCTTAAAAAAAAAAAGTAGAATAGAGAGGAAAAAAAGAATGAGAAGGACAGGAGAAAAGTGCAGAGCTTCCCTTTTCATCAGTGGTGACTTACACAGGCAAGTGCCCTGACCTGCTGCATGCCAGCCAAGCACCCACACTCTGGTCTGACTTCCACTGAAGTTTACATTTTGTCTGGGTAAAGCAACATGTGCACCTGTTGGTTTTAATTTCCAGGATCTAGGAACAGTCTTCTCTTTGGACATCATGCATTAAAGGAGACGTATCAGTTTGAAGGGTGAGAGTAATCTCGTCCCAGGGCACTTGCATTAAGATTCAAGCAGCGTGGAGAGGTGATAGTATCAGGCAGTGCAAATCTTCATAGACAGTAAAGGGAAAAGGGGAAAAACAGAAAAGAGAAAGATGAAATCAAAGACGACAAGAAGCAGTAGTCAAAGTCAGGAGGAAGAGGAGGTCAGGCACCCAAACTAATCAAGGTGACACGGTGATATTTTCCTGGTGTGGTCAGTCTCTGTGATCTGCTTTTAACGGATTTGCTAAAGTTAAGTGAGAGCTATGCAGAGCTTCAGAGCTTTTAAAGGCAGGTAAAACTGACATGAACAAAGATATTTCTTTGCTGAAATGTGAGGAAGGGAAGGGAAATGGAAGGGAAATGGGAGGTAAAGTATACCCTGTCCTGAACAGCCTGAAGCTGAATTTTTTGACCTCTACCCATCAATTCCTAAAAAAACCCTGACCTGGGACTACACAGCCTGCAGAGGAGCTGCTGCCATTTCTGAAAGGCTTATGAAAACTTATGGTACGTATTTTTGCATTTCCAGCTGCAAATACACAATATCAAAACATCGAATGACAAAGATAAGGTGTAGTAAATCCATGAGTGCGTTGCCCACCTTGTTCTCCTTGAGTGCCCTTTTTACACAACCCCTCATCGCAGCACAGTCAATACAGCCACGAAAGGTGCTCATAAAAAAAAATAGGAAATTAAGCCAAAGTTAGGCAAGACCGCAGGAATCTGTCTCAGACATAGTAACATCCCCAGTTCAGTCACCTGCACCTGTCCCTTCCCTCTCCACACTTCAACAGGAGAGGCATGGCCACACTCTCAGCATCACATCCCACCTCCAGTTCCTTAACTGGGCTTGTGGATTACTAATAAGTAATTGATACACAGGAAATGAATGTGAAGCCACCACTGTGTCTGCTCCTGCATACAAATACCGGCAGCTGAATGCGCAGCAGCAGCCAACGCTGCAGCCCTGCCATTCCTATGGCATTTCCAGTAGGAACGTGCTTAAAATTCCTCAGCATAAAGTGTTTCACTTTGTACAAATGATGCTGGCGTGATTGCTCAATGCCTTTTCAGTGAGGAAACTGCAGAGGGCTGCGGGGGTCAGATAAAACCCAAGATAATGTGTTATGCAGACACTACTCTGGATGATTATCAGGAGAAGAGAGAGACTTTAAGGAGCAACACAATAAGAAATCAAGATAAAGATTTATTTTGCGGCACACAAAGCCGAGTACACAGCTCTCCACGCATTCAGTCTTTAGGAACAATCTTCCTATTTTCTCCCTGGGAGCCAAAAAAAGTCCCCAAATTAATCTCTGTGCACTGCCTAAATTCGTACTTAGTGCCAACTTCATGCCTGTATCAAATTCCTCCACGGCGTAAGATGCAACGCTGTAAAAAGGCTCATTTTCGTTATTTTATCAAATTGCGTTAACTTTCTCTCTGCAGCATCCTCCGGGGCTGGCAACACAGAGACGTGCAGGAAATGTAAATCACTCCCCTTTTGATATGATAACCGTGGCAGTGAATTGCATCCCAGAAATCAGCTCAGGATTACAGCCGAGAACTCGCTGAAAGCACTTGGCTGTGGCGTGGGGCCAGGAGGGGAAACTTCAGCTGGCTTCAGGGCAGCGTGACACGGGCTCAGGCCTTGGGGAAGAGCAGCAACAGGGATCACCCAGTTACCTGGGGCTGCACAAACCCCAAAGGCAGCAGCCTCAGGGTCAATCTAGAATTAAAAGATGCAAACAGGTGCTAAAAACAAGTGTGTATTTATGTATGCAAATACATGGGGGAGCTGGATTAAATATGAATAAGCACCTAGGAAAGCAACAGCCAGAGGCTGTAAGATAAAATCTACCTGCCAGACAAATACAGATGTGTGTGTATACACATATATATAAACAACCACACACCAAAAAAAATTGCATTTCCTGCCTTGACCTATTTGTGGTTACAGAACATTATGACAGTAATTATAATCATGTATCTTTCATTTAAATAATGTTTTCTGTTTCAAAGATTCAGAGGATGTTGGAATGCAAATAAAGATAATGAGAATGTGAAAATAATTGTTTTACTAATGCCTTGTTTTTTATGTGCAAATGCCACTGCTGACAGCTACCAGCATTAACCCTGGGCCACAACCCCACGGAATTTGGTACCGCACAAACACTAAAAGAAAAAGCTGTCTGAACCCTAAGGAGTTTGCAGCTCTAACAGCAAAGAGGCAGCAGATGGATATAGACAGAAATAATCAAGAGGTAGTAGTTAACAAGGCAGGAGTTAGTCTCAGCAAACCAAATCCCTGATTGCTGTGAGCCTTGTACAGGCACCACAACAAAGAGGAGTTTTGATCATCGATGCCCCGCAACACACGAAGCTCTGCACATCCTTCATCTCCACTGCTGTGCTCCATCTGTAGCCTCCACATTGCTGGCAATCCGTGTCTCCTTCTCCCACTTCGCTTGCATTTTTCACACAAAAGCTCTCTGGGCCAAGCATTGTCATGTACGGCCTCGCCGTCCAGCACTGAGCACAGTCAGGCTCAAACTAGGGCCACAGAGACAGATAGAAGCGTTTATGAATAAAATAAAACATGATGCTTATTAATAACTAATCCAGCAGAGTATGAGCATGCACACAAGCCTAAAGTCAGAATGAACACTCACAAGCTCCATGTAAAACAATGGAGGCGTCTGAGCAATGGTGCCTTCTGATGGCTCTCACCGAGTCCACACACCTCTCGCTCTCAGTATGAACCATGCAGAGGAGAGGAACAGCAGCTGGCACACAAGGATCTCGTGAAACCGAGACACCACCAGCAAATGCCCAATCTCAGCTGGAATCTCCAGAGGCACAACACTACCTACACAGCAATCAGAGCTAGCCCAGCGACAGAGAGCTGGGTGGTTACGACAAATGAGCGCCACAAAAATATTTCAAACATTCTAAAGCAGTTCTTTGCAACAGAGATAACATCTGCAGAATACAGCATTCCTGCCAGGAGGTTTTATTTCAGCACGTTTGACTCAATGACCTGCTTATTACAACACCTTTCAGACTAACTTTAAGGCAATGAAGTATTTCATTTGTATAACCAAACCTGTCTTTCATGACACCAGACTGTTCTACGTGGCTTTCAGGTTCTTAAATTAAACACTTAAAAGTCATGAGGTGGGGACATAAAAGCCTGCTCTACAGCACCGATCCATCCCCTCCTCATGCCCAGCCAGACCTGCATTGCAGGGAAGTGCTGCTCTTCCAGCCTCCACTTCCACACTCAAAGGGTTAAACAACAGATGTGTGTTTTTTATTGTTTTGTGTCTGTTTGTTTGCTTACTGCATATTCTTTTTTCCTCCATGGGCATCTCCCAAAGATCAAAAGCAACAACAGAAAATACTGTTTACACCCTAAGTTCCCAGAGCCTTCACTCTGCAAGGTAGGTGTGTTCCACATCTGTTAATTAGATTTTGTTTTCAGTGATAGAGTGAATTTCAGGGTAGGAAGGCACTCCTACGTAAAGACACGCTCAGCAAAGTGTCAGCTTCCACTTCCATGCTTCCATGTCCAATGTGACACAGTTTCCAATGCAATTCAAACCTCAAAAGTAGAAAATAAACGGCACGTAAATGGACCTTGCTTGCACTTGAAATCACTGTTAGCAAATCTTAATTTTTTTAAGTCTGGTAATTTAAAATCAGGCCTATTTAACTTGCAAAGGTAGGTCAGGTTTTATTGATCACCCCTAATGCACTCTTAAAAAAATGAGAGCAGTGAGACACACAGCTCGGTTGATAAAAGCTCACTGGAAAAATATCTGATAATATTTACAGCCTTCAAGCTATGCTGTTGTAAATGTGATTTCTGTATGCACCAGAATGCAGATTACAGGCTTGCCAGTTCATACCGGAAAGGGAAAAGAAAAGCCCTGCCACAGAGGAGGTGGATTACTCTGCATTGACTGAAAGCACAACTATAAACTTTTGCAATACAGGCACAGCAGCCCAAGTCCATGTAGTTCTCAGTTATCATTCCCCAGTCTTTCTTCAGTGCAGTATTTTGTGCCTGGATTTCCTTCTCTGAGTCCATGCTATGTAGCCCTGAGTTTTTGAACCACGAACAACTGCTGACATTTTTCCAGTTGCCATAGAAATAAGGTGGGTTATTGTTATTTATATTACGGCATCACCTAGAGGTGCTCATAATTAATCAGAGTTCTTTGTTCTACACCTCTCAGAGAAAGACCAGTGGAGAAGAAAGTTTTTTATTAAAAAGTGCAGCATTTTCCACCCGCATGGACAAGCTCAGATGAAACACATTGCAAGGTCTACATAGTTCTGCCTGATACAGCTTTTGGCTCACCTACTCCAGCTATTTGTAAAGAACCACCACTCAGAAAAATGAAAAATAATTTTCCATGCAAAACTAAACATGATTTTCACTTTTTTTCTTTTTCATGCCATGCTAAAATTAAATCACTATAGGTTTCCAATTGATACCTGAGACACCACTCCCATTGCAACTATTAAATACTCATTTCTGTGGCTTGAAAGAGATTCTAAATGTAGTATTTACAGACACATTAAAAACCCACTGCAGTTAATATACAAGAACAGGCACCACATTTCCAGGGTTTATTCTACTGCAGACTTGTGCAACTCAGACAAGTTCCTTAGTCAACCTTTACACCAGGCTCCCTCGTCCCCCTAATGAACACGTGAACCGCAGAAATGGATCACTGCCTAGGACACGCTCTGGAGCTACGCTGTCAAATAGAAGACCTAAATAGTATAAATCGCCATCAACGACTTGAGGCAATTATCAAATGTTTATTAGCCTCCAAAGTGAAGGCTAATAAACCTGCTTATTTTAGCAGATAAAGGCAAATTACCTTGACTGAAGTTGGTAAGTGTTCGAAGATTAACAGCTCTGGCCTCACATGCTTTTAGTTATTGGTGATGAAATGTCAGCTCAAAAAACTGAAAGATACTTCCTAGTTATTTAGGCAATGTGAAAATTGGGCAGTTATTTTCCAGGAAACATGGCCTGCCTGACAGGTTTTAAATGAAGAAAAGTGATATTATTACAATTATCATTAGAAGAAGATGTCCCTCATCAAAATGTGTCTGGATTTTAATTGACAAGGTCCAGGTTAATGCTGGGAAAATGCCAATGAAAGCAAAGCCTGTGGCTCAAACTAATTGTCAGCACTGAGCAACCTCCACCTCTAACACACCACAGATTTATCACTCTGTGCAGACTGTACTCATGACAAGAAACGTTTGAATTAATCATTAACAACTAGAAATTCCTCCCAGACAGAAAGCAAGCAGAGTGCAGGGCTGCCCACGTCCTTGTTGCTGTGCTCCTGAGCCAAGGAGAGGTGCCAACAAGCCTTCCCAAGCAGAAACACTTTTTTTTGTTGTTGTTTTGCCCCCTTTTAAGAACATTCCAGGGGAAACTTCCAGTGGTCCTCTGTGTTTTGGTGCCACCCCCAGAGGCAGCACAACAATGCAGAGAAGGACTTACAAGCTCCCTACTTCAGTCATAAACTCAAGGACACTTTGGAAGGTGTTACTCCACAGTGCCAGTCAAGCATCACCTGTCTCACCCAATTTAACACATAAAATGCAAAGGAGTTTGTAGAAATAAAATAAAGAGAATTCAGGACATTTTCTATTTCAGCCACCCCAGAATGCTGGCTCAGACCCACCAGAAATTGACTGGGCAGAAGGAGAGAAGCTGAGAACATCAGTGCCCGAAAGAGGCACAAGATCTGCCAGGGAAATGGCACGGTCCTAACCCTCATGATGCTTTTTCACTCAAAATGCTTTGGTTCTCAGCTTCTCCATCCACGTGGGTGATGGCATCACAACACAGCTTGAGTGCACAGTAAATTGGTGCCTCCCCCAGCCCGAGTCTTTATCCAACTGAAGTGTTCCTTCCCACACGACACTGAGACTAGAAGGCGCAACAGGACTGGGAAGAAAGGAAGAAGGGCATCTCCACAAAGATCAGGGACCACTTCTTGAGGTGGACAAAAAGGCATCTGACCACTAACTTCAAAGGCACCAAGCTTGTCTGGAGAGATATAAATGGAGCTACTTGACCCCCACCTTGTAGAGACTGGGGGGAAAAAAAAAGTAAAAAAAAAATCTCCCTTTTTTTCCTGGACAGTCAGGAGTAAAAAAACAGATGGTATTTGATGTTGTGAAGGAGTAAGATACTATCTTTGTTTAGAGGAGGGCAGTGCAGCAAGGTCTCTGCTGGCCCCTTCCCAGTGACTGAAGGAAAGTTTGATTGGGGGTATCAACCCATCAACAGAAATGCTGCTCACTTCACTGTCCCTGCTCCCCCAGAGGTGAAAGGCTCCTTCCATTCACCCACAGCAACCCTGCCTTTTTGGTTTTGCTGGTATCTATACACTCACCACAGAAACTAAAGCTGGAAAGTTCCCATTAAACGATGCCAACGAGAACTTTCCATTCTCAGCTAACGCTTGGCTGCACGCATTCTTATTTCCAAACATTTTCAGTATGTTTTAGCTTCCCTTCATTAAACATTCATAATTATTTGCAGCACATCTAAACCTGTTCTACGGGTTTGGCTGCAAAAAAATCAGCATGACAGCACTAGAAAAAAAGTAGAATTTGTGTCAACCACGAGGTAGAGTTCAGGAAGAGGAAAATAGAAGCCACACCATCATGATTTGAGTCAGTGACTTCCACCAGGCAGCAATTTGGCCCTTTACAAAATCCTTGGTATTTCTTGGAGATCACCCCTCAGTTAACCACTAAACCACTCAGCAACTGTGACGACAAATTTCATAATAGAAATGTACTAAGTGGAGAGTTCTGGTACCTTAACTGAAAACTTGAGCAGCTGAAAAGATTTTTCTGGTCTAAAGAGACACTGTTATAGAGAAAAGTCTCTCCATAAGGCTTCACACCTGTTGCTGTTGTGGCTTTGCAAGGTTGTTTCCATCAGCGTTTGCACCCTTCAATACCCTTTGGACTAAACAAAGGCTTCATGGAGGAAAGTTACACCAAATGCTCATTTCTTTAGCTCAGCCCCAAATAGCCACTTACAAATTTGCCAGGGCTTTCCAAAATCCTGCCTCTTTCAGTCTCTTTTGTATATCCTAAAGAGCTCCCTAAGGAAGGGCATCTCTGGCACTTAGACTGGGCTGTGCTGGCTCTGCAGTGCTCAGCTCATGGCAGTGGGACCCAGTCTTCAGTTACGAGACCAGAACAGATCCTGAGCTACACCCCGTGCAGCGGCTTCCAGCAATTACCTCTGTGATCCGTAAGACAGAGGTTGTCCAGGGACAGAACTGCTCCTTTGAGTAATGACATTCCCAAGGCTGCCCAGCGCCTGTCAAACTCTCCCCTCTCTATGTAAGAGGCCAGTTTTTGAGGATCATGAGGATTATGAGGTTTTGAGGATCATTATGAAGTAAGTACGTCATCCTGAAGGGTGAAAATGTAACAAGCTGCAGCTCATCTGAACCTGAACGTTACTGAGTCACCACTACACCGAGGCACCGAGTTCCTTGACTGCACAGGGAACTTTGTGACTTCCCCACCACACACACGAATCTGTATCAACTTGGATGAACCATTAAGCTAAACATTCATCCAACAAAAGGTAAAAAATTACTCCTTGGGTGGTGTCACTTCTGAAAGCAGAGCAGTAAAGGCTCCAGAGCATCCTGAGTGATCAGTCCCATATGAGACATTCTCCGCTAGCTTTGTTCTGGCAACATTCCCACTATTTGAGGAAGGAAATGCACAGCTGGATGTAAAGCCTGGAATGCAGAACTGCCTTAACTACATGGCAGGAGGACGGCAGTTCATAATTAATTTTCCACATCAACTGTTGGCTGCCCTCCTCTTCCTCTCCGCTAGGCTGCGAACTGTCAGTGGATACTTACCCAAAAAGCAGGCCTGCCACAGAGCAAAAAGCATGGTTATTATTAGCTAGTATTGTAAAGTGCATCCTAGCCAAAAATCAGAGGTAAGAGAGCCTGGGCAGAGTGAGAGCAGTACCAGCGCAAAGGCAGCCCTGCCTGCTTGCCCTCTGAGAGATGCAAAACCAAAGGGAATAGAAAAGCAGCATGAAGAGAGCAAGACAGACAGGAGAAGGCTGCAAGGAGACAGAGAAAATGTGTTCTCAGAGAAAGGTTTTGAGCCAGCTAATTTCAAAACAACTGCAGCCCAAAGAAACATAGGCCCTTTTCCACCCTGGCTGGACTCTGCCTGAGCCATGGCCCAAGGGCTGCCAAGCAGCAGCTCTGCAGAGGACAAGGGGCTCCAAACTGCTTTGTCTTCTGAGAGAGAGAAGGTGTGTTCCACTCAGAGCCAGCATTTCCCACTCCTCAGTCTCCAAATCTCTGCACGGCTGGAGAGCAGAGTTAATTCAGAGAGGTTCCTGGTCCTCACAGGGGAAAGGTCTCCAGAGGAAAATAAACCCCAACTTCATCACGCTCTCTGAAGCACCGCTACAAACATCAGAGGGCAAGAAAGCAAAGCCACAGGCTGCCAGCCCAGGAGCAAAGCCATCTGTATGGCTTCAGGCAGACCCACTGACTTCTCAGTACTTCAAGAGCACAGGTAAAGGACTGTTATATTGCTGTTCTGTGATTGGTATCTTATAAATCTCATGTTAGTTTTGGAGTTTCTTATTTTCTTTCAGAAATTCAACTCAGTTCTGCCACTGCTATCAGCTTTTTAAATTCATTTTACAACAAGATATTTGTTATCAGAAATTGTGCTTTGATATGTGCCAGGTTGATGGATTCAATAAAAGCCCTGTCAGGAGAAGCGGAGTGAGTGGGGCTGCAGAAGTAGTGTCATCAAGGGAATTGATACGTTAACAGCCAATCTGCTGATCTTGCAACAAAAACATGCAAATATAATAGCTGCTTTATTACCTCACCCCGGCAAAACAGCCCAGAGAAACACCAGAAAACATTTGCATAGATGCTACTCATGCAAACAAGCTCGGCCTGCTCACTGATAAAAAAAAAAAAAAATATATGTAAAACACGATCCTGCACGCTGTCCTCTTGTCCTGTTTGGTGTGCAAAATTCAGTCCGGGGGAATAAAGGCTCTAATCAAAATAAAGGTTTTAATTTAATTTTGGGAATTCAAGCAGATGCTCCAACCAAACATTTACCTCAATAATGCTGGAGGACAATTTTACTGGCAAATTGTCAGACACTGCCACCTGCACCACTCAACAAAGTCACTGAAAAGTTGCATTAGGGTCTTACTGTGACAGCAAAAGCCACAGGCAGATAAAATCAGAATTCTTTTCTGATTTAAGAAATGCAATCTTACAAGAAACAAGAAAAATTTGAAGAAAGAAATAACAAATTTTTATCAGACCACAAAATACAGGGAATGCGAGAAGCAGACCAGCGCACTGCTCTGCTGCAGGTCAAGTCTCTGCTTCACCTGATCAGAGCATCACAGCTGCAACACCACCTCTGCACTGGCCTGGAGCACAGAGATTTTGTTAACTGGAACTGATTTACAGAACGTCTGGGAAAGGTGAAAAATGAGATGTTGAGATTCACCTCTTAGAAAAGAGAAATAATATTCCAAGTCTAAACAAAGCAAAGGGAAAATTTCCACAGCAATTAATCTGAAAAAGGTGAATTACATTGAGGATTTATGTTCATGTAATGAAGACAATTAATTGCTACGAGAGCCATAAAACACATTAAATGAACAGGTTTTTTTTCAATTCTACTTGCAAGATGAAATTTATTAACTATGTTTAATGGCTACTTAAAAATTTCTCTTACGTATTTATTAAATCTGCCTTTTCAGCCGAACGGAGCATTTAACTAACTGGATTCTACTAATCTAAAAATGAGCAACTTGAGGAAAAAAAAAATATTACTGTACATGTTGTTTGCAGATCCATTTAAACTAATTCCTTATACAATAAGATTACCACCAGCACAATTTCATAAATGCTGCTAAAAGGGAATCTGCTTGTCTCACGTGAGCAAACACTGCTGCAAAGATGAATGAAGTCAGCTTGCATTACTTGAACAGATGTTTCAGTTTTCAGTAGAGATATGGAGGGAAATGTTGAGTCCTGATGTCATTTAGTGTTCCTGTAATCACTTAATTAAAACTCCTCTCTACTTGGGAGAGCAGGACACAGGGGAAAAAACTGGATTAGGTGGGAGCAGTGACCTCAAAAGGATCCACATCCAAATCTTGTGCTTTGCACTACAGACTCTGCTGTTCAGCCACGGCTACCTGTGTGCCTCCAGCTGCCGGCATCGGCTGCAGCTTGTGCACTTAGACTGCTTGAAAATCAGGGACAGATGTTTACCACTTAAAAGTGACCTAGAAGTGATTCTGTTTCTTATTCACCATTTACAAAATGGGGATTAGCAGCACTTCTGTCTTACAAGAGTGTCGTGGGAACTGATAAAGTTGATGACAGTCTAGTACTCTGTTAATCACGAGTCCCTGGGATGAGAAGAATCGATGAAGAAAGGCCTCAGCTACTTAGGTGAGCAACAACAGTTTGGCCAAATCTTTATACTTTAGCACAACTTCCTCAGCCTTCTTCTTTAAAAAGTCTCCAAAAGTGTGAGATTCAAATATGAACCAAGTTTTAGATCTGATGGTCACGAAGTAAAATGCAAAAATATAATCAGATTCAAACCTAGAGTTTAATGCCGAAATAATAGTTTCACACAAATCAGTTGTAGAGACGCTAGAGTGAGAGTTGGACTGGCTCAGGAATGGCAGGAGACCTCATTTACCATCCCCCTATCCAAGGCAGGAGCAGCACCGTGGTCACACCAGCAACCAACATCTCTGGAGCAGATTCTCACACGCCCTGGGGCTCCCTGTGTACCCAGCAAAACTCACACACCCACTGCAAGGAATATTTACACGTTTCTCCTTACAGATCTCAAACCCAAATGAGGAATAAACAAAAACTGCTGGGATATCTACATTTCAACAGTGCAAAATTTCTCTCTGCGAGAGTCAAGAAGCTCTCTTGATTATGAAATATCTCTCCTGCAACCTTCCCTTTTAAGTGTTATAATCACAAGAGCAGTAGCATGGAAATAAACAGAAGTGAAGAGGATAATAAAGGCAGGAGCAATGTTTAACAAGCTCTTCTTCCAGAAACCAGGCGCCACCAGAGCAGACAGACAAGCAGAGCTGTGCTGTGCTCTAATGATGGGAACCTCGCCCTGGCAACCGTGTTGTTTTCTTGAAATTCCTCTACAAATTAACAGTACACGCTACGGTTGGAACAGACCTTTCTTGACCCTCAACATTTAAAAGTTAAGCACCCAATTTAAGCTATTCCAACCAAGTTTTCCCTGCAATCGCCAGAGACGGGCAGGGTTCTGCTCGAGCATGGGAGTTTGAGCCTACAATTTCCAGAGGTATCATGACAAGTGCAGCCAGATCAAAAGCAGGAGAACTAATGTACACTCACCTGGATGCATCATGGTTTATTTTAGAGGCTTTTAAGGAAGTCTTGACTTCTTTTCCCTGCTCCTCCACTAACACCAAGCGCAGGTGTTATATTGCTGCTGTACTTTTCTCAGCAAGATTATAGTGCTGGTTCAGTCGTATAAAGGAAGTCAATACCCATGTGTTAAATGAAAAAGGATGATATCGTCTGATACCATTCTATTGAGATCTGGGAACCATTGCTTTACATTTGTTGGCTTTTTTTTTAATCTGAAAACTTTGCCTTTGCAGAAGTAACTTGACCTAGGTAAAAGAGGCCATAGAATCAGAGACCATATTACCCAAAAATCTCACAGAGCACAACCTTTATCAACAATACGTCCTGACCTTCAGTTTGTTAGAAAATGCTTGCATATTGCCTTGCTGCAGTTCCAGCAAAGCCAAGGCAATGTTTGTGTGGGTATGAGAACCTCCACACAGGCAAAAATTTTAAGTGCTACACACAAAAAAGAGTGAATACAATTATAAAGGAAATTGGTAGTGGTATTTCCATCCTTTGCAAACAGTGAGAATATACAAAGTGCAAAGGGAAGCGCAGGGCTGAGTTACAAACAGGCTACTTCATTTCCTTTTTTTTTTTTCCATCTCTAACCCTCAGAACTGTAGACATTAGTGAAACACAACAAGTGGCATTTTCAAAACATGGATTCTTATCACCAAGTATCCATCACCAGCAGCAACACACAACCATCAGCGAGCATTTTGTTCTATAAAGAACTCCACATAAACACACACCCCCTCAAGCCCAAGACAATAAAAACACTTCACTCCTGATGAATGCTTTCTAAATTCAGGGAGAGCAAAGCTTATTTACAGACACAGTATGAGCATGGCATGAATACAGCAATAAACTCAAAGGCTGCTAATGTTCTGTTTTCCTCATATACAGACATTCAGAAAAGAACAAAAACACAAGAGCAGGGGCAAAAATACATACCTTACCAAACCTGACTGTTGGACACAACTTGTTTCAGAGCAACATTGGTGTGAAGGTAAGTCCCTCAGGCGACCACCAACCACAATTCCCTTCCGAGCCCCCCAGAGGCTCCAGCTCTCCCTTGCCCGTGTCCCTGAGGAAGATGCAGTGTCCTCCAGTATTTCAGAGCCTCAGCTGCAGAAGATTCTGCTCAGAAAAAGAAAAGAGAAGAAGGTGTGGCATTAAATTCCAGGGTCAGTTGTTTGGCAGATTCAGAGCAGAACGCAAGACAACATCGGATAGGAATGAAATGTCAAGGCAGGACAGAGAATCTGTGACAATCCATCATGTGTGGCACCTTCAGAGGGCAATCACTGAATTCAAGAGCTGTGGTGCAAAGCTATTCTTGCTTTACAGTACTTTCATAGTGTCCCTAGACCAGGAAATGAATGACAGCCTGGCTGCTTTTTATTCCAGTCCAATATCATAATACAAAAGTAAGTAATGCACTTCTCCATAGGGAATATTTTAATTCATTATGGCATTTCTGAAGAATAACAGGACTTTCATATTAAAAGCAGAGACATCACCTCAGTCATAATACTCAGCACGTTAAAATGGCTCTTACTCAAGAAATTCAAAGCTTAGGAGCTCACAGCAGATGGGAAGTCGTGACTGCCAGCCCAACATGCAGCAGTTCCCAAAGTTCTGCCTCCAACGCAATTGTCAGAAACCAGGAAATGTCCTGGGGTTTTCTGGGTTTGGGGGATTCAGCATCATCACGTTTTCCAGCTCACTATCACTGCTAGATGTGCTCAGAGTTTTCAAGAGGTCAGACCCTGGCACTGAGCGGGGATTTAGGAGCCTTACTGCAGACAGCCGGTAAGAGACGGCGATGGAGGCACCAGCAGCAGCACTGCCAGCAAGCAGAAACCTCAGAGCAGCACCGAGAAGTCCAAATGCTCATCCCTAATCCCTGGCATATGAGAAACACCCAAAGGATCATCCTTCCCCTACCCAGATAACACAGCCTGCGAAGCAAAACCGGGTACAGCAGCACAAATCAGGTAAGGACCGAGGAAAGAGCAGGATCTGAGCTCTCTGGGTCAGACAGATCCACGGCTTATGTCCTTAAACCACACCCAGAGATGCTTCTCTAAGATTATCACAACAGCCATGAATACACTCTAACTTTGTCTAGGAATGCAAAAAAAGCCCAGAGATATACAAGGGGTTTCCCTCTGAGGAGAAAGCCTGAGGCAGCTCAAAGTACCACAAAATCCCATTACACCTTCACAAGAAACCCTGAACCCATGAACAGGCTGCACCTATCTGGAAAACACATTAGGTTTTGGGCTTGCAGGAAGGAAGATTTCAGTAACCAGCACGTGAAACTGTGCGTACTGGAAGTTAGCAGCATAGTGCCATATATATATATATATATACACACACAAAAATGTACATAATGGGGTTTTTTTTCTTTTTTTCCTGAAAGTCCACACAGCAAGCATGTCACACAGATCAGAACATTTAAATATATTCACTTTATTTAGCATTAATTACTTTACCGGACCTCACACGTTACAGACACCCCTAAATGCTCCACAACGCCTTGCGAGACACCCATAACAGCAATGAGGGCCGCAGGCCTCAGCCTTGTCAGTGTTGTACACATTTGCAGACTTCCTGCCTCTCTTGAACTCAGACACACAGGACAAAAGTAGACCTTCAGAGCTCCTGTCCTCTTCCAGGCCAACCATGAAAAATCAGACTGCCAGCTGAAATGGCTGCTGAATGACTTATGGGCATAGGAATGGCTGATGCTGCAGTAGTTTGATCTGCAGGCAGCAGTAAGACCTAATTCTACTGCTTTTAAGGGATTTTATCTCTGGAGACCACAGCTACAATTACTTTTTCATTTCTACTCATAAATTGTAACACAGAATAGTCACTAAAGAAAATCAGTGCTACATTTTTGTGCATTAACCACAGCACCAGCTGACTTGAGCAGTGGAAGTAACAGCAGCAGGACCAGATCATCACTGCAACCCAAGTGCAGGGGCCTGGGCTCTGGTTGGGAAAGGTGGGGTTGTGAAAGTTCCTCTTTAGTGCAGTTTGCCAATGCTCTTGCCATGAACATGCAGCAGTGTGAAGGATGAGAAGTAACGGGAGGTGTGGAAATGGGAGGTGAAAACAACTTTAGTCATGACAAAATGCAGTGACTGTGCACAATTCCCATCTCTTGTGATACAACAGAGACGGGGCAACTTAATGAAATAAATTAGTGGCCAGGTTTCCAGTGAGTAGCGAAGTGCAGATGTTCCAGTCTAACTCCACGCTCTGATGTGCATCACACCATACAGAGCGAGGGAGCCAGGCCAGGGACCATCCTTGCCAGAAACAGAGTAAGACAAAAGGCTACAAAAGATAAATGTACGGAAGCCCTCACAAGTTTTAATTTGTGTTGGCTCAGAAATACAAGGGGGGAAAAAACCCAAGAAAAAATAAAATTACAAAAGAGAATGTATGCCATTGGTGTCGCCCAAACCTGCACGATTTTGTGGGGAAACCCCTCCACACTCGCTAAGTCACTGCTGACTTGATGGTCAGTGTCCAGCTGGTTTCCATCTCACAGTTAAGGAACCTGGAGAACCCATCACAGAACTTCCAAGATGCTTCTTGGACCTCCCTGACTCTGGGCAGTTCTTGCCAAGCCCAGAGCCCCAGGAGCATCCCATGGCTGCAGAGTGAGAACAGAGTGCCCAGAGAAGCTGTGGCTGCCCCTGGATCCCGGGAAGTGTCCAAGGCCAGGCTGGACAGGGCTCTGTGCAGCCTCATCTGGTGGAAGGTATCCCTGCCACAGCAGTTGGGTGGAATGAGATGATCTTTAGGATCTCTTCCAACCCAAACTATTCTATGATCCCTGACAAAAAAAATCATCCATTTCAGTCTGCAGCTGCTATAGGAGCTGGCACTGTTCCTACCTGAAACAAAACCCAGTCTGAACTTGCAAAAATATCCCATGTCCTAGAAATCCTGCAATTTTGTTGTGCTGTTTCTAAGTTGCTGTGCTCCCTGACTCGTCTTTGATCAGAGGAACACGCCGACAAACTGCAAATTACTTTCATTATCCCACCACTTCAGATTTTTACATTCAGTTAACATAGTTAAGTGGTATCAGATCCATTTTCCACTCACAAAAGCCGGCACATGGATATTCTCATTAATCAGAAAAGGCAGACAAGACATCTTTCCAGTAAAAAGTGAGTATTTCCCTTGGAGGAGTCTCAGACCTTTGCTGATGGAAAGCATGAATTATACAAAATAACTATATACTTTAGCTGTAACAACTAAGATCAAATATTAAATTTGAAGACACCATTTCTATCTTGGGATGTTTCCATACCACAAATCAATGAAGTCTGGTAGAGTCTCTCTCTCAGGAAGCCTTGCTATACCTTTGCCCTGTTCTCATGCTTGTCTTTAGGCATCAGCTATTGATCCCTGACGGGGTGAGGACAGGAGCTGCCGGATCTTTCTCTGACCCAGCACAATCACCCTCATATTTGTGTGTCACACAGCTTAAGGTGCAGCTTGGGCCTTGTGGCCTGATATGACAACGCTGGTGAGCACTTGCAACTTCTGCAAGGGCAAAAAAAGAAACAACACATATGCAAGCAAATATCACGGCGTAGTAGATATTCAAATTAGTATTAGTTTCTCTCATCAAAAATTAATTACAATCTACCTCACTGCAATTGAATAAATTAGCTGGGCGTAGAAAAAATTAAATATTTAAGGTGGCTGGTGACTGAAAAATAATTGAAAACATAACTCCTTGCTTAAATATTAAATTTCTTTTATTTTTACTGCTAGTGTGGTCATTAAGAAATCAGAATTCCATATGTGTGCACATCCATGTAGATGTGTATGACACATTCAGGTATATGGAACATGTCCATGTATATTCTTCTAACTTCCCTCTTTCCCTAAAACTAAACTTGGGTAAATGTTTTCAATTAATAAAGAAGAGCTCCACTGGCAGAGCCAGAAGAAAGACTGTGAAACAGGCGAGGGAAAACACATTTTTACTGCTAAGTACTTAGCAAGGTCACCCGCCTCTGCAAACACAGGAAAAGATCCCGCAGCAGCCTCTGAACACAGCAGGGGATTACACCAATTCATTAGCAGGTATAGCTTCTAATTACAGCCTCGGACATGAGCCCCCACACAGCTGAGCAGGGAACTACCGCAGCTTTTTGCCATATCCTCGGGATCGAGCTCACTGCTCCTGCTGAGCTCCAGGACAGCAACAGCACGACCCCACCACAGGCTCCAGCCAAAAGTGCTCTGTTATCTCCAAGGATGCTCCTGACTCCTCACAGCTCAGGTCCTGGGGGAAGCCGTGGAATCGACAGCTCACCCTGTCAGCTCCATCTCTGGTAAAGATCTCACATTAATTTACTGTAAAGGTGACACAGGTGAAGAAGGGAATAAAATGAGACTTTGAATCCCCCCTTCCAGAAGGCTAATGGTAAAAAATCGGTAGCAATGCAACTCTGGCACCTTTCCAACTGTAACAGAGCGTTGCCCACAGCCATGTCCCAGACACACTTTATCATTCACCGTGGCTCAGTACAAAACATAAATAAAACAGAAGTCGTCAGCACTACTGGCACTCAGCTGTTTTGAGGCTTTTTTCCCCCCCTTCCCTGCCAACGAAACAAATAGCAAAGCAGGAGAGCTGCAATTCAAGTGGTAACACCCACCATTAGAAATTTGGTGGGGGCTGGTGGTGTGTTGGGAAATGAACTCAATTAAAGAATGCAGGCAATAATAAAATGAAGAATATGCTGACTGAGATTAATGCAATAGAATACTGTGGTGCTGCTGAAGATCAGCATTGATTTTCGGCATCCAAGTACAAACTAATGGTATCCTGGAAAAAGGAAATAAGTGGTTAATCATGCTTGTTGTAGGAACTATTCCCATCATAATAGCATCAACGTTACATTATTAGGTTCAAGAGTGATTAATATCTTGCTGGGTTAGCAAATGCTACAACACTGCACAGGTTTTGCTGCTGTTGCACACAAGTAAATACTTTCTGAAAATGATCCCAAGAAACGCCACGGAAATACCTCCAGTTTGAAATAATATAAATTCCTTTCTTCAGCAAGCATTTAGTTTTAGCCAAAGCTGCTTCTCAAGTTCAAAAGCATTAAGTTGCAGGCTACTGTCTAATTCTCCAGCTGCTAACGCTGCATTACACTATTAAGTGTTTTTATTATTATTACTCCTACTATTACAGTCTGGTTACACAATAAAATAAGATCTCTTGGGCTCCTTACACTCAGACATTTACATCTGCCCTTGTACTGAAGCTCTTCCAGGAGATTATTGTTTCTTCTGCCAGTTCAGTTGAAAGCAATGATGAAGTTATTGCAATGCATGTGTCCTTGTCAAATAATGCTTTCAAAGGGCTGGAAGCACACTTGTGGGGGGAAAAAAAACCAATGCTGAACTCATTTCCTGGATTTAGGAGAGTGAGTAGCAACCAGCTTCCACTTAACCGGACAAATTGTCAAAATAATCGAGTAACGAAATGAACCCCGTTGTCCCAACAAGAGCTGACAGGTTTGTACCAGAGGCAGCTGCGTGATACAGCCTTTGCTGATAGAACAATATCTAAGTGGATTTCCTCTAACTTAAAATGGGAATCTAACAAGAAAACAATCCCATCACTCATCTCAGTGCCACAGTTAAGCTACAGGTTTCACTTTCACATTGAGTGGAGAGTTACTGCTTCCATCAGGTCTCTTAATCACAAATTTGAAGCATTCTTCTCCAGCCTCAAGTGCACTGCATTGACATTAACTTGTTTCCCAGGTCACCAAAAAGCTTCATTCCCAAATTTAGGATGACAGAGTCCTTAACTCAGCGGTAAGGCAAAGTTAGTGCCGTTCTTTTCCTTTATCCTCTTCATCCCTTTTACACTGGGCTGGGGACATATCTTTCGCAAAACCTGGGACAGATTATCTCTTTTCCAGCTTCCCCTCTCCTCCTGTGGCTCACATATCCACGCATCTCTGCCACAGAGTTCCCGGGGGAGGGCTCCACTCTGCAACCACAGCACTGCAGAGGCGGGATGTGCTGTGAAAACCTCAGCTGAACCAAGGGAAACAAAAATCTATCAACATGTGCAACAACACAGAATAAATTATGCTACCCAGGGAAAAACATTTTTTGATCCATCCCAGCATAAACTTCTGCCCATGCAAAGTAAGTACACCAAGACTATTCTGGGATAGATTTTCTATATTCTGTAATTCAAGTACATTCCAGGTTGAAAAACACTGTTTATTACTGGAAGGTTCCAATATCTTTCCACCTCTTTACCACAGATCCACATAAGTGGATCCTATTACAGGATCAGGACATTAGAGCATAAGCTTTTTACACACATATTATACTTCTCTATCAAAGGTATTAACTTGGCCACTATTAACTTTAATCTCATTTGAACTCAGTGCATTTCTATTTTGCCACCCAAAACCGACTGACTTCTCTGTATCTTCTTCAGATGTGCTTTTGCCATTATATATACATATATATATATACATAATTTAGTTTTGTGTGTTTTGGTTCAGGGACTCTCTTTGGAGCACATCAGATAAAACTTCCCAACCTTTCTGGCACCGGCTGCACTTTACTCTCACTGGAATCAGTGAGCTTTAGGACTGCCCTGCATTGACACTGGTCAGGAGAAACAACTGCCTTTGCTGTGCTGGTCTGCCACTGCTCAGAGATCTCTGCTTTGTGTTACTGCCACTTCTAACCCATTTCCTGCTGGAAAATTAATAAGTAGATGCATACCCTTCCATCTGCTATTGAACGCCATTGCTAAGAAAACCTTCCGTCCTTTGCTTAAGTTACTTATCTCCAAAGTCACTTAACTCTGCAATGTTATTGTTTATCTCTGTGGAACATATTGGGATAAGCTGGTACACCAAATGTTAGAGAAAATACAAGTATATTGGATCCTGTGGCACCTGGAGGACACACAGCTGCCAGTCAGGTGTCAAGCCAAAATCTGAGCAGGGTTTTCCATTACAAATTCAGGTTATTATTTTCAAACTTTTGATTTTAAAAGCCACACATAGCCTCAAACTCTGCTGCACCTCCTAAGAATATGCTTCTCCTCCGATGCTTTAAGCCAACTTCAGTTGTATTAGGAAAAACAACTCGGTTTAGTCATTTTTCAAATTTTGAAAAGTTTGGATAAATTTGTTGTTTACAAAATCCAACCCATTGCTGTAGCTTTACACTCTTACAACCCCAGGGAAGGTAGGAGTCAAGAAAGCCCATGAATGACACAGAAAGGCCCCTCACTCAGGGCAGAGATTTGATACCTTAGCCTGGAAAAGTGTATCAAGTTCAATGACACTTGAAAAACACCAACCTGACTTCCAAAATGTCTTTTTTCCTATGTGGATCGTGTAATTGAAGAAAAATAAACGAAACTTAATCTGGTAACAAGTACAGAAGCCTGGTAAAGCCCTAGAGCCTTTAAGTGCTTTAATTCCAGCCACTGGTACAGAAAGGACAGAGCAGGAGGACACAGCAGAGGGCAAGACGTGACCTGGCAGAGCATCAGGGATGGGAAAGGGTGAGCAGGTGACTGCAGCAGCCCACAAGGACTGTGAGGGCCAGGTGAGTGCACTGGAGAGCCAAAAGAGGTCAGAGCAGACCTGGGGCTCGGGGAGGATGCTGAAGCTTTCTAGGGAAAGTGTCAGGAGTTTGGAGAAGGATGATGCAAGGGAAGAGCAGAACTGGCAAGCCCCCGCCATTGGCCTTTCACTACACAGCCACAAGACACCTGCAATTACAAATTAAGACTCATCTTAATGTTCTCTCCCCTTCCCAACCACACACACACATCCCTCTTCAGACTCCAAATGGGAGAGAGCTCGAGTTCACCGGTGCAAACACCTCCCGCAGCCTGCTCTCAGAGAGAGAAGCGCTGTTGGGCTTCAACAAAGTCAGCAAACACCTGAAATACTCTAATTCACCCATAAAAATAAGGCAGTGTCACAGTGCTTCCGTGGGGAAACGCCGCCTTAAAGCGCTGTAAATCCTCAAGAACGGAGCAGAAATACAGCACCCGGCAGAGCCAGCCTGAACAGCAGTGCCCGAACTGCCTGCAGCGCACAGGAGCCCCAGAGAAACATTTTGATTTGTGCTGAAAACCAAAACAGCTGACAGGGGACCATGGAATGTAAGGGAGTTTAGAACGCCCTTGTTACAAAATAGGCTGGATTCTTGTCAGACCTGGCTCAAGGCTGCTGACTCCAGGGTTAGGCCCCAGTCAGAAATGCGACATTAAACCCAGGCAGAGCTTGGCATGAGATGAAAAGACTCATTTAGCCACCACTGGCAAAAAACTCATACAGGGCACCTCAAACCATCTAAATCTAGACACAGCTAGAGTATAATAATTAAATACAGATTAAAACTATTCCTAGCAGGGCAGCATTTGAGATAGAAATTGGCCTTTTCCCTGATAAAAAATTTTATCTCCTACAGGTGCACACTGACACACAGAGTTAGCAGGGCTTACAAGAGAACTGCCTGTGCCATCAGGTGCTTGCATCCCTGCTTTCCCACCCACAGTCCATCACACCAGCCAGTAATTGTGTTCAAATAAAATCTCTTTGGAAAAATGAACCCACAGATATCATGCATGAGCATTCAGTGTGCTTTTCGTCCTTTTAAAGTGCTTCTAAAACTCCGGATAACATTGTTGTCAAAACCATACTCCAGTTCTGGATGTATTTAAGCAAATTAGCACCAATTCAGCTCAAAAGTAATTTTATTTTATCCCACTAAAGCTTAAACAATTGGATGTGATGCTGTAAAAAAGCCCATAGCCATCTATCTGCATAGCACTGCAAACAGTTTGAACACTAAAATAAAATTCATTGACCTGAATTTATCTTTGGTGTAACTTCAGTGACTTCAGTGGGCCTTTGCCAGGGATAAATTTGCCCACTGGGTTCTGGGACGTGAAAGGACTATGAAATCACAGCTTGTAGAAATGTCAGTGAGCAGGTTTGGATGTGGGCAAGCCTGTGCATCGAGGAACTCTTCTCATTACAAATCTGCAAACCTTTGGCAGTTTGCAAAATGCTGCTCTTAGAAACATTTTGAGGAGCTATAAATAAGCTGCTCAGCCCATGAAAAATTATAATCTGTGAAGGCTGCACGACTAGAAATGTCTATAGCTCTGGGTTCTCAGTACAAGCCTTCAGGACTTCTCTGACCAAATTTTCAGACTTCAAGTTTTCATCTGTGTGTGTCCTTGCCTTTACATGGATGTCAAAGTCACTTCTGAGCTCTTCCGATTTCTAACAAAATGCAGTCTTTTTAGGAGTCACAAACTGACACCAGTCATACAAACTTAAAATGCTCTTGTGACATCCCTAGTTTAAAAAAAAAACAGAGAAAAGCTCAAGTTCCTACAGTCTGATGTCCCTGAAGCTTCTAATTTTCAGTAGCCCTGTGGTTTCAGACACCCCTTAACTGCCTCTCACAAGAAAATTCAGAAATTGTGATGCAGCCTCCTGAACTCTTGAGCCAACCTGGAGTTACAGCCGCACACTCTGCTCCTGGGGATCAAATACTGAAAGCGCTGCATTTCACCATCTCTGACCTGCATTCAGAGTACAAATAGTTCCACGTTCCTACTAACTCATTTCTCTTATCAAGGAAAACTTTACTGCTCTGACTGCTCACTAAGCTGCACAGCAGACATGGGAGGACAGCACATGCTCATCACAAAAAATATAAAACAGTAAGTAGAGGAGGAAAAGTGTATGATCAAATTTTCAAACTCAGACTGGAGTTTTTTAAGTTAATGACTACAGAGTAATATTTTCCTTTTCAGATCCATACTGTGCTTTGGAGTTTTCCAATCAATCCAAACAGATGCGATAGCCACTACACAGTGACAACCACTGTACAGTGGCCATTACAATTATACACAGGCAATTATTGCAGTGCCAGAGACTCAGGGGAAATATGCTTTCCCCTTCCTATTTCACTGTGAAAGGACAACAAAAAGTAGTTAAAGTATACGTTAATGATTTTTCAAATAATATACTTGATTACATCTACTGTAGAGTATTTTTTCTTCATGTTTTTGTAATGAATCTGACCATGAAAAACAAATTTATGCCCACAGTTTGTATCATTATAAACTCAACTCATTTGATGTGAAAAACCTACAGTTTAATTGCTTGATTTAGATTTGGCTGGTAAAATGCGTACTGAAACATTACTATTTTAATTATGTTAATTTATAACTGAAAAGCTAAATTTACAAAGGCAATAACATTAATTATTTACTTGCTCATTAAAGCTGAATATTTATTACCAGGATAATTGGCTTCATAAGTCTGCCAAAAAATTAAAAACGAGTTTACGTACTGACTTACAGAGGAGTGAGTGATACTGTAGTATCTCTCAGCAGGTTGTGTGTGTTTAATGGATTGCTCTGATATACAACTACACTTCTTTCATTTATAGTCTGTTACATATAGTTTTTTCAAAAGATTTTATTTTTTTCCCCTTTATAAAGATGCCAGTTGTGACTCAGAGTAAACTCCTTTTACTGCTCTGCAGACAAAAACCTTTGTGCAGTGTGATGGACTTCCACTGGTCTGTAATAATTCATGAAGATTGCATCTCACCTGGCCATTGAAATGCTCACTGAACGTAGGACTACACTGGGTTAAATCAACTGAAAAGGGAAACAGTAATGAAAAATAATCCAGTTCACAGCCAGAGTAGTAGGGCTAAGAAACACCAGTAGCGAGGAGTCCCCACCTTTGCTGGTATTTCAGCTTCATTTCCACTTGCAAGATTACAAATATATGCAATGCTTATTTATGCATGCATCCTCAAAGTAATACAATTAAGTTACTAATGCTTACAGAACAATTTGTATATTACCTTGATGTAGGATGAAAGGCTAATTTTGATTGCTGTCTAGACACAAATCCTAATTCTCTTTGGCAATGTCTTTCACCAAGCAGACACCTTCCCTTCCTGCTTACATTCCTTAAATATGTGACTTTCCCAGCAGGCACAGGATCACCACAGAGCTGAAGCACCATGGCCAGCAGCAGGAGACAGCATGGACTTGTGGCACCTTCATTTCTCCTCAGGCCTGGGTGAAAGTCCTCTTTGACTGAGGTCTGCAGAGTGCAGAAGTTAAAGTGAAGAGCCAGCCCAGAGACAGCGCTCATGGAGACACTAACTTGGATTTCAACCAATATTTATTTAGTCAGGCATCCTCAAAACAGGATGATTAGGTCCAGATCACAGTCTAAACTCCCAACTATGCTGTAATTGTATTGTCAAGGAAGGACAGAAGCATCCATGAAAGAGAGGCACTAGGTCAGTGGATGTGGCACCTCATTTTAATTGAGAAGGAATGAGTTGGACCACAGTTTTAAAACTTGCTGTCCTTATTCTTTTTCCCGCAACTCCTCTGCTCCTGCCTGCAGCCCAAAAAAATGGAATTGTCTCAACCTCTGTCTTGGGGCAAGAATAATCTGCCTTTAGATATCAACATCTCACACTGCCATCTCACAGAGCTGGATTCAGGACCTACAGTTATTTTTATTATTATTGTTGATGTTGATATTATTATTATAAAACTGATAAAGGGGAAAGGAAAAAAAAATCCAAAAAATCTAATAGAAAACCTGAAGTTTCTTTGTCCATGTGTAGCTTCCATCACAACACAACAGACCTCTGTCTTTTCTCAAATTCTGCAGGACACGGATCCTTTTGCCAAGAGAGCAGACACGCCAGTATCTCTCAGTGCCAAGTTTCTCTGACTACAAAAGAAACACAGCTCAGTACAACCCAGCGCTGCATGGGTACAAGACACCGAAGTGGCAAGAGCCAGAAGAATTTGCTAACACCCACACGCAACCTGTGATGCTGAAGACACATTTTTTTGACAGGATAATTCAATGCCCCCAGAATGACAAGGGGAGATATTTCAAGTGAGAATGTTAAATCAGGTTGGAGCTGGAGCTGTTCCATGCACACATCCAGGTCATCCCAGGGGTTGCAGGGCAGGCTCCTGCAGGCTGGACGTGATGTAAGTGAAGGCCCTTAACCTCAGGCTCCATGTGCTCAATTCCCAAGGTCACTGCATAGAGTGCAAGACTCCCCATTAATTCTTGGATTTAAATCAGAACTGGAGCGTTCTCTGCTGCCTGCTCTGCTCAGGGCTGCAATAAACTTACAGACATTAAACAGTCATGGAAGCATCCATGGCTCCTGTTGTTTATCTGGGAGCTTGGTGCAACACTTCCTTCACTGACAGCCTGAGCAGATCGGAAATGATCCATATGGTGACACTCACTGAGATACAACGATGCTACTTTTAAGGCTTTGCCTCAGAAATATCTGACTTGCCTAAATACATCTGCAGCTTCTTCCTCTCAGCAAAGCATAGCCCAATGAGGTAATAGCTAAGAATCACTAAGCAGGGCAGAGGAAGAAACTTTTCTACCTTTAAAAATCTGTTACTGAGACCAAAGCTCAAAGTATCAGAAGGAATAATTATTCAGAAGGCTATTAAAGAGTTCAAAGCCATTTAAAACTCATTTATTTATAAAATATCTCACTAAAATTTAATTTTTTAAAGAACTTCGTTAACACCAATGTAAAATGTATTTCTTAGGAAAAAAAGAATATTTCAAACTAAAGCCCACACATTTTTATTTAGAAAGCTAACTCCAGAAGTTTTGTGCTGTTCCACTTTGGTTTCAGCCCAATGTTTGCTCAACCTGGCCTCTCCCTTGCTATTATCAAGATATTAATGGTTTGGCACCAACCAGTGCCAACACATCAGACTGTGAATTCCAGATCAGCTCTGGCACGAAGCTGCAAACCTCGCAGATAAAGACCTGGTATGAAGCAGGGGTGGTAAACAAGGATAATACTGCATGACAGACAACTAGCAGGAGAGAGGATGGCAAACAGAAGATAATTGTCAAGCATGTGGTATTTTTAGCAACAATCAACCAAAATGCCTCAGACATCAATTTCAAGCCACTTAATCCTCTTAATGACATGCTATGGCATTTGTTTGTGATTAGGGTTTCACTTTGTTTTCTATAGAAGATTCCCCTCAGACTCCTGCATTCAATGTGCTTTGTAAATAGTTCTGCCAGTACGCTGAGTATTAGGTTAGAGTTTACTTATCACGGTGCTAAATTATTCCAGCTGGGTCATTATTAATTCTCCTAATTTTACTGTCATTTGCTATCATTACAACAACACAGCACCCTATGGATACATTTATTACAGAGCATAAAGCCAGGGCTCATCTAAGCTGCTGGAATGCCTGCTCTGCAATCTTTATGCAAAAGCCTGAGGAGTGTTTAAAAAGAATTATCTTTAGGAAAACTTTTTAAAGGCTTACCTCTAGCTCCCCATCCTCCACCCACCCATCACACTTGTGCACGATGTTAGGTAAGTTTTCAGTATGTGATACTCCACTGCAGTACAGGCTATTGCCCACGGCAAAGCTCTTTCATAGTAAATACACTGGGGAAAGGGATGCTGGAGAGAGAGCAAAGAGGATGGTACTGCAGTCTATGCAATTTCCATTGAGAGAAAGCATTTATAAAAATAGACATTTAAAAATATCCTAATGTATATTCCTCTCCCCCTTCAGACAATTTATGCACTGAATATATCCTGCTCCTTACACAAGTATATGCTTGATTGGGTCTCGATTCAGTAAGCAATTCATTCAGGGAAGAGCTTTTAGCACCTGTTAAAACCTGTCAGACAAAAAGTTAAGCAGATGCTTCAGTGTTTTTCTAAATCAGGACTGTAACTGGATTTACCAGTGCATAAATTGCTCCACATCATACAGATTGTGAAATTTCGGTTCTGTTATCAAGGCAACTCTGTACCTGTTTTGGGTCTGGTAACAAGAGGCCATAACTCAGTTTAAAGCAGCTGCTCTGAAATAGTCCTGAATTTGCCCAGTACTGTCTGTCCACTTCCCCACATTACCTCCCCTCAGTAAAGCTGCATTTTCCCAGCACAGCACACCCCAGGACTGATAACAGTAGTACTGGTTCAGGTTTTGTTGCTTCTCTCCAAAGTTGTTCACATCCTTAGAGAACATCATGTCACAGCAGCCACCCCTCAGTTCTGGGACCACTGCAAGAACCCCTGAGCTCACCTTAAGCAGTGATACCTATACAACAACTCTGTACGGGCAACTGGTTTTCATTTTTAATGACTGGGGCTCACCCACACTTGGGAAATGTAACCTTTTGGTCCATCATTGAAACAACTCATCAAAATTATTAAGGCCCATATTTCTCACACTCCATGGCTAAAATGTCCAGTAACATTTACATTAAACATTATTAAACTGTTTTTAAGACTTTGTTAAAGCCAGGTGTACAGCCAGTGGTAGTTGTTGTGCAGTGAAATCCTTGCTACCTGGGAATATGAAGCTCTGCTAGAAGAGATCTGGTGATCCACTGTTCAAAAAGTTTGACAGTCACAAGCCTGAGCTTTCTCTCAGGTATGAGAACACGGTGCTCACACAAGCATCACTCCTGGCTATAGACAAAGTGCTTCTGCTTTCCTCCTCTCTTTGGTATTAGTCACACAATCAGAAAAAGAAATCAGATTAGCTTTAAGCCCAAACAAGTCAGTTATTACATGCCGCTCACAGGTATGTGCTCACAGGTAATTTGCTGAGTATTTTCTTGGGTATTTACAAATCTCTGTTTCCCTTGTAGTGTCCTCTGCGATTACAGGTACTATGTTTGCCTTCCCCCGGAATTCTGACAATTGCCTTATTCTCCATGAGCTTCTGAGAGTTGTAAATAATTCAGTGGGTACATTTCATAAGGCCACACTGACCCAAATATATCACAGTTACCTAAATACTCCTTATCTTGTTCTTGCCTTTGCTCGTAACCCCTTTTACAGGGAACACTGTTACAGATCTGACACAGTTATTAACCTTTCTGTGAAGAGCAGTGCAAAACAATGGCATTTTGTATTTCTGTCTTCTCTGTCTAGTCCATTTATTTGCTTCCCCTCCTTCCTGATGGACTTCTGCCTTCCTCTTGCCTCCAGTGTGTTTGTAAGTCATTTCATAATCCCTTATAGCCATAACTGATTTTGCCTCTATGTCCTCCTGATTTTAGCCTAAGTGGCTGCACAGCTGGTGGTGTTCTTGATCGCACATCTTTGGTTTGCCACGTTTGTAGCAATTACACATTACTGAAAGGCTTTCATTTCTGTGCCACTCCCCCCAAATTATCTTTGTGCACAGAGCCCCCAAAAGCCTCTACTCTGCAGCACTGCTTTAGTTAACAAGTTTGCACAAAGTATTTTCAATATGAAAATGCGGGACTTCCCCTCTTCCAACATTTGGCACCCCAGCTTATTATTCCAAACAAGCTCAAAAGGTGAATCCCTTTGTAAATCCATTACTCTCTGCCCAAACCCAGCCTGCTCAGACATTCCAAAAAGAAGCTGCATGATGTATCCTACACCTCTGGCCATCAACATACCTGTGTTCTAAGTCGTCTGCCTCTAGTCCACTGATCAGCACAAGTTATTTTCTTCACCAAGAGCAACACCCTTGCAAAAATGTCCCACAACCAATTCCAATCAAAATGCCAGCTCCTCTCCATTTACCCCTGTCTTCACAGTTTCTCTCTTACATATTCTAGTGGCATCATCTTTTCTTCAATACTTTTTGGATTTTGTACACCTTGGTCATGACCCCTCTTAATCTCTTCTATTCTAATGAATATAAACATAATTTTCTTAACCTCGCCTCCTGTTTTATAACCCCCGAGGCCCTTTATCATCTTTGTCAAGACTGTATCCATAATTAGGCTACGCAACAAGATGAAAAGGAACGAACAAGAAAGTGCCTACTTGACACAAATTGTTACATGAATAACCAACATCTCCCGCCCAGGCTCACCCTTCCCATCCCAACCCAGTGTCAGAGGGCAAGTGGTTGCCGATTTCTGCACATCAGGTGGTGTAGCCAGGACAGGTTTTGTCACTGCAGGGTGCACCACTCCCCCCCCCGAGGGCATTCTGCAACATTCACCTTTCCTGCTGTTTCTGCCAACTCATTACAGCTGCACACACGGACACTTTGTGCATTTGTATTCCCCATAGGTAACTGAAAATGTTGGATATCAGAGCAGCTGCCCTCCATCCTCTGTGCACACAGAGCACACACCCAGCCATGTGCACCCTCACAGGCAGCAGACTGCTCCCTGTGTGTATTCACAGGTACACAGGTGTAGGGGCACGTTCAGTGTTGCTGTTACCAAGGGAAGAGGACACTGAGCATTTTCCATACAAGAACTGCAGATGAAGATAACACACCAACCGGCCTTCACCGCTCACAGTGACCTTAAGCATTCCTTAACTGGATAGATCCCTCAATACTCCACAGATTAGCAGTGTAGAAGTTTCAAAAGGGAGGCACATAAAACCACAAAAATGCCCAGAGCCTGGAAGTTAAACACCTTACAGGGAATATCACTGTCTACTTATGGATTGTTCTGTATGATATTTAGAATTTGGAATTTGCCATAGTAGATCAGACAAGTGCTCTGTTTAGACCACAAACCTGAATCAGACAGTAGCAAAACCAGATGCTTCAGGGAAGGGTTTGAGAAACCTTTGCAAACAGTCACACAACTGAACCACGTGGGCTGTTTTCTGCCTCGTATTAATTCACCAGAGAGCTGGCAGGTAACCTGAAAAGGAAGAATTTCTCTACCTCTCCTTACCATTGACGTTGAATGGTCTCACTGCTGTGAAATCAGGTCCAGCCCTTTGAACTTCACCTCCTGAGCTTTTGTCCTTGGTGTCGCCATTTGTCCCCCAGCCTCGGCAGCTCCACAGCTCCTCCCACGCCCACAAAATATGAAATCATAACCTCCTGACCAATTGTGCTGCTCTTCCAAGAGGTTCCTTGCAAAATTTGCTCACACATTAGTGAATCACTCCCAATCTGTTTTGCATAAGCAAATGTAAGGTGCTTTATTATGGAAATGTATGCCAAAACACCTTCCCACAGAGTGTGACACTCCGTGGTGTGACGCAGTTACGCAGGGCCGACACTGCAGTAGGTTTTATAGAACACAAGGCTGCAACCTGTTTGGAGTGGGATAACAAACTATGCAAGCATAAAAGGTGAAAATGAATTTATTTGTCCTTGGCATGCTTTGTAACTACGTATCTGCTACTCAGCACGTACAGCCAGTAGTAACAACCTGCAGGGGGAAACGGTGCTAAAACTGCAGCCCACGCCAAACTTACGACTCCGTTTTTCTTCGCCATTATTAGCTATCAGATGGTTACTACGAAACATTATCTGCATATTTCATCATGCCTACATTTATGCTACATGAGCAAATCAGCAGCCGAAAACAGCTCTGCACTCCTCCGAGAAACCACGCTGCCTTTACAAGATCTTAAGTTGGTAGTTCTTTATCAGCACCTTATTTACCGAGGCAATTCCCGCGCTGCTGAGCCTCATCCTTACGGAGGGTGGGAGACCTGCCCTGCTGTTAATGCCACTGATCCGAGCAAAGAACATGCAGCTCCAGCTTGGAAGAGCGAGGGCACTCAGCTGAGTTAGGGCTAGAGGCTGCAACAAACACTTACAATGCTGCTATATAGCGCCAAAATATCACCCATCAGCTTTGACGCATTAACAAAATTATTCCATTACATTTGCTTTGTGGGTTTCTTTGTTTCATTTGAGTTTCAAAAGGTTCCTTTTTCTAAGGCGACTGAAAAACCAACTTGATCTTCCCCTCCCAACAACTGCCTGCAAATTTTGACTTTAACTCAACTCTTTGTGGATGACTGAGTAACTCCCACATTACAATACTTTGGATGAGATTTTCATATTGGTATGAGCTTAACATAACAATGAAGTTCATATTTCTTCACCAGAGACACGTTTGTAGAAGAAATTCATAATTCTACTCTCCTCCTGAAGATGCAAAGTACAAGAGCTCATGCCTCCTCCACATCTACTACCTGGGCAGCAGTGATAGAACTCAGCCTAGACAGGACTATTATGAAGCTAGAGCAGGTCCACTACTTTTTGCCTCTAAACTATGTAAATAACCGCATGAGCTCTCCTCTAGTTGCTGAGCCACAAGTAATACGTGGGGGAAAAGCAGTTCACAGAGTTCCTGGCTTAAACATGGCAAACACTGAATAAGATCAACACGTGCCCTAATTTTTGCCTTCAGGACATAACTGGTTAGGGAAAGTCTACATACAGGTGTAACTGTACAATTAAATAACCACAAAGATGTATGAATGTTATTAAAAGTCTAGGTGGTATGTGAAAATTGCAAAGTACAGGCCTGTGAATATAAAAACACACACTAAAAAAATAAAAAAGTAAGAGTTTCTTTTAGACTTGGTTGCTGGTTAAAAAATAGAAAAGGAAAAAGAAAAAAATATCTTATTGCTTCTTACTGGTGAAGGTGCTGGTTTGACAGCCCTGAAGAGAGATCTATTTATTCAAAGTAATGCTGGCAGCAATGGCACATTTCTTCCAATATGCCCAACCCTGTATCTATTTTCAGTTCCATCAGTAAGCTAAAGGTTAAAGCTATTTATTTAAACCCACACCCACATGCCATTTAAATTGACCCAAATTATTGTCTGAGTTGTAACCTCTCTGTATTAAAATCCCCTTAGGGGCTGCTTCTTCATTTCAGGCTCAAAAAATTCCTCCCTCGCAGGGTAAAAACAGATAAGGAGCACTTCCAAATAGAAACGGAGAAGGAAATGGGGAGGAGTTCAAAGAATGCCTCTTGGTGTTGTGGATACTGCAGAAAACTTCAGTTTCATTAGATAAATAATTAGAGAGGTTATCTCTAGTCATATCAATGATAGATGTCACTGCCATTCCTGTTTCATGGATTTCTTTAAAAAAAACATGAGAGAAAAATAGAAGGAAAAACACTATATATTGTGCTTGCCTTCGTGATGCAACTGGAGTGAAGTCCACTGAAATATCCCAAAATGAAAAAGGAAAGGTAGTCCCACACAATCAGCCCACAGTGGAAATAATCCTCTGCCAAAGGTCCTCCCTGGGCCAGGGGACAAGGAGGAGTGAGGAGCAACAGGAGCCTCTTGCAGTCAGGCACCAGTTAACAGGAGCAAAGTGCCGTCCCAGGAGTGAAATTATTCCCTAGGCTGACGAAAGGCAAAGGGAAAGCAGCATCTGGCCTACAATATTTAGCCTTTTCTACACAGTTTAATGCTGTGTGAAGCATGGTAAAAGCAAAGCTTCCTCAGCCCCAGGAAGACAGCTGGCGATGAAACGCAGCAGGGACACCATATGATGGAAGGCTCCTAATTACAAAATCTCTGTTTTGCCTGTCAGAGCAACTGCACAGTAGTACAGGCGAGCTCACAGAGGAGTTGGGAAAAAATCAAGCATAGATAAGACTTGAAATCCATCACCAGATGCAAACTTTCCCTGCCTTTCAGTACAGCTGGCTCTTGGATCTAGCTCCAGCCAAAAAGATGCAGTTCAGAAAGGTGAAGATATTCCCAAAGCTCAGGGCTTGTCCAGCTTTAGCTTCTGACGGTGAGCCAGCCTTGCAAAGATATGTTCAGCAGAGAATTTCCTGTGCTGATGGACCACAGACACCTAATTCCATCAGCGTGAGTGATAATCCCTGGATACCAGGAGTCACAAACACCACAACAAAGCACAAGAGTGGGGGAAAAAAAAGTCACCCAAGAGATTTGAATTTCATTTGATGTTCTCTAGACACATAAATGGAAAAGGACTTTCTCTTTCAACATATAGAGAGTCTCATTATGTACAGATACTGTTAATTGCTAGGCAAGTGCCCAGAGGCAAAGACACAGTAAAGTTCTAAAAAGCTGAAAAGTATTGTTGAATACATAAGCATTATAGAATCAGAATTCCAGAATGGTTTGGGTTGGAAAGGATCTTGAGATCATCCTGTTCCAACCTTCCTGCCACAGGCAGGGACACTTTCCACTGTCCCAGGCTGCTCCAAGCCCTGTTCAACCTGGCCTTGGACACTTCCAGGGATCCAGAGGCAGCCACAGCTTCTCTGGGCAACCTGTGCCAGGGACTCCCCACCCTCGCAGGGAAGATCAAAATCAGAGCGAGGTGAATGCCACCAACACCAGGGAAGCAAACCCAGAGAGAGCCAAGGGAGGTGACTCCATGCCGATGGACAGACTGGGTATCCACTAAATGTTAAACTAAATTTAACATGCGCCACATCAGCCCCCACTGTGACCACACAAACCCTCCGAGTCCCCAGACAGCAGCATCTCACTGAGATCACTGCAGTGACATGAGGGGCCACATGAACTTCCAAACCTGGGCTTTCCCTCCTCCCCTCTTCCTTGGTGGGTGAAGCTCTCCTGTATTAGTGCATCAGCACCATTGGAATTTTAAAGGCACCACTGTCTGCTGGGAAGGAACTGAGCAGGGATATTTTCAGCTGCACTGCCAGCACATTTCTGCAGTGCCATCAGGGGAAAAAGAACCACTGGAAGAGCTGGCTGGACTCATCAGTAAATATAATTAAGCTCCTGCTAAACCATATGACTTTTGCTAAATTTGAAGCACAAACAACAAAACCAGTTTACCGCCTTTATGCTGAGTAAGAAAGGGATAAAGAATTAGATTTTCACAATTCAGTGTGAGCAAACTGCAGCCCTGCAGAATCTGCATCATCCGGACTCTGCGCGGGTGGTAGAGCCGAGTGCTTAATTTTTGAGACACCAGCAGACAGATATTTAAAGCTATTGCTCAAAGGGCTTAAATAATGAGCTGTAAATTAATTCATTATCATTTGCTGTATAGCTGATGGAAAACAAGTCAGATCTCATATGCTATACAAGCTTTCCTGAAAACTGACAGGTGAAGCTTTCGGCCAAGAAACAGAAGCTCCCAATGCTTGAGGCTTAGTTTGCTTCAAATCTAAGGATTTGTTTCCCACAAGAGTCAAGTTTTTTGTGAATTGCAGGTAAATTTGACCAATCTTGGTTAAAGTTTCAAAGTTGAGAAGCATGTGTGTGGAAGAGAGACTGACAAAACCTTTCAGTCAGCAGCTTTGATACATGTTTCTTGATTATGCTAAAGCATTATGAGATCCAAACAGCTCCAACTAAAACCAAGAAAAAAAAACTAGTGCTGCTGTTTCAAAAAGAACAAACAGTAATAAGGAAAATCTGTTAAAAAATAGTAACACGGATTAGTAAACACAAAAGTCAGTCAGAACAGTATGCAGACTTTCATTTCAAAGAAGAAAAATGGTCCCAGAAATTGTCAGCTAGTAAAACAAGACTGATAAGCATTAACTCTCCACAAAATTAAATTACAGTTAAAAAAAAGAAAAAAGCAGGAGCACTGAGGCCTGGTTAAAAAAAAAAAAAAGACTGAATTAACATATCAAAGGAAGGAGATAGAAGAGTAATCCAGAGAGTAATGCAAAAGAAAAGTTTAAGGGACACCTTGGGATAAGTTTCCTTTGAAGTACTGCACTTCCTAAAATAATAGGAGGGTTATCTAAACACGCCCATCATGCATCATAATTATTGTACTACACTTTTACTTACAGAAGATTCATTGCGTAAGTGGAGAGTAAGCGCTCCTGTGGAGCAGGCCTAATTAAGAAGTTCTCATTATGTGTGGAATTAGTATCAGGGACACAGAAGCCAAGTCTGAATTTCAAACCCTGGGCATGCACCCTGGGCACACAGAATCCTCCAAGGCAGAGCAGCCTGGGGGTGAAATCTTTACAGCCAGGGTGTTTTATTAAGCTAAAAATTCTGTCATTCTCCTGTACCTGAGCTCTTTTTCCCCATTTCCCATGTCCACAGACTCTGACATCAGACGCAGATCACCAACAACTCCTACATCACGTGCAAATGGCAATGTTTCATTTTCCAACTACGCTGGAACAAAAAGCCTTGCAGGACATTAAAACTGCATAAACCAACCTAAAACGTGAAGAGAATGAATCAACCATCACTTTGCAATCACTGCAGCAGATGCTGCAGGGGCATCTCCTTTGGGGGGACATCCCATTTGTCTGCTGCTGAGAAGAGCTGGACTTCTTTAAAGATTTACATCGCACTCAGAGTTCAAGGAATAATTTAATTATTGGGAAGACTAGAAGTAGTGGAACCAGCTGGAGAAATGTCCAGTGTCTCCACTGCTCTCGACTGTAGAGGCCCAAAGGGCTGAGCAGAGCAAAACCCTACCAAACAGGTTCGTATTTTGCTTTTGTGGTTCACTGGAAAGGCAGGGATTGAAGAATTTACAAGGAAATATGCACAGCGTATGTCTGAGGGACTCCATGGGTCTCTGAAAAAGGTAATCCTCCTTCCTTTCCTGAGATCATCCGTGTCTTATCACAATCAGCTACGAATTTGGAACATGCTTTTACTTTTGGAGATTTAAGATCTAGAAATACTTTATCCCGTGCCATTGTTTTTAACTTTGATGGAGTTAATTTTGCCTCAGGTTGCTCTCCTCTCCCAGCTCAGTTCCATGACCACGGAGCAGTGGCGCATCCCGAGTGGATTTACCTTCCTGAGCTTCCAAATGGGATAACCCCAAAGGAGCAGCAGCAGACACTCATCTCTGAACGTCACTTTCCAACGTGTGTGACAGATGATACAAATATCTGCATGTGATTGATCTACATCCAATAATCAAATACAGTGCAGGTAAGATCCTTAGATGAAAATCATTCTGGAAGTTTAAATGGAAAAGCAAATCAGATAATTAAACGCCTGCCCTTAGTAGTACATTTTTTAAAGTGACAAAATCTATAAAAACCTACGGCAGAAACATAAAGTGCAGCTGAAAGAGAATCATTGAAAACCAAATTAATATTTTAATTCTGTCAACATAAAAAAAGTCTCTAAATGAGATGAAGTTTAGAATGAGTACCAAGCAGAGTGATTTATTACCTTTTCCCTGTAATTTAAATTACTGTTTCTTTAATATTCACTAAATTCTTCCCATAGTTTCAGCTTTAGCTGATCACAAAAAAAAGAAAAAAGAAAAAAGAGCAAAAAAAAAAAGAAAATAAAAAAAAAGAAATAGAAGAAAAAAAAAAAAAGAAAAAAAAAAAAGAAAGGAAAAGGAAGCTGAAGGAACAGAGAATTAAGAAAAAGCCAGTGGTTTTCCAGTAGTCATGTCAAAAATCAATGAGTCTGAAGGACCAGAGGTGGGATTAATAAAGCTTTCTTCAACTCTGTAGCTCTGCACTTACTCCCTAAGCAGTAGGAATGGGCTTGTTTTCCAGACAGACTCTGTGTACAACGATTTTCAAAGAATAAAACTAAAGATTCTTGTGTACTTGTAATGCAGCACAATGCTTTCAAAGCCAGATCAGCTGGTCAGGGCAATATTTTAACTACAGACACACACTTTAAATGATTTATCCAGCCTTTGCCCTATAAGGTGCTTCCCTGAGACATGTCCTCTCAAAAAGCAGTGTAAATAAATAAAGAAATAAATAAATAGATAAATAAATCACAAGCATTTGGTTTAACTGCTTAAAAGAGTCTACAGCAATCACTAAACGATAAACTGTCAAAACTGCAGTCTTAATTAAATGAAGATTAATTGTTAAATTTACTTAAATTTAATACAATTAAGGGATGCATCATGTTTATATGAATAGATCAAAAGCAGTTAGCAGCTCGCACAGATCCATATTTAATAGTAAGATTTTAATGTTCAGTTGACACTTACCACACAGCCACTTTTATTAAATACACACAACGATTAGCACGGCGCTGTCAGGCCCTTCCAACATTCTGTCATTAAACAAATGATAATTTGCAGACGCTATTCCCTACCATCAGACATCTACGCTTTGATACAACTACACCAGTACACAAAGCACCCTGAATAGCAGCGTGCCTTCCACGGCAAGGGGACAGGAGAGAGTCACGCTTTTAAAATAACGGAGGTGTCAGCTGCGAGCTCTCCGCTGCGGGGTCATGGCTGGAATTAAAAGCTCCGGTGGGCTGAGCCTGGACTCAGCAGTCCTGGCCCCTGTGGAGCAGGGATGACCATCCCAGTGTCCCACAACAGCCACCACGTTTCCCACGTCCCAGCTACGCCAACCTCCCTGTGGCACATTGCAAACAAGTACCAAGGACTCCTGCCCGAACTAGAAAAGGCTCCACAAAGGAGACAGACACCAGCAGAAGGAAGAAGTCGGATGAAAACGCCCAAATTATCCCAGAAGACAGCAGGTCCTATGCAGAAAAGGAAGACAAAAGGAACCTGAAAACTGTTCGTGCCTCTGATCTAAAGAAAAAAAACATTCTTTTTCAACTGAAGCCTTGCAAGGAAATGAATTCTGGTTAATCTCTGGCTGTTTTCACAGCAGCACCCCTGCCAGGCAGCCGAGGTTCCCAGTAAAACCAGGAGCAGTTCCAAACACCACACACCACCTTGCCTGGCAACCTCGTTAACAATTCGATGGAAGGTTAAAGGATAGGCACAATGGAAATTGTGCATTAATGGGAGCAAACGAACAATGGTCCCGAGGCACCACAGAGTATATGACCAACAAAATGGCAATTCCAGTAGGCACTAAAAGGCATCCAGAGTCTTAATGGCCACTGACGAGTTTGATTTTGCTAACTGGAAGCAGGTATCTTATGACACAGGTTGAAAGCCTCTATTCACAGCATTCTCTGTAGCTTCTAATATTTGCCTTTTACAAAAGATTATTTATCCTTATCTTTAAAATATACTTATTCCCACCTTTAAGACAACACACAAAAATAAAAGTCTTTTATGGGCTTGTCTTTACAAATTAGAGTGCTTTTCTGAGCATCATGCTTGAGACAAAATCTAGGTTCTTTCTGGTGAAAAATCTCAGTGCAAGGTAACAAACCATTCCCATACAAATAAACACCAGTTCTGGTGACTTCAGCAAGGCTTTTTACTGAACAGAAGCATTTCACAGACTCATGCTGTTCTACATAATTTCTATTCCATCCACGAATCTCAGGTCTTAGCCTCAGTGTAACAATTGTATCTACCATTAATTTTATTCTGACAGGCAACATATTTAGAAAACTACTTAATAATTCTGTATTTTCTTGGGCAACATATAGCATCCCTTTCCAGAAATAATCAACACTGGCATTCATTCTGCTGTGCTCACTCAAGTCCAAGTGGATTACAAGAATACGGGAATAAGATGAACAAAAATAACCACTCCTAAAGCAGGAATTTAACTTTATCTACAACTACCTTTAAAGTTATACTCAAATTAGCTTAAAATGTTGAGAATTCCTCCAGGGCTAGATCTCAGCTCACATTAATTACATGAGATCTTAATTACAAAAGATCCATGTGGATTTCTACCACCTCAGAACTGTAGAAGCAGGATCAGCAAGAAGCCACCCGTGTGTATCTGAAGGCAGCACATAAATCTTGTAAGGAAACGAAGCAACTGTCACACCAAAGCCCCAGAAGAGCAGCACCGGAGCCATTTGCTTCCTTCAAGCGGCGTGAGAAGGATCAACCACCACGACTGTGCCCCTCAGAGACAGGGCAATCACCGAGCGTGGGCTCCAAATAACTAGAAGTGAGCTCATGGCTGGCCAAAAAGTGAGGCCTTAGAGTATTACTGAAATATTTGGGTGTCGCATCTTTCAGCTCCTCACCAACCCTTTGTCCCTTCCTCACGAACTTTCAGTGATGTCCCAGTTCAGAGGCTTTTCTTTATTTTGCTCATTTAAATGCTCTCCAAATCGTTGCTTTGTTTGGATGTTCACGTAGAATCTTTCCACACATGAACGAGATGAATTGTTTTGCTGGGCATCAGGATTTGAGAAGAAACAGCACAGCAGTGCCCTGGGACTCTCTAACTAAACAATAACTCACTTCATTTAAATCCAGCTGACGGAGCCGCGTCTCCGTGCGTGTCCTGCTGGCTCTGCCCCTCACCAGCCCTCACTGTTGGGCTTTGATCTACCAAACTCCACCCCACACTTCATTTTCAGGATATGAATTGTTTCAAAGCTCGTGTTACAGACCTAATTAGAAGCGCTAACAGTTGTTCTTTAATACCGATAAAAATAAATCATTGTATTTAAGGAATCAGCTCGTTTTGGAGGAGGATCAGCATCCTGGCTACTTGGATTTTGCCTTTGGGATATGCCCCACTGTGTCTCTCTCAAGCAGAGTTCAGTGTTGGCCCAGCACTCATCCCAACACCTCTATTCCACAGCAGCAGCAAAAGCTGTTGGTATTCAAGGCACGCCCCAAGTTAAGACTCCACCATATGCTGACGAAATATCTCGTATTAGATCCCGGGACAGCTGCTGCGCTACCACCTCAGTTGGTGTAAGGTGAGAGCAAGAGGAAATTACAGGTAGGAGAAGAATTAAAAACCCCAAACAACTCAGCTCAGACATCAATCACTTTGTATTATCCTGCTTGGGCATGGGAAAACTTAGTGCAGAATTGCTGGATCCTGCTCTCAAAAAGCACCTCTGTCGCACAGATTTACTTCTACAGGTGTTTAGGAAAAATTGTTTCTAATTTAAGTCATTAACAATCGTTTTTCAGGACTGCCAGGGGAAATACGAAGCACCCTTCCACCTTGTAAGAATAATGCAGCAATCTGGAAATATTACAGCAATGTGTCACTTTCACTCGTTCTAAATAAAAAGAGGGAAATAAAAATTAAGTGTCATTAAACACAAATGCTATTTCATTCTAGATATCTGAAGGGCATCCATTTTAGAGTGCAGTGCATCTAGACATTTTATTATTTAAAAAAATGAATTTAGCTGTGAAGTAATATTCATTTGCTTAGTGAAATTTGGCCTCACTTTACAGTTTTTCTAACTTCATTAGAAACCTCTTAGTGAAAGGTGAACCACCACAAACTGTCCTGAAAACTGGACCACAAAATCCATCAGGGATCCATTAGGAAGAGCAAGGGAAGACAGGAAAAGTGTCACTAGCAAAATACCCGTGAGTGTTAGAACTGCTGTTTTCGCATAGTGAGCAGTGCTGGCAGCTTCCTCTGCCATTGTCCCTGGCACAATTCGGGCAAATAAAATTACAATTTGAAAGTACTGCTAAACTGGTAGGTGAAAACTATTGCATGCACAATCTTTGGACAAAGAAAATCTACTCTCCTCGGAGTTATTTGTTTAAAAAAGGATTATTCTATTTATGTACAAATATTTACACAGCATCAAACAGCACTGTGTTGATGTCTTGCATGGAATATGTTATATTTTAAAAACACGACTATTCTACCGCTTTCAACCATCTTTAAGAACATCTATCAGAAAAATATCCCTTGCACTGGGAACATAAAGAATAAAAGACATTTGATTTGGTGTTTATATCCTACTTATGCAATGAAATGGAGATCTAAAACAGTTCCATAAACCCTTGAAGCTACTTGGCCTAGAAAAATGTTGATATTAAAAAGATACTTGTGATTACAAATATTTTCATAAACCTAAGTCAAGCAGCCTTGAGCTACCTCGTATTTACCCACGGCCAGCTCCCGTGGATTAAGTGGGATCCAGCAGCTCGTTATCCCAGAGCCCACACACACCTGCTGACCCCAGAGCAGCTTAGACTTAAGAGGTGAATCAATAGGGTAGAGCTCTAAGATGTCATCCCTAAAGAATAGAAAAAGGTCTTCCCAGATGCCGGGATTGTAGTTAATGATATCCTCATGGCACAGATACTAATTTCTGACACATCTCATGTCTGTCAGGGAAGAGAGATCCTTATGTGGCATGGACAACCACACTCAAAAAAAGCCCCTGGGGATCAGGCAAGCACCAGCAATTCCAAATGAGACTTAGTTATGAACCACCTTTTTTTTCTGAATTGAAAAATATTACAAAGAAATGCCGGAATTTTTAGCCCACCTTGCTTTTTTTCCTCCAATGAATTTTAAACAAAACAGTACTGAAACTACAGTTAAAACTTATCCTTTATCATAAAGCATTTTTTCCCCAGACAATTCAATTTCTAACAACCATCTGCAAAACAGCTTAAAAATGTTGTGGAGAAAAACAACAGGTAAAAATACTGAGGGCAGGGGGAAAGGGAAGGTCTCATTTCAAACAGGACTAACAAAAACTAACTAACCAGGCTTACATTTAGCAAATAAAAGTGTTCAATATGCCCAGATGAATATACCTGGCCCACACTTCCCATCAACCTAGTGACATTAGGGAATACCCCATCACAAGGCAAGATTAAAGCCAGATGTCTTTACCACTTTCATTCCGTCTTAAAAAAAATGGGAAAAAATTTTTACAAATAATTAAATCCCAGCCCAGGGGGTTTTCTCACAGAAACAAGCAGCCACCACTTATACCAGACTATGACCAGAGGCATTTCCAAGGGAAAGCATCAGTGTGAAATGGATCTGCCCTGGCTCACACCACTGCCCTGGGAGGCTGCAGGGAGGCGAGGAATTCAAACATGAAGTGTTTTCCTTGCTCTGTCCAGTGTAACTCCTCAACATGCCTGGCTGGCGATAGAAAATTGTCTGCTTCAGCACAACACTTGCCAGAAATTATTAACACTCAGATTTCTCACAGAGAAAGATTGGCTCCTCTGCAGGGCCGAGGTGGCGGCTGGAGGAACAAGAGGCACGAGGCAGTTGGCAAAATTCAGTGTTTGATTTTCCCCTGAGACACAGACACAGGGCAGTGCTGAAGGAGCTGTTCGCCTCTGCCTCACTTGCCACATGCAGGAACAGTTTTGTCAGATGAGATAGGCAGCAACTTTGATCTCTTTGTGTGGGTACAAACTTCCTACATGCAAATTTCAGCCTCTTAAAAAAAGTCACTTTTCAGGCCCTGCTCCCAGCCCCATCCCACCTCACCGTCTGAAGAGCCTTGCTTGGGCCCTGGCATTGCTCTATCCATAAGCGCCTCCTCATCATCTTTATTCTCACAAATCCCCAGGAGGCAGAGAATCACAGCTGTGCCATTTCTGCAGATGGCTGCGATGTGCCACTTTCCCAGGCATTTGATCCAAGCAATGCCAGGCAGGGCGAGGGAAGGACTGGTACCCACCCACTGGGATGCAGCTGCATCCCCTTCACCAATCACTCCGTCCTGGACAGGAATAACCACCCACCCTTTCCCTTAATTCCTCTTGAAGCTTTTCAGCATCTTGAGTATTATCTAAAATGCCAGACAATATTGTCTGCCTCCATCTCATTAAACATTTGGGACTTTAACTGCAGTGAGCTTCTGACTAGGACAGGTTCAGAACAGCCATACACAACAGCTACCAGGCTGCTGTTGCCTTATACTGAACCAATAATCCACAAAGTACTCACTATTATTTGAATTGCAGGAAGTGCATCCTTTTCTTCAAATTCAAGACTTTTTGGCATGTTTTCACACTCATAAAATGTGTTCAAATCGCACGCCTAGTAAGATTCAATATTAGCTCAGAGACTAATCCTGATGTAATCTACAAGTTATGCAGGTGAAATGATTTCAAAGGATCCATTCTTCAGGGTGCAGAAAAAGAAGATGCAATGAAACTCAGAACAGGCAGGTATCCTCAGCCACCCAAAATCAGGACAGTCACTGCACTGCATGGGAAGGAAGATGCTTGTGGTTTTGCTTTGTTTTAAGTACAAACACAGAAAGAGGAAATAACACACCAGGTTTGTTATTCCAATACAATTTCCTTCTGACCACACAATTTAATTACATAAAGATGAAAAATCAATTGTATTTTAAAACAGCACTCAAATGTGTCCTGAAAAGAAAATTATTTATCAAGAAAGGATGGAAATTATCACTCAAAGATAAATGTGAAACGAGGAGAATTAGGAGAGAAAGGGCAATTCTTTGCTGTGAAAGATTCAGCCATAAGGGACAAAACTAAACAGTCTCTTCCTTCTAATTCTGAATTTAAAAAAAAGCAAGAGAGAACATACATGCTCCTAATTTCATACATCCTTTTCTGTATATGGTATTTTTAGATGCCTAAAAAACCCGAAACAACCAAACAAAAAACAACCCAACATTCTGACCACTTCAGGCTCCCCAAGGAATACATTTCAGTTGCTAAAAAAGATCTTAAGCTCAGATGCTTCCACGTGCAGCGTAGTGAGCTGGCCCAACACACAACAGCGTGCTCAGCACTTGCTGGAGCTGCCCATAAATCTTCACATGCTCCAAAAGAGAGGCTTCATACAGTGGCTGCTGGCCACCAGCCCTGCAATAATTCACTGCTACAAAATCATTTTCTACTACTCAAACAAAGCCAGTGGCCAGTCTGGCCTTTGAAACAAGAGAGGCAAATCCAGTAGGGGCCACAAGGCACAGGTTTTTTTGTGGGTGTTTGGTTTTTGGGGTTTTTTTGCTACAACAGAGGAGGTCTCAGACTGGCAGAGGCCAGGACTGGATTTAGACGAAGAGTTGAAGATTGAGAAATGACAGGGCTTCCCACCCGTGGTCAGGTCCAGGTTTTGTATTTCCAGGAGAACAGAAATCCTGGATGCAAGAGCCTAAAATTATCAAAAAATTACATTTTGATGGGAGCATGGGGTCTGCTCACAGCACACCCTGCAGAGAAATCGGAAGGCAGAAAGACAAATCTGCTTGAGGCAGACCTGGTTAAATGGAGCTTGGCAAGGATAGATAAGAGGGTCCTGCCAAGAAGATGAAAATAAAGTAGATGGTTGCAAAGGAAGGACAGAGGGAAGATCAGAAACCAAGCAATGTAAAATGGGAGGAAACCACAAAACACGACAGAGTGGAAGGTGAGCTCACCTGAAAGACAGCGATGGGAAACTGCTGCCCTGAGTCACAACCTTTCCATCAGGTCACAATGAAGTCCTTACACAAACAGCAAAGGTGAAAGCCTTGGGATCTGATCTAGGCTTAATATTTAAATTCATGGGGTTACGAGGGGAATTACTCACCCAGCCAAGAGAAGAAACATTGAAACACTACATTTTTCAGTCCTAACTCCCAAGCCCATTTGGTATCATGGTGTGCTAAATATAACAAATGTCCAAACTGACAGTAGCAGATTATATGGATACTGGATTATATTTCCATCTCTTTAAAAGTTATTAGCAAAAAGAGTTATTAATCACTCAAAACTTACTTGTTTGAGCAGTTTTGAACCCAAAGCACAGATTCAAGCCACAAACTCAGAACCAGTTCAGAACTGTATTTTATGCATAATTCTTGTCCTCAACACAAGTGAAATCCAAATCCTAACAAGATCTGAGAGGGTGAATCACAGCTTCAGGAGTCTTTGTATTACTCAGTATTCTTGCCCTGCCTCTCACAAGACAGGAATTCCAAGTGATTCCCCAAACCAGCAGCAATCGCATCTTCAAAGGTAAAAGAAACTAAACTGGAAAGGAACTTAGAAGTGAAATGAGCTCTTCATCACAACTGTGATTAAATTATAATCAACTGCCTCACACGAGGACAAATACTGCATCTTATTACATTTTATCCCGGCAAAGCTAACTATAAAAGCATGAGATAATCTGCAATTATGCAACAGAACCATCACATTTTTCAAATGGCGTTCAAATGTAGTATTGTCCACACACCGACACGTGGTATGTGCCATCACGATTTTAGGTTTTACCCCAGTGAGCGAGCCAGGCTAGCTGAACCAATAAACTACACCTCCTATATTCTGAACATCACAAGTTTTTGCAAGTGTTCCTTCTCCCTTCGTAAACTTGCAAAGGGAATCTCAAGGCTGAAAGCTTCAAGCTTGGCAGTGAAACACAAGGCTCTGCAAACCACGTTTGTGGGGCATTGTTCGCATGCCATTTTCAATAAAATACACAGAAGTGGGAGTCCTCTAGTATTCTCAAAAAATCCCATCATGCTCCAATTCCAGGAAATTGAGAAGTACCATTACATTCACCCATACATTTCTAAACTACGTGGGAGAGGGAAGCAACAACCTCCTCTTGCACTTCTGATAAATTAATTCCCCAGTATGATAGAACAGTACAGCAAAATAACCCTCTCATTGAGGTTTATGATGTACTTAAGCTTAACTCTGAATTCCTTGGATTTGCAACGTTTCTTTTGGTAAAATTATTATATGCCTGTAAAACTGTGGGAAGGCTGGGAAAAGCCGCACATAAAAGGCAGCCTCAGATTGATCCTGGATGTGCAGAGGGTTATTTCTGGAGGCTCTATATAATAATAGCCAGAGCTTCTCTGAAGCTGAGCCTGCCTTGCACGATGTCACTACAGAAAATACAAAAAAGTTAGCAATCACGGTGACAAGACAGAGCAGGATGATCCATTGTGTCCCGGGGGATTCAAGTCCAGCAGATGTACCTTGCTGCTCCACTCAGCTGCTTTCCACATCACATGAGCCCTTGTCCACAACCCCACAACCACTCAGGGATGGGACAGGGGTGAAGGGAGTCTGGAAGAAGCTGCAGGTGCTTTGTGTCTCTTCTAGATTTGCATCTCCAACTCTACTCCTCTCTCCCTCTCAAGTTTCCCTTTCTCCTGTTATTTTCCATCGCTGAAGACGTCACCAAGTTTTCTCATCAGCATGAAATTGTTCACTGGAAAGAGTCAAGTTTATTTTGCTCAATGTGTTTGTGCTAGATAAGCATTTGGGAATTCTTATTTGTCTTGCAGAAGTCCTGTTTCCTCTTGATACAGGCTGGTACCCTGCAAGCCCATTTCTGTAGCATTCTACTGAATTGGGAGTTCACTTCAGTCTTCATAGTTATAGTCAAGTACTGCCCTGTCCTGATATGCATGCAGCTGCAACTTCTGTCAGATGTATTTATATTCAAATATTACAGGCCTTTGTCAGGAGCAATTTTATTTTTCCTCTGCAAAAACAGGGATGTATTGCGCCAGTGGTTGGAGCACAGCAACTCCCCCAGAGTGCTGAAATAGTCCCCAAGAGATTTTTCTGCAGGAACAGAATTTAGGCTTAGAATCCACAGCGAATCTTGAGCCAAAGGCAGGAGCATCACATACTTTCAGGCTTTTCATCCCCACACTACTGACCAGTGATGGTAAGAAAACAAGTTCTCCTTGCCAAGTGGCCATGAGGGGATGGTCTGTCTGTCTCCTCACAGAAATAACAGCCCGGCAGCGATGGCACTGCTCCAGACAGACAGATTGCAGCAGAGCACACACCAGCTCATCAACCTGTGTCAAAACTCATTTGTTAAGCATCTCCCAACAACTTCTGCATTTTGAAACACATTACAACAGGATAAAAAAGGAGGGTCGCTTGCTTCATGGCCTAGCCATCCCCTTGCTAGAAGCACCTCATGCTGCCTCACAGTAGCCAAGAAAATTCCCATTAATTTAAATTAGTCTTCTGATAAAAGTATTCCAGAGGACAGGACAGAGCTGGAGAACCACTCTCCTGATGGAACTATTCACTCAGGACCACAGAGCTGGAAGGAGAAAGCCCAAAGCCATTGCACCCAAGTGCAGAGCAGAGCAGCATCACCCAGCACAGCCCTCCTGGCACCACTGCACCCCAGTGCCTCTAGAAAACACGAACACGGGGCAGACACCTTCGCTGCAAAGCTTGCAAGATAGCAGTGAAAGAGAAAGAAAAACGCATTAACAGGCTCAAGGCAGCCCTCCCCCTGAGGACTGCAGTTTCTGTTGAGTCAGAGCTGCCATCCACCCTGCAACAAACTTATCTTCACTGGCCATTTTGCAAGTAAGATTCAATCAGGGCTCCCTGGCTCCTGGGGGAACCAGCACTTCAGCATGAACTGCTTCCACTCAAACGTAATGGAGTGAGATTGCTCATGCCATTATTTTAAATGGTTGGAGGCCACCCGGTCCCCAATTTCATTAGCTGCATTTATAAACAGACCTTACACTTGATACTGTGGAACACAGAGACATGTACACATGATGTGTCATCTTCCCACCACACACACAAAAAAAAGGAAGGAAAAAGTAAAAACCAAAGAAATTAAAACACATCTCAGCAGCTTAAGGCAGAGCAGCAGTTTAAGTGTCTCCATTTGATATATCATCTGCGTGGGATAATATTTCTGCAGATATGTGTAAGCCATAGCTGATTGAACTATTCAGTCAACTGTCTGCGAGTGGAAGACAAGGAATGAGTCTCCTGTTCTGCTTCACAAATTAGAAAGATTACAATCAGTCAGACCATGCACACACACTGATGTCAGCACAGCAAAAAACTGGGAGACCCAGATTTTACCTGCACACAGGAGTTCATCCAAGTTCAGGTGGTATATTTGAGCTGATTAGCTAAATTACTGCCAGAGGCAAGAGATGAGTCAGACCTGTGAGCCTGCAGCCATGTCCTTCCACAGCAGGGCAAGGGGTCCGGGAGTGGGCATGAGGAGCTGCCTGCAGCATTCATTTAAACCAACCTCAGGCCAGTTTACACTGATTTGAAACAGCTTTAAACCTCAGCTCAGGGGCTGATATGATATTGAACCATAATAATTCGAAGAACACGTCTGTAGCCATGTGCAAGCAAGAAGTGAGAAAATAATAATACAGAGATCTCAAACTAAACAGCATGACAGGAGTGAGATATGGAGCCCTCAAACACAAAATCATGAGTAATTAAGCTTTAGTGGCTGAACAGGTGTGAGTCTAATCATTGCTCATATACTTTTTTCCTGGATATGGTATAATTTTGTATCAATTTGTTTATTTTAAGAAAAATTATACATCTCCAACAGACTTTGCACAGAATTATGATAAGCTTATATATTTGCTTATTATTAAGTATTGTTAGTATCTTTTGTACTTTTGTAAAACCCTCTTGAAAGGATAATAAAGTAATTTTAAAAAGAAATAAAATTAATGGAGCTGAATGCTGATATGTTATTACAGTTTGTTGTTAATTGCAACACAGATACAGTTAAACAACAGATGCTGCGAGTACTTTTTAGCTACTGGTAATTTTTGGGTTGTTCTGTTTTTCTTACAAAACAGATTTTTCATTTAAACAGCTGCTGGGTGATTTTCAGCATGGAAAATTAAAACCTTCTCCATCACCTAACAAAGAAACAGTGATTTGCTCTTAATCCAAAGAAAAAAAAGAAAGAAAAAGGCACATTTTAATCCAAATACATGGTACCAGGAAAAGAAAAGGCAGAATAAGCTGGGATGCAAAGTTATCCTGCAAACAATATCACAGGCAAAACTTTTTTCAATGAACAGGCCAAGTATGACGTGTCAGATCTGGCTCATCCACCTCAGTAACTGCTTTATGGAGGCAATTTGCTTTCCATCCTTCCATTCTTCACCCCAGCACCTCCCTCTCCACAACAAGGATATTTTAATTCTGCATTACACAAGGCTCTGGGAACATTCAGTGGAGTGATCTTGTTTCAAGATGAACTTTATGGTTTTAATTTATTTTGCCCTCCACTCTGTGTTAGAGAAGGTGAAGCCTGGAAGGGAAGAGTAGGAGCCCTTTGGTGCTGCTGTTTCCCCAGTAACCAGAACATTGGTCCTGTCCTAAAGTGAGAAGAGAGACGATGTTCAAAAGACACAGCAACCGCAGCCACCTCTGCCCACTCACTGAATGGGACACCCAGACAAGTAGTTTAGGCTGGACTATTAAATCTTACACACTTAAGTCCAGAGATCATGAATCCTAGTAAAAACCAGCAGCAGAATCCACACTGTATCCCCAGCTGGCTCCCAAAACTCAGAGCTTTGCTTAAGACAGCAGGACCCAAATGTCTGCAGGCATCTCAAGGACAAAGGCTGCAGGTGTTTCCAGAAGGGCACTGGGAATCATGAAGGGCCCTTTAGAGGCAAGCAGAGACCAGCAGAGCACTGAGCATGGGTGATACCACGATGGGAAAAAAGAAGTAGCTTTTGGGGGCTTTAAAATGCGTCCCACAACCCTATTAGTACTGTCCTGGCATGCAAGAATTATAAACAACGAAAAAGATCAGCACACAATCACCTAGCCAGGCCCAGAACTACAGAGATGTGAGATGGAAAGTGCAGGCACCGAGGCCATAAATTCAGGGGATGAGAAGAGAAGCCTCCTAAGCACAATATTTACTGCCTGCTCAGGATTTCTTTTTATTTTCCTATGTTTGCTTGTCCTTGGGCACTCCCTGTTTGGTATTCTCTGAGCAGTGCAGGGCTCCCTTTCAGTACCCACAAACCTTGGCCCTCGAAGGCTCACAGGGTGAGGTATTTCACCCCGCCCAACATCAGACACCAAACACAGGAGCTGCCTCCTCTCCCTAATGCCTCAGATAAAGCTGCAGTGACAGGCTATAAAGCCCTCCACACACACACACACAACTGATGAATATTCATTAAAAGTCATCACACAGCATTTATATCACTCCAGCCACACAGGGAGGATGAAGAGCCTCCCCCAGGTAGCAACACCACCCTCAATTCACGATGGACCACTTTGTACTGCGCTAGATAAAACCCACAGCCACTCACATCCTTTGCATTTCAAGCCAGTTTTTCTCCTTCATAAACAGCATTCAGAAGGGAGACTGAGGCACGCAGGGTGACCCTGCCAGCACTGCAGAGCACATCACCTTTCTCACGCACATATCCCCAAGGTATTTTTCCGTGAGATAATAGTTCTCAGGTTCTTTTGGACTTGGAGGAAAAGGGCTTCAGTGAAATAAAAACATCTCTTATCTTAAAACAACTGTCAGTTTAGGAAACGACTGAGCAGCACATCCTGGGTATGTGCATTGTTTTATATGAAGGCACTCCTTAAAACAGAATCCCAGCAGTCCAATTAGTTTGTGAGCATCTACCTCCTGCTGACCTCTCCTAGCATCACGAGCGTACATCCCAAGCAATTTTCATGCTTTCCAGGATTGCATCTGGACTAGAAACACCACATAATTATCTTTAACACAGCAGCCATGAGCATTACAGGCCTTTTTGGCCTCCTGTACATTCATCATATTCAGCATGGAGAGCCTTCCAGATTAATACAGAGATACTGGAACAGCGATGGGGAGATAAATAGCAGGAATTGAACAAACTGGAGATTAGGAGGCTTCTAGGCACATTCCTGCTTCATCCTTACACATGGCCCACATCACCTCAACATGCATTTGTACTTAATCATCTGTTGTACACGGCACAGATAGAGTCACATGGACAGATCCTCAGCCTCAGTTATATGGAACTGTGCTGGTTTATAACAGCTGAGAATTAAGCCCTGTAGCTTTGGAGAGAGTCTCTCTGGTTTATTTCACCTCCTGGACAAAGACCAAACTCTGCGCTCATCCTCCCTTTCCGCCTCACTCCTGAATTCCTACCTCTGACCATTCACACCGGATGGAAACCAGCCACTGGGGCTGAGCCTGGGGGTCCCAGGAGACGAACACACATTCACCCTCTGAGCTCTGTTAGCAGAACATAAAAATAGGTTACAATTAAAATCTACACGTTTGTCAATTTTCAGAGGTGATCAGACATCCCAATGTGACTCGCTGAAGCCCAGTTTTTACAATGCCAGCTGCTAAGCAGCTTCACCGGGGTGTTTGTCTCATGTCTCCTCACCCTGTGACTCTTGAATTGTTAAATGTTGTAGAGTAGTAATTCAGCATTGTTCCATTACTTACGAAGGCTGCGCAGAAAAAAAAACCATCAAAAATAATCTAGGCCAGCTCATTTGAAGTGTAAATGACTTTTGCATGCAATACAAAACGCAACAAGTGCCTTTCAAGCGGTCTCATTTATGGTAACATAGAAGCTGCTGATGGAATGAGAATTCCCAGGTAGTTATCAGGGAATTTTGCATATCATTTGTACTTCATACTGCATTAGCAACTCTCACATCATGTCAGCAGCTTGAAAAAAATAAAACAATGAATTACATCCCTCCCAGTTTTTATTCTGCTTTGACTGAGTAATCTCATCACTTATCTCAAATGATTTTGCATTCAATGCAAAAATGCTTTGTTCTATTCTAAAGAAAAAAGAAACCTAAGACTTTCCCTGAATTATTCCAGTTTACTCAGATGAGCAAGCAGCCATCAGCAGAAGAAATATCTGGTTATCACATCTCCAAGGTACACAAGACTATCAGGTATCTCACTGTTAGCAAAATTACAGAACCGAAGCTAAGGCTGTGTTTCATCCCTGACCTGTAAAAACTAAAGAAGAAGGAATAACCATCATACCAAACCTAAGATAGATATGCTTTTACAGATGGATTTTAGAAAGTGCCACCGGTGACAAAAATACATTTTTACACTTTTGCTTGAATTCTTGGCGAAAGCCAAGGAAAAGAAAAACCCAGACATCCCTCGGTTTTTTGGTTATAGTTCATTGCTCTGGCTAGAGCTGCGTGAACATTTTATCAGCTTGACACCACAGTTGGCAGCTTTTATGGGTCAGGAAGAGCAGGCAGTGAGAAAGTAAACACTCCTCTGTAAAAAACTGCATTTTTACCTTTCTGTTGTCTGCAACCCTGGGCTCTGGCTTTCCTGCCCCATCAAAACCCCTTTGCCCATGTTAGGACACTCACCCTGCAGCACAGCAGCTGTTCCAAATGCTTCCCTGGCTGCCAGCAGGAGCCCAGGCAGCATCTCCCTCACATGCTGGGGAAGTTGAAGCTGTGCCATCACTTACGCCCCAGTTTGCCTCCAACAGCAGAGAACCAAGAGGGTGCTGGGCACGGAAACCTGTGTCTCTGGTACTGCAGCACAACCCCACTTCTCTCCTGTTAGCCCACGGGTTCATTCCCTACCTTGCCCACCGCAACTTCCTCCAGCAGCGCAGTTCAGAGCCTGGAAAGGTTTCCATCAGCACATGGCACCAACCTCAGCAGTGCCAGGCCTGGCTGGAGTCACACAGAGGCTTTGTGGCTGCTGGCACTGGCACCAGGCACACGACACTGCCAGCACATCTGAATCCTGATCGGACACCGCAGCTCTGGAGAGCCCTAAAAGCAGAGCTGCATGTGAGGGACAGTGCTTTGTAATTTGGGCAATTTGCAATTTTGCATCATTAGGCTTATGTCCCCTCATTAGGCTGTGCAGTCTATGCCCCTCATTTCTCCTCTCTTAATTCTTTTAGTACCAGTAGCACTTAGCTGCATTTCTGAAACAGTCCTTACTAGATATTTGGTTTCCCTGAAAATAAAATTTGCAGAAAACAAGAACATAACATTTAAATGCCCTTCAGTGATCCATCTTCTAAATTACAGTACACATTAATTTTTCACAGAACTTTGTGAAGCAGTTTTATTTTCTCGTATCACATTTCAAAGGACAAGAGAAAAGGATTTACTGAAAGCACCAACATAAGGTTTATCAGTAAAAATATGCATTCAAAAGAATGGACTCCAAAAATTGCCCCCCCCTTCCTTTTTTTCTTAAAGATTGCCAAGAAATTGAAATTTCTGAGATATTAGAGAACTTGCATACCACCTTCAGTCATGTGAGCAGAGCACCAGAGGCCTAACATATATATTGGCTTAAAGCAGCTATTGAAAAGTCACATTTCATATCAAGAGAGGAGGAGGAAAGGGGAAAATAAAACAAAAACATACATGTAAAAAGCATGTATACAAAAAAACTGAAACAAGCAAGAAAAGTGATCCTAATTGCTAATGGAACACAGGCAAAATAAGACCATTGAAGCAGATTTAATTGGATTTCCACAAGAGACACTTTGAAGCAAGCAAGCAAATCTCGATGGCTGAGGAATTTTAAGGACATGTCAGACAGCCATCTGTCAAGGATAAAGCAGACCTGGAAGACCAGGTCCTGCCTTCAGGCAAGAGGATGGACAAACTGACCTCTCCCTCTTCCTAACCTCATTTTCTCTGTGAAATCTCTGAAATTGGAGGAATACATATATGTAATGCTTTACCAAATCTCCAGACTAGTAATGGGTTGGAACAGAGGAAACTGATAAAGCTTGTTCTGAGCCATATGATACAGCAGGTTTTCCTCCTGAATTTCAGTACAGAGTGTCTTTTGTGAATGAATAGAGACCTGGATAGGTGGTAGGGGAAGCAAGGTTAATTTTCAAGTCCAAGATCTCTGCAAGCATCCGTTTTCTGTTGGAATTACCCTGTTTCCAAGCCAAATGCAGCAATTCACATACATTAAGCTCCAGGGTAAACTGCAAAGCACATCCAAGAAAAGGCCACTGGACAGGAGTGGGCTGGGGAGAAGGGAGCATGTGGTGGGCATGCACACAGCAGCAATTAGGAATCTAAACCTAGACAAACCTAGACAAAACGGTTTTAAATTCTGGCCTAAAGCAATAATTGCTTTCAGCACAGAGTTATTTTTAAAAATTTCCTGAAGGATCTTTTAAAACCCTACACCATGAAAACCTGGGAAGTTTTAGGTTGAGCAACCATGTACTTAATTCCAGCAAACTGAAAGTGAATGAAGTGAAATATCTGACTACATCCAGTGCTACCATTTGATGTATCAGAGCTGTGTCAAAGTTACATATGAATGACCATATTGCCCTGACTAATCTAAAAACCCACAGGGGTTTGTTTCACACATTGAAAAATATAAAAACAAACTTAGAAAAAAGATGCCATGAGGGAATGGTTTTCCTTTTCCATTCACTGCACATGCATTGTTACAAAGACAACACATGGTAAATGGATAAGAACAATTTTCCATCATTAAGGAAGCCTTAAACAACCCCTGACTGTTAATACCATCATCTCTTACGCTCCTACTAAATTGCAGTTATTTGTTCAAAACAAAACGACGAGGCCTGTGATATAATAGAGCAATTTAAGCAATGAAGAATATAACACCTGTAATTCAATTTCATGGCAACTGCTTTCACAACATGTTTCTATAACACAGTTAGGATACAGGAAACTTCTCTCAGTGTAGCAATTCTTTTTTAAGTAAGCCACGCTCTCAAGAGAGAAGTGGGCTTTAAGCAGACAAATACTATAAACAATAAGCAATTTGTATCTCCGTGCCAGTCCTTTCAGGTCTATCTCCAGTTATTTGCCATTCTTCTATTTCAGTTTCTATTTCATATTGAGAGGCTGTTCTCAGAAAAGGTAACAATAAAAGTCACCCGAGATCTCCAGCCTTGAGAAAGTTTTCAGGAAGAGGAACATACAAGAGCTCTCCTTCCCATTCATCTTTGCTGTAACAGTCACCACATACCAAAAAGAGCTGTAAATCCCAGGCGTATGACCTTCCCAAAAAGTCAAGGAGGGAGTAGGGAGAAGATGGGGATATCAATAATGACTAGCCAATGCAGGAAGTACAGCAAACTCATTCTCCCAAAAGGAGAAATCCAGTATTAGCTCAAAACCCCGCAGCTGAACTGCATCCAACAGCAAATCTTTCTCATCCTTCATGGCAAATGATGAGGCCCTTTGCTGTTCTAGCAGAAAGTTCTTTAGAGTCGAAATTCATGCAGACATAAAAATCGAGGTTTGTAAGGAGTAACATTGATGTTCTCCTTCATTCAGTATCGAATCATCCCCCCATGTTCACTTTATAGACTGGAATTAGAAAGAAATCATACACCCAATTAGGGATTTCCTTCTGGGTTTGATCGCTGGAACAAATACCAGAGCAATAGTTTCAGGAGGTCGTTTGCAATGGCAGAGAATAGCCCTGAAGATGAAAACCGTTCCATCTCTTCTCCCCAGATTTCTATTCCTTGTAAGTCTCCTTCCATCAGGACAAGGACTTGGGCAGAGATCTGGATGGAGGAACTGTGCCAGGCTGAAATGCCTGCAGCAATGAAAGCTGTCCATGCAGAACAGAACAGGATTCCCCATGAAGAAAAGGCAAGATATTTGTCATGGAGTAGATGTGGGGGAAAAATCTAGGGCACCCACCTCTAACTTCCATGAAATGGGTGTGCAACAGGGACATGTTGTGTCTCAGTGACTGTAAAGGTTGAAAAAATGGTCCTCTACTCAAGATAATATTCCTGCTGATGAAATTTGTATCTGGTCATAAATCATTCCTTGTCAATCAGCTCTGCCTGAACCTCAGATCAGCAGGTCAAGAAATCCACCTCAAGACCCATTCTATGCTATCGTCTCTACCCTCAAAGCAGAAAACCAGTGAAATGAAAATGGTTTTGTAGCTCCTGCTGTACTTCCTGTCTGTTCATATTTATATTTTATGTCATTTTGAACAGAAAAGCTACTGCTTTGAGCATGAACCATTCAATTCTGAAATTCTTCATCAACAACTATTCCACCGACATTGCTATTCCCAACATGAAAGGAAAACAGCTAAAAACATCTGAGCTCTAAGTGTATTACTATCCGGAACCCCGTAGAAAAATGGCTCTTCAGTTTTCCCTGCTTAGCTTCTACATTGCAAGGCACCAAAACAGGTTGATATGCTGAAAGTACAAGATCCCAATCTCTCCATCCACTTCAAGAAAGCATTGAGTGAGATAATGGAAGTTGTTGCACTGACCTCTATAATTAGAGAGCAAAAAATTAAGCACCTCTGTATTTAGATTAGCTACCCGCAAGGTAATCATAATTTCTGTAAGGGTATACATACAAAGTAAGAGTCAACTGAACTAATTTCATCCCCTCTAACCGTTGATTTGGTTGCTTCTACAAACTGCATCTGGGTGCACATCAAAGGTTCAGTGGGGCTGTTCTTTAAACTCAACAGGAGACCCGCAGCTCTTTTTATCTGAAGATATTCAATCTGTACTCGTCAGTGACTTCTTCCCGTACCCCATCAAGTAGCTCTGCATGCTGCCTGCTATTAGAAACACGAAGAAAACTCCAAATGAACATGTGTGCTGCTCCTAACAAAATGAGACTGACACAACTGGCACCTTTCTGGATTGCAGAACTAAAATACTAAGTAGGACTAAAACTGGGTGTTTTGGGGAGGAAAATGTGACTTCAAAGAGTAAGACTTTGAAAGTTCCAACGAAGTGCCTGGTGTTTTTTGGTGATAAATGTGCATGTTGTTACTGTGTCAAGAGTGCAGAAAAGGAGTGGGATGTTCACTGGGAACTCACAAGGAAACTGGAGTCCATTCTCTGTTATAGTGAAGATGGAGCTCACCACAGTCACATTTACCCACCTACAGGAGCCACAGAAACACAGAATGTCCTGGGTTAGAAGGGACCTTAAAGAGATCCAGATCTGACCCCCCTGCCATGGACAGGGACACCTAACACCACACCAGGTTTCTCACAGCTCCATCCAAGGTGATTATTGAGGCTCGTTCTGGAGTCACTGGAGAAAAATCACCCTGTCTAGTGTGCATTTCATTATATCCTAAAAGAGAAGTCTAAGATAAAGGGATTCAACTGCATGAAGATGCCTTTATTTTCAATATTTACAGCGGGAATATAAAAATAAAAATGACAAGGCAGCTTTTGTTGGCTAAAACTAATTTAAGTTTGGTTTTACTGCAAACACCTCAGTGACCATAAGCTTGCCATGGAGCCCTCTGCATCTCAAATCTGAAGGCAGAAAGCAGGAATGGCACATCTTCCCTCATGATTCACAATGACCATGGTCACCTTGGATTGAAATATGCAAAAAGGACAGCCTTCAACAGTGTATGGCATAATAAAGATTTGATTTCACGTAGAGCTTCACATAACTGATGCAGTAACAACAAAAAATAATATTCTACAACTTGTGATGTTTTTAGCAACCAATCCTCTCACATCAGCACAGTGATTTAAAGAAAATCACCATGCAGCCCCATCATTTCTGAGCACTATGACAAAAGCAAATCAAAAAGCCAGAATAGAACAAGGCATTTCTGATCTTGGTTGAGAAAAAAAGAGCAAAGCCACAGCTTCAGCAACTGCTACAGCATTACACAAAATATAGCATTTACTGAATATTTCACCACTTCAGGACTCTCAATCATTCAGCTGGTTGTGGTGTTAGTTCATTGTCAGGCCCGATGCTGATTAAAAATCTCTATCCCAATCCAATTCCCCTCACCACGCTCCTATGGCATATTTGTCTTTTACAGGGGACCTTGATGTCAACAGCTAACAGAGTTTATCCGTCTCCCAGCAGCGTGAAGGACCTGACCTGACTGAGGCAGGAAAATGGAGTTGCCTTCTATTTACCCGCCAGCTTCTTCAGCTGAAAGAGGGATTTCTGGGAGCAAAAAAACCTCAGGCACCCCAAATTCCAAACGTTTTAAAAGTACCTCTCAGGGTTTGGTCCTTCTGTTGTCACATTTCTTCTCTTTGCCCAGGGAAGTCGTGGTTGCCCCACCCCTGGAGGTGTTCAGGGCAAGGATGGAGCTCTGAGCGACCTGGTCTGGTGGAAGGTGTCCCTGCTCATGGCAGGGGACAGGAACTGGATGACCTTTAAGGTCTCTTCCAACCCAAACCATTTTATGATTTTACGATTTTCTTTAAGGAGATGTCTGACACAAAACTCCCTCCAAAGCCCAGCAAATCTCTGCCAACACTGCCAGAAGGAGGTGGGCAGAGAGCAGGACCTCTCACAATTAATTCAGTAGAAGCTGAAAAATATTTACAACTGCTGCTTTTGCTGAAGAACGCACAGGCAGAATTTTACTCCACTGGAAACAGGAAGGGATGGGTCAGGTTGCTACTACACAAGCATGGATTTCACATGATGAGCTTACACAGTTACTGTTTGTTCACTTCAAGCATCCCCAATTTATAAAGTACCAAAGAGATTACTTGTCACACGAAGTCTGATCTTAATGCCGCACCTGTCCTTGACTTCCTACAAGAGGGGGCTGGGGAGAAGGCATCTATGTTTTTTGGGCTTGAGGGTAAGATAAAGGTGGAATATTGGTGATAGGAAGGCAGAGATTGTTGTAGCACACATTCCACAGCATCTACCTCAGCTGGCCTTTCTTTATAAAGTCAACACTTCTCTGGCTACACCACATAAAATAGACAAAACAGAGTAGGAAAGGTTGAGCACACGAATTTGACAGATGGAGAACTAAAGGTCAGGAAATTAAAACGCATGCCAGAACTCTACAGGGAGTACAGCTGGAGGTCTACACCAAGAGCAGCCATTCAGGACCTGAGCAGGATATAGCTCACAGGGGTATTTTCTTCAAGGTAATTTCCCAATTCTCTTTTCTTACACATTACAAAAAAATAATGAAAACTAACTCTTAGAATTCCCATATTGAAAGAAATCTCATGCAACGTCTACTTTGAGTTTCAATTCAGGCAATTTTCCCTCCCCAATGTTGCTGTTCCTCATACAAAGAACTTTTTACACCTATTGATTGATTGATAACTTTTGCAAACACTTTATTACTATAAACCAACCATGGCCAGAGAAAATATTCAGGCAGGGCCTGCATTACCTATTCAAATTCATTAGCTCTATCAGCCTTCTCAACCTCTTATGTTTGATTAAGTCTCATCTCCCACAACCTGATTAAATCTAGTCAGCCTCTTTAAATTATAATTCCTCATTGGTCCAGTGGTGCTAAATGTTTCTAAATGAGACAGTAATCTAGTTTTAAACAAACCAGCTGCAGAGCCTATAAAATGATCCTTAGCAAGCTGGTCACTGCTTGGATAGATTCACCAGCAGCCGTGAGTGCACGTGAGGGCTGTCCACGAACCTGCACCAGCACAGATGGGCCACGCGAGGCTGGAGGAGCCCGGGGCGCACGCACCCGTATTTAAACAAATATTGCTCTGCACACACAAAACCCCAAAAGAAAAGGCCTAAAGGCCAGATGTTAAAAGGAAAGCAGCACATCAGAAATGCAGAAATTCGTGTGAAGCTCTTGAGCCTGCCGTTCAGGGGCTGCTGACCCAAACACACTGGACACGTGTCTCAGTTTCAGCTGCTCTACTTGCACATGTGCAACTCTAAAAACCTCTTTTTTGAAATTATTAACTTTTTTCTTTAAATAGTAAGCAAGACCCTAGCTGTCCTTTTAACACACAAAAAAATATTCCTTCCATAATCACCTGCCTGGCACTGGGAGGAAGCGAACATGCCACTGCCTGAAATGGAGTTTATGGATAAAAGACCATCAAGTCTGATGTTATCTAAGGACCTTGGACCCCAAACTCATTTTTAGAAACGAGATCATTCTTAGGCAGGTGAGTTTGCATCCACTTGCACAAATGAAGAGCCCCTGCCACTACCTTCCCTACATGCAGCATAGTCTCTCTTAGGAAATGTTCTGATCATTTCAGCAAATTAATGAGAACCAGATGGCTTTTTTTCCTTTTTAAACCATTGCTCTCCAACATGTACAAGGCCACTGACGGTTCTAAGTAGTACCACAACAAATATTAGAAACACAGAGAAATATTTCAGCGCTGTGTCAAGCTGGGATGATAAATGTGAGAGAAATCTCTTGAAAAAGAAAAGTCTTCCACCGGCCAAATTAAGGGTGACTTTGCAGCAAAGAAAACTCCTGATATAAAGTGTTCTTTTGCAAACACCATTTTTCTGGTTTGACCTCTTGTAACAGATATATAAACAAGCATATGTGCAAAAAGAAGTTTTTTCTCCAGGGGTTTGTGCTCCCTTAGCAATTGGGGAATCTTTGGGAAAAAAAATAAAAATTATTAGCAGGTCACAGGAGATTGCTCTTTGTGTTGCTCAGCTGAGCTTTCTGTCTTCCAAAGGTAAACAGCCTTTTCAGCCACAGCAGTAACACGATGCAGGCAATCACCAGTCATGCTGAATTGCCATCAAACCACTGACGTCTAGTAAATTAAAATCCCCAAGCCATCAGCTGTGCTCAGAGCCGATTTCAACCTGAGGATGTTCCATTACATTTTTTTTTTTTCAAAGGAACTTCTTTTTTTCAACCTGGGAAATTGCAAGTGATTGCATTCAGCAAGCAAATAATAGAAAATTCATACATGCTGGAGAATAGGAATGAGAAGCCTAGAAAACATCCAGTGAGGACAAGGATCTGGTGATGATAATAGGACAAAAAAAAAAACTTGATATAGATGTACAAGGGCAAACTGCTGCACTCGGAACCACTGGAATCCACAACAGCAGCAGACTGACATTCTCTTTGTGAAAACACTTTAAATCACCCATCATGTATCAGTCTGGGGGCTACAGCAGCAACTTTTTTTTTTTTTTTGCCTTGAAATACCCACCTTCCATTGAAAAACCTGACCGCCCATGTAAGCCTCTTATACCCACAGGCTCCTCAGCACGACATGTTCAAGATCCAGAGTCCTCAAGACTTAAGGATGCAGAAGTATCCCCACCCACAGACCTGAAAAACACTTGAAATCACTTGTTCACCCCTTTGTGGTGGGTGTGTAACACATGGAGACCTTTCAGGTGTGCAGCAACAATCGAACCTCAGGTAAGGACCCACAGCCACACTCTCCACATCTGCACGTTGAAACTCTGTTATTAGAATTAATAGAAATAAATATGTAAGTATATATAAATAATTAAGTAATTCAAATTCTAATTCAATTCCAATGAGCATGTTCATAAAACATTTTCTCATAAAATTAAATCTTCCTGTCCACGACTTCTTTGGCACACCCAACACGCATCAACAGAAATGACATAAATTCTCAGTGTGCTGGTGGATCCATGGACCCACAGACTTCACCGAGAGGTTGGAAGTTTTCGTCCAACCAAGCAGGACAAGTCAGCTCCATCCTCAGCAACATCTCCTGCTGTCACAGGCCCTTATGATGGTGTCTCACAACTGGTTAAGTGTAAAGCCCTAGGCTTGGATTACTTGTTAGAGAGATGTGCTGCTTTGTTTATTAGCCTGTAATTAGTTTATTCTCCCTCTTCCAAACCGGAACTCAAAAAAGGGACTGTCAGGACAGACAACTCAATCTGAACAGGCTGCCTAAATACACTCATCCTGGGGCAGGCCCGGTGGTTATTTGAGGCTGGCAGCTGGCACCTGTGGCCTTCGGTGCGGCTCTCTCGGACACTGATGGAAGAGGACAGCTGGCTGGGCTGGCAGCAGGTGCCACGTTTGATGGATGGAGCGATCCGAGTGTCACAGGCTCGTGGGCTGTCGTTAACATCCTGCCTTCCTCCGAGCGGGAGGCAAAGCACCGCAGCTCGGGTTGCTCCGAGAGCAGGGTCTGTCTTGTGCTCTCTGACCTCCCAAAGACACACAGCCTCGTTAAACTTCTTATTTTTACAGATAAACATGTATATTTTTGCGGTAAGGGGTTCAGTGCATTGCAGCACACAACTACTGGAAAGTAACCCCCTTTTGCGTGGAAAATCCAGCAGTTTTTATGGATAAACGAGTCGTAAAACGTTTTATTCGGGCTATTTAATTCATCAACTAGCTGGACAGCAAATACGCTAGGATGTTAATTTAACAGAATTATTCCCCTCTCAATAAGGTAAATGTTAGATGAAGATCATTAGGCAGGCTGGCAGCCCTGTCATCCTCCTTCTGCCAAACTCACAATGCGAAGGAGCTGCTAAAGAGGCTCTGGCAATGGCAAGGTTCATAATCTTCCCTGAGTGGCCCCTCCTGCTGCCATGTTTTCCTGTATTTTTGGAGCTGGTTTAGGTTTGTTCCTTTACCCTACTGTTTCATTTGTCTTTAAGAATACCAAAGCTATGATTTCAAAAGTCAAATATCCACATGAAAATCCATCAATACATTCAAGGGGAAAATAACGCCTTCTGCCTAAATGCTGCTCTGTGTGTCACATCACAGCCAGGAATCCTATTTCTGATGTGCCATCGAGGTTATTTGACCATCAAATAAAATAACTTCCACAAATTGGGTCAGTGTTTTTCCCCATGGGAAGTGCCATTACTTATAAGCAGATCTTGACCTTACAAATGAACTCCATCCTGCTTCAGTTTAAAAAGGGGCCAGAGTTTCTGGCAGTTTCTGCATTTCCCTTTGGGGGGAAAAAAAAAGTTATTCCATTATTGGTTCAGATCTTTAAACTGAAAAATCTTTATGATAAATATATTTCATTCTTTCCCCCCACTCTCCACTCACTACAACGCTTTAAGGAAAACAAAAGTCTAAACAGAAGAGAACAAATATTCCAAATTGCAACAAGGAACAGTGTAAGGGAACTCTTGCATGGAGCCCTTCTAAAATGATTTGCTCTGCTCCTGGCTACAGAAAAATACAAAGTATTAATAAGAGAACCACCTGAATTTTGATTTATTTTTCCCCCCCTAGAAACTATAAAACAAATCAGAACTATTAATGAATCTATGATAACATACAGTGCACTATTTTTACTTGTTCTAGTAGCAGGTGACAGGTATGGAAAAGCACCCCAGACTTCCAGGTTGGAAACATGACAATTCAACTGAATTGGACCTCATTTCCCACGTCTCCGTCCCTTATTTCTAGATGTTTTCCTTTGTCTTAACTTTTAAAAGTTTGGTAAATTCTTACAGCAGAGGTTTTATTTTCCTGGCCATTCACACAGCACCAGCACAGCCTCCAGCACCAACACACACCCAGTTAAGAGTGTGGGAAGCAGGTGAAAGGATACAGGACAAGCTACATTTATTGCCTCTTCCTGACATTTTTACCCATTCAAACCTCTGTAGGTTCTCAAGTTGCTTTCATCTCTCTCAGATTCATTTCTAAATGCACATAAAGCAACAGGACCAACATCTGGGTTGTTAATTCATCTATGTTCTGCCCCAACATTAGGAATTCTTCTCTCTAACGTGGCAGAGCCAAAGCCAATACAGCTCCCTTGTGTTTACTTCATGAAAAAGCTACTGAAGCATTTCAAAACTCTGCCCCCTCTGGGCCCTGAACAGGCTGACATATCTCTTCCTTGTTTCCATTCCATTTTTGTTCAATTGGGGCTGCATTATGTGGTTATTGTACCACGTCTGAGCCCACGACTGCTCAAAGCCTGCCTCTTCCGTGTGGATAGTGCTTTTGGAGGAAAGACAAAAAAATTTATCCAGCAGCTCTTAAAAGTCTCCTCACATAGGAAGGCATGGAGGAAAACAGCCTTTCAAAGCTTTGAAGCTCTATACCAAAACATCTGTTCGGGTTTCAAGCAGTTTGCAGCCCAGTGCCCAGAGCTGTAGGTCAAAGAACCCTTCAGAGCTGTGGTACAGCTTTTTTCAAACATCACCCTGCGATCAAACATAGAGGCTTGAGTTTAAATACAAACTGCAATACCTCTTTTCCTCTCCACGTTTTCAGGGCTCTTGATCTAATTCTTCCAGCAGTTTTTCCTATAAAATCTATTATGATGTCTTAGCAAGAAAGGATTTTTTGGGTATATTCAGCTGGAAAGACAAGGGCCAACTCACATGTTAGACAACAAATCGACCAGTGGCATATAAATGGACATATTAACCAACATAATCACCCTAATATTTACCACTTGTTGTAAAGATGAAAACTTTACAAGACATACAAGAACATACAAAACCACTTTAAGAACAGCTGGAGCTGACAAGCTCAAAGGTTCACTGAACTAAATCAATTCACCTAAATTATTGAACTACAGCAGCTACTGTTTGACCTGGGAAAAACAGAACAAGACACAAACATCACAGTCTTCCAAAATAATCCCAGCTTGGGACCCAAGGGCTTCCTGGGCCAGCAGAGGTTGTCTCTGCACATGAGAACCACCATGTATTTCTCACAGCCACATCCTGAACCTGCAGAAACTTTCAGCCACCAGATTATCCTGCACAGAGACTTCCAGAACCAGACTCTGTGTGAAGAATAATCAGTAATACTTTTGAAGTCATTCAAAGTTTTTATATGATGCTTTCTGAGTCTTCAATTATCAAAGAGAATGAACAGCATCCCCTTTTAGCATTTTCCATGGTGTGATTAGCAGACCCTCACCACCATCCCCTCACTCTGTGTATAACTCTTCCAGCTGTCTTTCCATATACTAAATTGTTCAGTCACTCCATTCTTTTCTTTAAATTTGAAGCTGTTTGTTCAGTCATTTCATCCTTTTCTTTAAATTTGAAGCTATTATCTCCTGCCTGGCAAAGAATGGCTTGAAATCTGACTTCTCATTGACCAGAAGAAAGAAATATGCAGATACAGCACATATACAGGACAGCTTTCTTCTTTAAAGAGATAAAATCTTGAGCAGAGGTGGTAGAGAGAGAGCAAAGATTCTTTTGGATCACACCAAAAATACCAGAAAATTTTTTCCATGAGGAGTATCTCTGCCACAAGATCTACAAGGACACCTCACACCACCATATCCAGCATTATTTTCCACAATTCCCCTCAAAATTGCTTGTGCTACTTGAGAAATACTTTCCCAATTCTCTCCTCTTTGACTTTTTCCTTAATGAACCTCTAGGATGAAAACCCCTATGGCCCTCATACTGCTGAGTTTGGAAGTTATCAGCAGCCACAGCTTCAACGAAACAAAAAACTGATGACACTTTTTACAAAGACCACGAAACAGAAGTTTCAAAGATTCTGAGTTCAGCTATCCTTTAAAAGTTTCCTCTGCTTCTTTCTCTTTGGAGTATTAGCAATCGCTGAGAAGAATTTCTCATGTGGATAATTTGATTTTTATCCCTGGTGTGGGTGGAAAGGACTAAGTAGATGATTATTGCTGGCCTGACCAAAGGAAGGCTGGGAAGAGTTGAACTTCTGCTCCTGGATACACCAGATAAGCAAAAATTCACTGGGGGAAAGCCTATATACACTGAAGGACAGTGGTGGCATAGAAACAAGGGGGTGCAAACCAGCTGTGAACAAATACCTGCTGGACATCAGACAATGAGGTTCTATTCCAGTTTTCCAGGGGAAGTAGTGGGGGCAAGAAGTGTTCGTACTTCTAAAATGGAGTTTGACCAGCTAATGAAAGGGCTCACGGGATGTGATTGCCTATGATGGCAGGAAAATGGACCTAATGACCCAGGAGGTCCCTTCCCAGACGTATATTCTCCTGGTGAGGGGTCAACCCGCACAATGAGTACAAAGAACTGGTAATAGTAGACCTTGTGTGAAATTCTGGCGAATTTTCTGAGTTTTGCCCAGGACTGCAGGAAAGATGCATCTTCAGTCCAGGTACGCAAGTGGGGCTACTACAGTGTTACACAGAAGCCTACTAAGATACTCTTTGTCACAGCATTTGAAAATGACCAATTCAGTGCAGCTAAAAAGCACACAAATGCTAAAAAGTCAAAATAAAATAAAAAAACCTAATGACTTCAGAGCCAGGAAACATAGATTTCTACAAAATTTGGTTTCCTACTGAAGTGGGAGAAAGAGACAGCAGTCCTCAGCATTAATCTTCAATAAATACAATTTTGCCCCTTTAAGCTTCTCTAACCCTCCTGGCTCAGCAGCCAATCAGGGCACTTCGTTACTGAATTACTCCAGAGGAAGATTTAGAATTCTTCAGAAACAAACCAAGATCAGTCATTGAAAATGGTATCTCCAAGCCAACAGTTGTGGCGCACACACCCAGCAGTGCCATGGGCACCTCTGGCCCTCCAAACAAACATCAGCTGAAGCAGGAACATCAACTCATCCATGCCAGAGAAGGCAGATGTCTACCTCACTTTCCCAGGACTTAGCAGGCTTCATTCAGAGGTGGAACAGGACACTGGGACACAGAGTTCCATCACATCCATATGAACCCTTCTCTCTCCTGTTTTTAAACCTAGATTGTTTCTCAGTCATACTTTTCCCTTAAACTGTGTTGTGGTAAATTTACAAAATCTCATCTGTTCAAATCGGCTCAGCAACCACTCAGAACAGTCCCTCCTTTGTAGTCAGGGGATCCTTTGCTTTTGTATTTTCTATCCATCATACACCAAAAAATTTTTTTTAAAAATGCTTTAATTAATAAAGCTCTATTTAGCTTTAATACAAATACAGAGTCTTTTTCACAAAACCAAGATTTCGCTTACAGCGTGGAATGACATTTTTAAAGGGCTGCATAAACCATCTCAGAAAGACATTCACCAGCTTCTCAAAGGGTTTGGAATGTCGCACCATAAACAGCAAAGTGGCTCGCACTGGATAGCAGAGATTTTGAAGACCAGAAGAAACCATTAGCTCATTTAATTTGATCAATCACACAAGGCAGTCTTGCACAGTCAACCCCTGTATTAAGCTCACACCTTCGGTCCAGCTAAAAGTCTCCCAGAAAGCCATTCTGTCGTGATCTGAGTACATCAAACACAAGGAAATGTACTATCAACACATAGTTTTCTATCCAGAAGTGCCTAACTTTTAATTTTCCTGTCCTTAATTTGGAGCTGTTGGTTATTCACATGCCTTTCCCCACTAAATTAAAGGCCTGCTACCTGTCCCAGTGATACGCAAAAAGGAGCAAAGCCCAATTCTGCAATTCAGTCTGACAAAGCGAGAGAACTTTCCCTTGTCCAACTGGAGCAGCTTCCCAAGGCTTCTGGAAAAATCGCACTTCTAATTCAGCTACACCGATTTGTACCAGTAAGAAATACGACCCCATAGCCTCAGCAGCAGTTTACTGTAAGGTGCTAAAGGATAATGAATTTCCAAGAATATTTATTAATAAAATGCAAATTATAACAAAGCTGCTGTCTAGCACTTCTCACATTCCTTTTTCTCACCTATCCAAGCTATGTTCACAGTAATGAAACAAATCTTCATTCTCGTATTTATGCTCTGCTCAAAATTTCTGTGCTTCCCTGCACCTCTACTCAGCTGTATCTGAATGACGGCAAGCAGACAAAGATAACATGATTATAAAAATAAATCAGAACAGTAAAGAACTGTTCTTTTGGCATTTTTTTTTTAGTCTACAAAATGAGTCCCTTCCCTTTGCTTCATCACCAGTCACCACAGTTAATAAACTGTGCTCTCTCATAAGCAAAGTGATTTTTCTCAGTGGAGAAAGCAGACTTTTTCTGCTTTAAAGAGCAAACATTTAAACAATCCTCAATGCTCCTAGGATTCCTCACATCACAAGCTTCCTATTTAGAAACCTCCTCCCACATACACACCCCACCAGGCTGTGTTGGTGGAAGGGCTTAAAATAAAGATTGCCTCTTTCTTTATACAGTCCTGCCATAACCCTTGCACTCTTCTTAGACACAAAAGAAATCAGGATTGCTACTTAAATTACACAGCATGCAAAGCACTAGAGGAAAAACTAGGAATTTTAGCCTTTAAGAGGTGATATGGACTTCCCATAAAGTTGTGAGGTATAACTGTGGATGCATCCCACAAGGAAAAGGGAGAGCACAGATAAATCCTGTTTGGGCACTTTAGAGATAATCAGAACTGTAACACAACTTTGAAATCAAACAGCAGTCTGAGGAAAGCCATCCTCACATCAGGACACCAGAAACACTGGGACAACACAGACTCTGTCCAGTTCCTTCTGGTCAGTGAGGTCCATTTTCACTGTCACTGTAAGCGTACCTAACCCTCAGCCAGCAGCTGAAGCCAGTATTTGCAACAACAATTAAAACAATAATTATAAAGAAACTCCTACTAACTGTAGGCTTTATAGACTGCAGAGCAGCAGCTCAGGGCAGATGCCTGAGCAGCCTGAGAAATCCTTCTCTCACTGCCTCTGGGATGAGAACATTCAATGTGAGAGTGCTGGAAACATCAGTGTATTAAAACTTCCCGCTGCAACAGAAGTGAACAATTGCAAAGAGCCTTTGTCAAGCCATGTGGAGCACTTTCCAACGCTCTAACTGCGTCAGAGGAGCTGACCTGCTTGCATTCCAGCAGGAGTTTTGAGCTGACTTCAAGTCGCACGCAGGAGTTAAGAGAACGAAGAGCCGCGCTGGAGTTGTTTTACAAAAGCAGCCAACAGTGAGGTCTGCTTTTGTTAATATAATCATTATATGAAAAAGATGTCAAATGCTAGCTTTAATGCCAGTTGAAACTTCGTCTTGGGAAAAATGCTCTTTGAAAGTTGCAATCACTCCGGCTGCCTTCAAATCAAGCGTTTTAGACCAAAAGAATCATTTCAGTTTCTTTCTATTTTCCCCTTCACACAAAGCCCAATTATTTCCTTGCTATAATATGATGTTTCCACCTCTCCATTTGCTGGCGGATGTCCAGCTCACCCAGCAGCCACAGTTCTCACCAGACACCAAACCCGTACTTCAACTTCCAGCCAAACCCATTCTTGAAATACCTTCCCAGAACTCCCAGCAGGAATTTCCCATCCAATATCCAGCTCCCACCATCTTCTGAAATCCTCTCACTCTACAGTTTCAATCCCTCCTCCTGCTCCCAGTAAGGTTCTGCCTCACAAATCACTCCCCTAGACCAATCTCACATAGAAATCCTCTAAGTCCAAACTCACCTAAAGCATTTTGATAAAAGAAAAGCATCTAGGTGTGGATTATTTCATACCTAAGTGAAATGCACAGGGAGATACAGCCAGACTACCCCAAGCATAACTTATCTTTAAGCCAGTGTGACAATCAGAAGAAACAGCACAATCAGAATCCCCCGTGGCTCCTCCATTAACATGAGACTTTGCCTACAGCACCATGGAAAATTGCATCGAGGTTTGTATGGTATTTCATATTAGCTGTGGGAGTGATACTGAAGGTCACAGCAAAAGCACTGCATCTGCCTAAAGTTTTCTCACAGCAGCAGCAAAAGCAGCAGCCAAGAAGATTGTCCAGGAAAGTTTAAAGAGAGCTGCAAGGGATGGAAGAGATCTCCAGAGGAGACTTTGGGCAAGGTGAGGTGTATATGGCAATAAACCTACAGCTCAAAAGTCACTCACAGGCATAAGCACTCGGCTTCTCTTTGCTCCCCTTTAAATCACACTTCCCTCCCACAGATGAGAGTTGTCGGGAGAGCTCTGCGCCAGCCAGAGGAACAGACTGGGACGAGTGGGGAGAGATTAATGGAAAACTGAGAAAGAGGAGGATGCTCAAGATAGCAAGCAGCAGCTCTGCAGGGCAAACAGAGAAGAGAAACTGTGCTCAGAAAGCAGATTTAGAGAACTGGGTGGCAAATGGGGCTTGGGGACTGCAAACAGATTTCCTAGTGACGGAAGCAATGAGACACTCATTTTTTACCCACTCAAGCCTTACTTCTGGGGTGATGAGTCCTCTTCCCCTGGAGACTCTGGCTTCCACAACCCTGGAAACTGGAATTGTCTCTGAGCTTCATTTCTCATCCATAAATTAGAGTAATGATGCCATGTCTAGCTCCTGGGGTCTTCTTGCAAGCAATACTTTAACTGCTGTGAAAATTATGTAGATATCACTCATGTTACCACAGAGGATACCAAGACAGTCACAAGAAGAGGCGATTCTGGTTTTATCATCTTCAGAAGAAATGAAGTCATTTGATACTAAGAATGAAGCACCTCTTTCTTCTTCTTCAAGCTAAGAAAGCCAAATAACTTCAAATCTTCACCAACAAAACAGTTCTCGTATGTTAGGGGAAAAAAAAAAGTAAATAACTAACAAATTTCACTGGTACCAGCCCAGACAGAACCAGACCTGCCACTGCTTGCTTTGCCCTGAGAGGTGGGACCTACAGGGACTGCTCATGGATACCATATAGCTAAGAAACAGGAACATCCAATGCCCGTTGCCTATCCTGACTGCTTTAAAACAGTTCCTCCAGTTTAACCCAGAAGGGTCTTCACACACCACTTAAAACAACTCATATGTGTCTTTACAGTAGATAATTCTTCTCTTTTAAAGAGGGAAGTAAATTAAACTCTGAACCCTAATCACATTAATAGCCCCGCGTGACACTGTAAATCACTGATGTAGCATTTTGTTCATGCCCATAAATTACTGACACCATGTCCTCCTGCACAGAATTCCTTCCCCTTAAAAGCACATTAATATGTTTGCACCCACTCTCCTTTTTGAATACGCTGGCTCGCACAGTCAGCTTTCCTAGTGCTCCAGGCACTGATTTCAAATTTCATAATCAATTATATCATTTTTCTTCGCAGCAGTAATTTGATTACTGCTCTTGGGTGTGACAGGCATTTGTGACCATTTCTGCCTATCTTCATCTGAAATTCCTAATCTTCCTTCCTTCCCTCCTCCCTGCAAAACCTGTGCAAAATTGATAAAATAACACCAATAAATCAAGGCTCTTGCATTTTCCCTGAAGTGACTGAATTTCAGATTTCTTCTCTGAAATACAAACAAGGACATAGTTCATCCAGTTCAACAGCATGACTGAAAGGGGTATAAAATGATGATGATGTTTTGTGGCAGTTATTGCCAGTTTAGTTAATATGACTGACTGTTTTTCCTGTGCAAGCTGTCTCTTCTAGATTACCCTATCTTTGAAATAATCACCACTACCACCTAGCATTTAGTAATAATTTACTCCACAGCAATTAGTATGACAGAGCCCACGCCAGCGGAAACAAAACGGCAACATTCAAGAAAAAAAAAAAATTAATTCACATTTGTTTCTGACAAGTTCAGAGTCCCTGTTGACCGGCCTGTGCACTGCACTGCTGAAGTACAGTACATTTAGAACTTTTCATATGCAGCATCCAAGGAACAGATTTCAAACTAAAGTTGCCACTTTCTTCCCACTAATTTCAGAAGTTTTAATGAGAGCAAGACCAGAAAGCAAGAAATCTGTGTATTAATCAAGTTCTAAAACAGGCTGCGGAAAGATGCCTGCCCATCCCTGAATTTGGCTGATTTCATCAAGCACACAATTCTGAAGGACACTTAAATCCACTTCCATTTCCACAAACATCTGGAGAGACTGAAAGCAGCATGCAGCCAAAACTCTCCTCAGTTTTCTTTCAGGGCAAGTGATTTTTTTTCAAGGTTAAGTAATTGATTTCTCTTTCTCTACCCCCCCATTAATACAAAGCCTTCCAGAGGCAGGCTGAGGGTCATACATTCTCTTAGCCAGGGCTGAGTAAAACAGAACTTCTTTGACTTTTTCCCCTCACACATAATTTTTGGGTGAGAAAATACTGCATGTGTGATAGACAGATTAAGACTATGGAAGCTTAGAACAGATGACCTAATTCAAATGAAAGATTTCCATGAAACCGATAATTCAATTTTTTTTCCTCCTAACTGCTTTTTTAAAGTACCTGATTCAAGATATTTCAAAGTAACTTGTGACCTCAGACTCCATAAAGTATCCTGTTCTCCCTTGAGCTAACTCTGAGCAATCCAGTTTTCTTCTGCTGGGCCACCACACTGACATAAGAATTTACATCATACTTTTATCGGCAAACGTGATGCAACGGCGCCACTTTACAACTGCACAACAGAAAGTCCATGACTGAGACAAAAGCAAATGGACCTAACAGTAAAAGAAGTTTCAGCTTTAAGTTAACTGTTGAATTGTCCAAACTATCATATTTAATCCTTATTAATTATTTATTGCATGGGAAAAAAATATGTCAAGACATAGATAAGGTAGAAGGAACCATTAACATGAGGAACCACCATCAGATGCAGTTTTTAACTCAAAAGAGTTGTTAATCTCTTCCAGGAGTTAAAGCCCAAATGTTCACACACACGTTTTGAAAAGGGTGAAGCAGCAGAACATAACTGAACTAAAAATTTTCTTTGAAAAGAGCAGTGCACATTCCTGGAATGAAGAAATCCTTCTTGTCCGTTTATTAATTCCTTCTTCTTGACATTCATATTTCTAACATAAATTAGCTGCAATTTTCTTTTCCCACAAGATGAAACCTGTGCTAGTAGACAAGCTCACATTCACTGTGAATTACTGAAACATCCATGTAACAGTTTTTTCTTGCACATTATTTTCACAGAAATTCCTTTTAAGCAAGGTAGAAACAAGCTCTTTTACAATGCCACAGCTGCAGCAATTTGCTTTGCTCTTGTAGATTCTATTTACTGAGCTAATAAAGACACTCATCAATTAAACACAAAAGCGATTTTAAATTTAAAATCATCATTCTGACTTCAAGCTACATATATGAAGCTTTTGCTCCCAGATGGAGTTGAAAAGAAATAGCAGATCTGACCTACAAAGCTGCTTTGAGGAACTATAGCAGAAATATGTCTTCACATTTTGCTGCTCTTCAATACCATCTATTTGTTCACGGTCCCTTTCACACTGAAAAGATATTACCATTTTTCTTAAGGCCAACATGTGAGGAATTAAAAAATAAAATAAGAAAATGATATCTTAAACAGTGGTTGGATAGATACTATTGCAAAAATCTATATCCCCACATCCCTATTTGCCAGCGTCACAGTTTGTGGAACAGAGAACAATTCAGTATTTCAAAGGAAGCCAATAACCATCATGAGAGCTCCCATGGGCGACATTACTTAATCTGCAGTTTCATCTTCCAGAGGAAAAAGGAGACTACAAGGAAAAACTATTTCCATAAACAAGGGTCTTAAAAGCCAAACGGAAAAAAGTTTTGGGTAAATTTAAAAATTCAGGCACTCTGTACAACTATCCTGGTCACGCCCTTCCTCCCCTCAAAGCTGGGGAATAATTTAAAGGGAATGAAAGCTCGAGACTTTGGGCAATGTAGATCTTGGGGAGCATGGTACCAAAAGGGGCCAATAGGAAGAAGGAATTTCTTTATTTCTGCATCAGACTCCCTGTGGCTGTATCAAAGCGGCAGCAGTAACACATGACACCTTCGAGAGCATGTGCCCCACAATACACCTCACACGAGCAGCAGTTTGTTACTCCTCGTCCTCCTCTTTGATCATTTCAAAGCTTTGAACAGTAACAGACTGCCGAGGAGAGCTACCAGCACCGACAGGGAGACAGTGTCTGCTACAGCTGATACGCGGTGCACAGAGACGGCGCGCAAAGGATCTCCAGGGGAGGAAAAGCAGAAGGAATTGCAGGCACTTCATCCTACAAGGATCAACAAATCCCACAGACAGACTGCAATTACATGAAATTGTTTTGCAAAAGGAAATGTGAGAGGAACAGAAGTTACCTCCAGTTTTATAGTTCTCATTGAAATGCAATTGACATTTTTAGGAGACCGAGGAAAAAGGGCATTATTTATGTCTATTTGGAGGACACAGGGAAAGCGAGAAGGGAGGGGAGGAAGATTCTCTTTTGCCAGTTTTGAGATCAGGCAAGTGGCTTAGCTAAATAAGCAAGATCCTCAAAAGTGTACTGATAACAATTTAAAACTATAAGCAAAATCTGCATTCCGCTGGCAGAGCTGTAAAATTTGCCTGGAGACTACACATGGTGCTCTAATCACACTGGCTCCTCAGAGCTGACCCATAAAAGCAAGAGCAATGACTGACAGATGTGATAAAAGTTTCTGACTCGCTTTTTGGGGGAACAAGCCACTGATTTGTATTTGGAAGCTATTCCAAACTGTTCAGAGAGTCATGTAGAATAAACAGCCTTTTGCTCAGCTGCCAACATACCAGCCCGAAAGCTCGGCGAGGTGACTTCAGACAGAAACAAAAAGCCTCTGTGTTCCCACCTACTGCAGCCTGCTCTGAATTCCCCTCTCTGACACAGAGGATCTCGGTGCCAGGGAGCAACAATGAATTCACAGGCCAAAGGCTCACATCTGCTGCTTGGCTTTGAAATCCTTCCTTGCTTTTACAGACTTAAACTGCAAAGGAAGCCAGAGCCGATGTCACTTGGAGGACCCCACTGACCACTCAGTGGCCACACAGGCAAGCCTGGAGACCTTCATCACTCAACAGCTTCAGGTTTTGAAGCACTGCTTCCCACATGTGGTTACATCGCTGATTCAAGATCCCAGTCTCCAGAAATCTTTCTTGTTGGTGCACATCTGCTGGGATTAGAAGGTTCAAGGTGCCTCCAAATGTTCATCAGAGAAACAGAACGATGGATCCTTCCACAACCACAAACAGAGAATCATATGAACCACAGAAAGGTCTGGGTTGGAAGGGATCATAAAGATCATCTGGTTCCAACTCCCTGCCATGGCAGGGACACCCCCTGCTAGACCAGATTGCTCAAAGTCACATCCAGCCTGGCCTTCAACACTTGCTGGGACAGGACAATATGCTGCTTTTCTTATTGAAAAGGAGATTAAATGCAAAATTATCTCCTGTGTAAGTCTGCCCAGAAATTTCTGGCAGAAATGTGTTTCAGCCTTGGTCATTGCTTCATCAAACCAAGCACGAGCCTTTACAGCTGAGAGCTTGTCCTTCTGCACAGACTGCTCAGGAGCTCACTCTGAAATGGAACCATCAGTTGTAAGGTCTCCCCTCTGCACCCAGAATTCCAAATCAGTAAAACTTAAGTTACCAAATGAAACGCTATCCGTGAGCAAGCGTGAGCAGCCGTTCAGCTGTGACAGGAAAGCAGACACAGGGTAATTCTTGTCTTTATTCACACATCATAGACTGACTGCAGTGATTTCAAACACTTGCCTGCTTTTCTCTGCAATGCATACCATATCATTACCCCCCGAGAGGCCACTTTACACTTGGCTCTCCTGCCTCCTTTCTCCTGCTTTGTTGTATAAAGTTACATGGAAAATAATACCTAAGTGGCTCCGCATCCTGCAGGGAAGTAGCTTAAAACATCACTCAGTTTTTCTGAAAATTTTCATGCCACTGCAAACAAAAAAAAAAACAAAAAGTCAGTCATTATACCTCAAACTTGACAGCTTCTTTTGGATCAAAAACCATAAATTAAGTAAAAAATATTTATTTATTCAAACATATGGGTTTGCTTTCCACCAAAACACTTCTGACAGTTGCAAAGATGACAGTAACCTGTGATACCTGCACTGCATCACCCTTGTGGCTGTCTTGTTATTTCTGGAAACCCAAAAGGTACCTCCTGAAAAATCTAATCATTCTGTCCTAATTAGAAGCTTCTGAAGACAAACTTCAATTGGGATGCACTCTTCCCACACATTAAACACTAATTCAGAAAGCAGGAAGCCCTTCTCAGCATGTCCTTCAGACGAGAGGTTGCAGGCTTAAAGAACACCAGGTTTGAAACCCAAGCTGAAAACTCTGCTGTTTAATAATGAAACACAGCAGCTGCATTTCAGCTTCTAGTTCTTCTAGTAATAAATAAAACCCTGACTGCAGCAAGACAGGTTTTGAGAAGCTTCCTCACAGTCACCAAGTTTTACAGGACAGGAATTTGACCTCTTGATGCAGTTAGTATCTTCATTAGTAGTGAAAATTTAATTGCTTTGTATACTTTTCTGCAAAACCAGAACTTGTCTGTAGCAGGGTAGGAACTAGATATGACCCCATTTGTGCTCTAAATTACTGATGCAAACTTTTCGAGGCAGATATCCAGCGATTCAAGATCAACAATCTGACATTATTTTTGCCTGTGTGCTACCAAAAGCCAAAACACGCTTTGGGACTTTTTGACAGCATGTGTGGTTCAGGCAGCAAAAGCGCCGTGCCCTGAAACCAAAATTAACAGTTACATCTCATAAGCATGCAGTTTCTTAGAAAACACTTGAACTCTCAATTTTCACCTACTTATAGCCTTGTCATTTCCCTTTAAGTCTCACAATCAAAGTGCTGGTTCACCTCATGAGGACAATTTATTTTTTACCTTCTACACAAGTGCATAATAAGGCAACTCTAACCATGTATTTTAATTAAACATAATCTACAGGTAACAAAATATAAGACCTCTTTAAAACATTCTGTGTTGCTTCTAGCAGCGTGCAGCTGTAGTTATAGAAATTACTGCATCCCCCTGTGCTGCTTTCTGATGTGGTGTAAACTGGCCTAATTCTGCTGAGTCCTGTTGATTTACACCAAAGAAAGGGTTTTGTGGCTGGCTGATCCACATATTTTTAAAATGAGACACAAAAATTTGATATGTCCCACCTGAGGCCAACTATTGCCATGTAGGCAGCACATCCCCCCACAGTCCTCTCTCCCTGCCTGCCAGTCAAGCCCAGCACTAGGGGGTTCCCTTTGGGCACCTAAGCCCTGCTCCACAGGAAGCAGCGAAGTTCTTCATTAAGGGCTTTAATCAATTAAAAATTGCTAGAAGTAGCGAAGGGAGAAAGCACGTACGTTCCTCTCTTAATGTAATTAACGTGTGATGTTCTCCTCTTGACTAGAACAATTACACAGGTAGGACTCGAAGATTCAAGGTCCTCGTTGTCCTGATGCCTCAGAATATTCCAGCTGAATGACTGTTGTTTACTCTTTAACTTTTAACTGAGAGGCCCTGAAATATAATCAATGCTCACTTCTGAAACCCTACAATTTTAATTACCATTCTCAGAAACCCTCTATCACGTGTTTCATGTACAATCAATGCTGACCCATAAAGGGAAAGCACTCTCACATTTTGGTATACAAGAAGTTTGCTTTTTAAGAAGAAAACAATCCATTACTGATCATCTAACTATCTCTGTGTGCATATCTACAGCTCTTTTGTTACTGCAGATTAGACATGATTATGTCCCAAGAAAGCAAAAATGCTATAAAATTCCACTTCTGATATGTTCAGGATAAGAATTTATTTATGTTGTTACTTAGGGTGATAGATTTTTTGTTTAAACCTACACAAAGAATTGTTCCCTGTGCAGCAGCTAAGGGGGGAAAACATAATTAAGTCTTGAAACACCAACATTTGATCAATGTGTTTTGACACTGCTTCCTTCGAAATCATTCTTAATACGCTGAGATCTGAATGCGTGTTGACACATCAAGATACCATTGTGCGAGAGTTGTCATGCACTGAAAGAAAACTCTTCATACACATAACTCTGGTTTTAATATGTTGTAGCAGATCATGCCATAAGAAGCTTGTCAATCCTAGATTCTGTGTTTGAGTGTTTCTTTTTGTTTCATCGGGAGTGGGGGATCAATCCGTAATCTTCTCAAAGAGGCAGTACCAAGTATCAGTGAGAAAATTACAGGCTTTAAACATGCAAGAACAATGCCTTCCTAATCAGCACACATAAATAAAAGGTATAAAAAGCCCAGTGACAGACATTGAGAGAAAAGATGTGCCAGGACATTGACATTCTCTACTTTTAGTTCATCAGGGATAGGTTGATAAAATGCTAAATAAAAAGCCTACCTTAAATTTCTGTTCAAAGTCATTAGCTGAATTAGGAAAAGCGGCGTATTTTTACATAAATTGGTGTATAAGGTACATTGAGCTCAGCCAACCTGCTGAAATCAATAGCATTTACAGTGGCCACTCAGAGAAGATGAGCTAACAGGTTTATATTTGGGACTCAAGACCTGAACATAGTAAGAATAAGCCCAACTTCTACTTCCTCCCTTTTCAAAGGACCTAAAAATGTTCATCATATGCAGGCGTGTGTCTGGCAGCAGAGTAAAGAACAGCCATCCTGTGGTAACATGCAAACCCGAGATTTGCACAAATATGGGCAGCTCGGCTCAGAAACAGAAAGAATGTGTAAGTACATACATGCTATGGAACACTAAAGTGAACGCAAAAGTTGCACAAAACTTAGTACTTAAGGAGATCCGGTCACAAAAGCCAGTGTATTCCTGGAAACAAGGCATGGTTCATTGCAAATACTCCAGTTTTCTTTGAAGCCCAAAGGATATCTAGCAGTGCTTGAACTCCCATTACTCCCTATCCCTAGGAAGTCAAGTACAGCTCAACCAAAGCAAACATCACTTCTCTTCACAGGAGAAAACAAAGAAGAAAAAGGAAAAGATAACTGAGAAAGCTTCCTCCTTTGAAGACGTTTAAGAGTGAAGAGAAGGCAGCAACAGGGTCCTACCAGGAAAGGAGCAGAGCACCCCTGGAGCTGCAGCAGCCTGGCGCGACTCTGTAATATTCCACTCTTTACCTTCTCCTCTTGCTCCAGCATTGAACCTTGCATGTTAATCCCTACAATCTTCCTTATTTAATAAATGCATTAAAGTCTATTGATTTTCAGTGACGACAAAAGGTCAAGTCAAAACAAAGCAGGAACATTTTGCAATGCACGGGGCTGAAAAGAGGCAAAAATTCCTAATGAGAGTAAGTGGTCACTGTGCAGATTGAAGAGAAGCTTCAGCCAGTCGAATCCATACAGATACGGATTACATTACATGGATATAAGAAGAGAGTAATTCTACCTGGGCCAAAACTTCAAGCAATACTCTCTGTGGTCTCTGAGTTTATATTTGCGTGCCCAGGAGACAAATTTTAATCTCAAAACCTCCGACATTATTAGTATTTGTTTAAAGGCCAGGAAAGGCTGCTCTAATCTTTCATTGTGACCTCCTGTTCAATACGGACTAAAAGATGGAAACCAAATACTTCACCACCCATCTCACAGGGGAAGGGGGATGAAAACCAACCCCCTTCCATACTTGGAGTATCCCAGGTCAAAACAGGCAATGGCACAGAATTGAGAAGCAAGCATGTGCCTAATTTATGGAATTTATCGAATAGTCACATTTTCTTTTTCCAAACTTTCTCATTCCACCCAAACCTACTCACAATGAAAAATGATGCTGTGATTAGAGGCATGCTTAATTACTTTCCAGCAATAAAGTTTTATGAACCAAATTTTTATCCTAGCCTGTGTATTTTCTTATTTATTTTTATATATTCATAAATATGCAGAGCCATTAAGATGATTATTAATTGCAGCAGAATGCAATTAGGTGGCTTTCCACAATAGCAGTCTTTGAAACTGCAATGTGTATTCACTGTTTTTCCAGCACCTGACTTCAATTATTTAGCTCTTTGAGGATCTCTGTTATCATGATATAATGAATGTTCTACTTAAATAGCATCACTACCTGAAAGAAAGAACACTGATCTATTACTGCATTAAGCTCAGCCGTGTAGTGAGTTGTGTCACATAATGAAACCTTCACCAAACTGATTACCTGCAGAGCCTCACAGTGTTCACAATGTTAGCAAGTCACATATTCATTTTGGCCACAAAGTTGTCATCTTTTCCTTCCTCCAAATAATGCCTCTTTAATTTTTTTCTTAGACTTTTACACCATTGCTTCCCAAAGTAATATTTTAATAGGCGCTGATCCAACTCTCCCATGCACACTGGAGGAAAACAGGGTGTGTCTGCAGCAGGGAGAGACAATTTATAAAATTATGGACACTGCACACTGTAAAACACCAAAAATCTCGTTAGCAGACTGCCTTTTCAGGAGTTACTCCTCCAGAAAGGAAAACTGTTTGAAGGTCAGCAGCCTGGCCTCGCTGGTGTTTACAGCACTGACTTCCCCAGCAGCCACTTACAGGATACTTTCAGCATCTCACTTCAGTAAGTGGTGGCAGCCTTCATAAAGGGCAGGATATTGCTACAGCTTGCAAGAACTGACATTAACTTTTAGCCTAAGCAGTAGATTTGACCTCCAAAACGATCATTTGCTTTTGAAAGCCTGTGCTTAAATCATTTTTGCTTCACCTGACCTTACTCCCATTCTGTGCTCCTCTCTGCCACGCGCTCCCGCAAGCGTCAGTGCCCACCCCTCCCTTACAGGCCTGTTACAAGAACTGAAATACTAATTTGGGAACACTTTGCCCAATTATACTGTTGTCCTCTTTATTCAGCTTGCTAATGGAGAGGCAAAACTCCACGTGATGAGGAAAGGAAAAGCACAGTCATGGGGCAACGTGAAAGCTGCTGAAGCGAACACTGAGCACGGCAGTTCATGGAGGGAGGGGATGGCTCCCAGGAGGGGACTGCAAGGGAGGTAATTGCCAGCCCTGCATCAAGCCAGCAGCAGCAGCAAGGCACAGGCATTCAGCCTGCACCATTCCCAAAAAGTGACTTCCTGGCAGGCATGAAATGTGGCAAGCGCTCCTAGAAATCTCCTCAGGTCTCGGGATTTGGCAGAGTTTGATTGGTTTCTGCTCTGGGAACAGTAAAGCCGACTGAAGGCACACCTGAGTGGTGAGGAGCATCGGACTTCAAAAATTTATGGCATCAGGGGTGGTGCATGCAAAAGACAACCTGTGTTTCTTACAGAAATTCTCAGACATTTTTCAGCCTCAGCTGCCTACAAAGTCCTTCTAAGCAGCTCACCTACCACTGGTTTTCCCTCTGTGAAAACCTGAGATGTTCCTAAAATAGCATCACGTTATACTGCAGCACTATCCAGCTTTGATCCTATAATCCCCTCCAAGAGAGGGGACCCTGGCACCAGTGCTCAGAGCCCACTGGCAGCACAGGAGCCACCCACAGAGCTGCAATTTCAGCATCGAGGATTTAAGGAGGTGGTTCGGGGAGCCCTGTACATGTACACCAGGAGAGGGGATTTTTGGTGGTTCACGCTGACTTGAGATGTAAAGATGCTTTTTCCTTGTTCAGTCAAAATATACTGATGCAGCTCCACTACCTCACCTGAGACTAAACTTTAATTTCAGGGTTACTGTACAACATTATCAAAAAACCATCACATTCCAGTCAACTTTTTTCTTATTAATGCTCCTTGCATTATTAAAGAAGAACTCAGAAATTAAGCAAAAAGAAAATCTTAAAGAAAATTAAAAAAAAAAAGAATAATAGAAAGAAGTTCATAGTCCCATCTGCTTGTCTTAAAAGCTTATTTACTCATCTGTCTCTTGTTTGGGATGAATACCTGTTCCACAGAAACCAGCCTTCAGAAGGGGGAAAAGGCATTCCAGTCATTATTGTATCAAGCTGGAGTTCATCCAGCCAAAAGGCACGACATGAATAAATGCAGTGATTAGCTAAAAGGAGACAAGTGAATTAGCAGACAGCATCCCTACTGCAACAACTATTTTTTAATGCGCAATACTAAGAAACCAAATTTACTTTCCCATTTGATTTATAGCTTCAGAACTAATGCAGCAATTAACTACAAATTGACAAGTACATTTTACTAGCAGCCAAGATTTTAATAAAACAAAATGTAAACTTAACACAAAGCTCTCAAAGTATTTTGAGAAATATGGATCTACTAAGAGGTTAATATTGTTAATTTTTTTGCATTGGCAGATGAAAATTTAACACATTAGGAAAGAACTAAGCTGAAAATTAATGCTTTAATCAAATCCTGGTGACATCATTTTCGCTGAAACAATTTGGAAAATCAGATGGATTAAAGCTGAGATCCATTAGTAAGATAGCAAGTGAATATAAACGTAATTTCTGCAATTTCTGCTGATTCAATTTTGAAAACCTACAAGATTAAAACTAAGAGCTACTTATAAAATGGCAAGTGAGCACAAAGTTATTACTCTTCAAATCACAGAACTTTTATATGAACATAATCAATGAGAAATCACATTAAACCTGCTTTTCACATTCACTAGATTATTTGGTAAAGATGCTAACAAAATTAAATCCCTCCTGATATAGTAATATGAAACAAATACAACACTACCCAGATCACAAAAAAACTACATTCCAAGATACCAGTCAAAACCCAGAATCCAATTTGTAATGCAATTCAACAACGTATTATTAAATTAAGCCTAAGTGTGGAACAAGAGACTCTGTCCTGTGTGCTGGCTGTTCCACACCCTGGCAGCTCGGGATGCTGCTGGGAAATCAGCCAGGCTGATTACTGTTATAAGAAATCTTTTATTTGGCTCTTCAAACCGCTGATGTCAGCTCCTTCCACTCTTAAAAGAACCCATGTTAGACTACAAATAAGAGCACAAACTGAAGGATTACAAGTAGGAAGGAAGGAGAAGCAAACCTATTAGTCTAGCAGGGAGTCCACACAAATTTTTCACTCGGGCAATTACGTATATCAGATGATACAGAGCAAGAGAAAGCTGGGGATCATCAGCAAAGGATGGGAATGGACCACTGAAGTCTCAAATTTAGCTTCTCCCCCTGCCCACCAGGCACAGTCAGCAGTACAATAATCCCTAACCCAGAACCCAAACCCCCAAACAACTCCTGCTTCCCCCTTTGCCTTCCTGCAGCACAAAAACCAAAATATACAGCAGTGGGGAGGGAGCCTAAACAGCCAGGTATAAATCACCTGGAAAGATACACCACCCGACAGAGAAGGTAAATCAAGGAACATCGTCCTGACCTCTCAGCAAGCAAAGGAAAGCAGCTGCTTCAGACACTGAACCAGCAATCAGATCCCCACTGGTGGAGCCCAAAGCTTACAGCAGTGCCCGAGCAGCTTTCCTGCTGCCCGGGGATCCTCCTGCCTGCCTCAGACCACAGCAGCAATTTGCAACGAGAGCATATTCTGCAGTTTATAAAGTGTCTGATAATTCCACCGCTCCCTGCCCTCCAGCCTGAGATTGGGGATTTTATATTTCTGTGATTCTAACAGCACTGAATTAAGACACAGGTTCTGGCTGGCAGCCTTGGGTGACCTTTTTAAAGGCCTGAAATAGATTTAAACTCAAAGTCCCTGGCAAAGGAAGCCTGGCAGGCTGCTTTTACATGGCCAAACAGGGCTCAGTCACAGCAACACCCCCACAGACCAGATAGAATGAAAAGGGCAAGTCTCTTAAAATATGGCTCTGACTTTGAAATTCAGATGACAAGGCTTCTGTACATATGGTATTTGACAGCTCTGTAACACAGCAGCTCTGGTCACCCCTTGAAAAAATTAATCAAAGTTTCCATAAAAACAAGCATTTCCAATTCTGCTTTCATAACTTTGCTAAGGGGTCCATGGGTTCCAAAACCTTTAGAGGGAGCAGCCAGATTGAAGCAAATGTGTCAACTCCTGCAGCCCAGAGCTACCAAAGTGAGTTTTCCCCTCTTTTTTTAATGTTTAAAGTGCATAATTAAATAGAATGCATCAAAACCGAGCCATGAAGCAAATAGAATTCAGAACATACAGCCGAGAGCAGAATAATTAGTTATAAAAAAGTCAGCTCCTCAGAAAAAAAATAACACAACTGGATTAGGAAATTTTTAAATAAAGTCCAGAGGAGGGAGGGTTGATAATGTAATGATTTAAGTATTATTACCCAAGTTAAACTTGAAAACCCTGCACATACATTGCCCCATGTAGAGCAGAGATGAGCAGTGACCAGCACAGGTGTTACAAGGTGGTTCTGTGCCTGTCAGACCCCGCATGGCCCTGCACCTCTGCTCCACCTCTGCTCCATCCCTGCTGCAAATGCACAGTCATTTACAGGACATGAAATATTCAGGGGAACGTGAAACATCCAAGTGAATCACTGCATGGTGCAGCCCCGTGCACAACGCCCCCAGGGATTTCTCATCTTCTGGCTGTCAGTTTAAGCCACGGAGGAAGATGAAGAAGGCCAACAGAAAAGCCAAGGAAGTCATGGGCAGCTGTGGAAAGGAGCTCGATGTCCTGAGCATCTCCAAACGGAGTGAAGAAGTGGGGCAGTCACCAGAGCAGGGACTGCTCCAAGCACCTTCCTCTCCCCAGCTCTGAGTGGAGCAAAGACACTCAGCCACAAGCAGAATCAGCACAGCTGTTTCACTGATCCAGGCACCCTGCAGCTGAACTGGAAAACTACAATGAAATAAAACAGGACGTTTGTTTACCTCGAGCCTGACACCTCGCTTTTATTGTGCAATTCTTCCACTTTACCAACCCAAATTGAGAGCTGGGGAAGCCCTAAAACAAACCTGCAAGGAAACCACTTAAAAACCATCATGCACCAATAATAGAACAAATTTAATTCCATGTCAGGAAGAGATGAGAAAGGGCAAACATAATGGGAATCGACTGTTTCACACCAGCTTGTGAAACGCCCAGCTGTGGAAGAGAGAGAGGACTGTGCAGCTGTGTGGGGTATTTACTACCACTGTGACACCTGAATAAAAACCCATCACTTACAGGCTCACACTGCTTTGGTTATCTTTTAATTTATTGTGTTTTTAAATCACCTCTAAATCACCACGTTATCACTTCAAAGCACAAACCTCCAATCTTTTATACCTCACAGCAGCACCATGAGCAGACTCTACACACGTACCTGGTCCCTCGTGTGCTTCCCATCATAAGTAAGGTTATTAGAGCAGCTCTTCACTCAGGGCTCTGGGTCACACTGTACCAAGCCCTGGACAAACAAGCAGAATAGCCTCTGTCCTGGGCAGCTCCTCATCTCATCATCTGCTCCTGTCCATGTTTATCTTATTTTAACAAGGCAAAACCAGTTCCTATTCCTGTATCTGCTGCAGCACTGACATTGGTACTTAACAACAACTTTAACTCATTTTGTATAATTTGAAAGAGCAGATTAAAAAAAAAAAAAAA
>VZRN01000100.1:489466-529087 GCA_013397935.1 Dasyornis broadbenti
ATCTAAGTTTTGAGCAACTTTTGCTTTCAGAAAGTTTCAAAGTGAGTGAGACTCATTCAGAAAACAGAGTGAAAGGGCCTAAAGGGCATGGACTGAAGAAAAAAATATTAAATAGAGGCTGTAAGAGAATCATATGACAAATGTAACAGAAGCCAGCATTACTGAATGAGTAAAAACCATCCAGCAAAAAAGATTGTGTAAGGGTAAAAATGAAGTGTGATAGTCCCGTCACCTTTGGGGCTTCAAGGCGTGAGTGATGAGAAACCCAGGATTAGAACTCATAAAAAACAGGGCTGAAAGGGACCTCCGAGGTCACCTAGTCCATCTCCATACCCCAAGGCAGGAGCAGCTCTACAGACATCATTCCTGACAGATGTTTTTCTAACGTATTCTTAAAGACCTGCAATGATGGAGCTGCCACAACCCCCACAAGCAATCTAATGGAGTATTTCATCGAAAGTTTTTGTTACAAAAGTAAATCTCACTTGCTGCAATTGAAGCCCATCATTTCTCACCTCATCCCCCATGGACACGGAGTGTGTTCCCTTCCATGTGCAGGAGAAAAAGGCAGAAATGTCCTGAGGGACGCAGCCTCAGGGTTCTAATTTTTTCCATTGCTACTCCCTGTACTCTATTTGGTTTGTAACCTTGATGTTTTGGATGGCATACAGAAAGTAATGTGGTAACAGGATAGAAATTTTAACTGATCGGTCCCATCTACAAATGGTTACTCTTGAACATAGGAATTCATAGACCTGCTGGAGTCAGTCCAGAAGAGGCTGCAAAGATGACATGGGCCAGGAGCACCTCTGCTATGAAAGCAGGCTGAGAGAGTTGAGATTGTCCAGCCTGGAGAAGAGAAGGCTCTGGGGGGACCTTCGAGCCCCTTCCAGTCTCTAAAGGGACTCAGAGAGCTGGAGAGGGACTTTGGAAAAGGGCAAATAGTGATAGGACAAGGCAGAAAGGCTTTCAGTTGAAAGGGGACAGGTCTGGCTGAGACAGGAAAAAATCCTTCCTTGTGAGGGTGCAGAGGCCCTGGCACAGGCTGCCCAGAGAAGCCGTGGCTGCCCCATCCTGGAAGCGCCCAAGGTCAGACTGGACAGGGCTTGGAGCAACCTGGGATAGTGGAAGGTGTCCGTGTCCACGGCATGGGAGTTGGAGTAAGATGAGCTTTAAGATCCCTTTCAACCCAAACCATTTTTTGGCTCTGTGTTGATCCTCTCTTCTCTCTAAAGAATCATGATTCCTCCTCCAATGACCATAGTGCTGGTATTTCTGTGAAGATATTACGGCTATTGTGTCCAGCAATTCTCATCTCTCTGAACACTTCCCTTTCAAGTCACAGGCTCTTGCCAGCAAACATTAAACAATGAGAGTGGGGGGAAACAATAAACAAAAGAGAGAGGCAGCTATTGACCCTGTTTTCAAGGAACAAGACTCTAGGTGAAGACAGGAAAAATAGCCAAGTTCTCCACTTAACTGAAAGCTGTTGGCTTGATGCAGATACTGCCTGGGAAATGACAATGGATTGTGTTATATAGGACCTCTTGTTTGACCTGTAGTATTATGGCATTAAGCATGAGTCAAGCAGGCTTTTGAGAGCAAGGAAGCAGGAGCTGGTGAAAGATATATTCTCTTAATAAACACAAAATTATAAGCCAGTACTTTCTGGTTATTTATACAAAACAGCAACACCACGGGAATGAAGACTGTGGGGGTATTTTTATTTGTTTGGCAAGGGTTCTTTGTGCATTCAAATCCAAAGTTTCACGTCTTCAGGCTGTTCTCCCCAAATATGTGGACAAGCATAATTTCTATGATGAGAACTCCGATTTTTGCTTTATCACATCACTCTGACAGCTAAGGTATTTCTAAAAACCACTAAATACCTTAGAATTTATGACATCAGTACAAAAACTACCAACAGGAGACTTCCTAAGGGTACCTCCAACTCAAACAGTATTTTTTGTTGTTTATTAATCCAATGACCTGCTCTATTTCCTAATGCCAATTAAATATCCAAAAAAGGGAGAAGAAGGAGGGATGTCAAAGTTGTTACACTTCCCTTATACCTTCCAGCCAAAAGCCTGTTCCCTTTTCTAAGCCTTTTATAGTCTGGGCAGGTCTCACCAGCATCACCAGCCAAGGGAGAGCTCTTGCCTAAGGACCTGTCTGCCTAAACTCCTCAATTTATTAGAGCTTACAGACATCAGGGAGCAAAGAGGTGCAGTCAGCAAAGATGAGTTGCACAAGAAAGAAAATAAAAGACATCCATTATACACACAAGCCTTGACTGCTGAATTGAAAGTTATGCAAAATGAAGCGCCCCAATTAATCATTAATTGTACCACGTATCTCTTAAAAGCCATACATTCACTTCACCACTCTGAAAGTCACGGCCAAGATGATGTGGTCACTCGATCCCACAGCTTCAAAGCACAGAATAACAAGTTTTCCCCCTTCTGGATCAGTTCCTTCCTCTGATCTCTTTAGGTACATTGACTTAGTGCAATTAGGAATACACATTTAGCAGAATCGAAATTAATGGACCCACATAAAAGAAGTGCCTGGCTCTCTAAGCAATCCCAATGCCAAACTCCTTAGTAAGGAAAAATTTCCATTCAAAGTAATGGGAATACAAAACACTTAAGTCTTGGCCCTTTGGGATGGATTTTCAGAAGAAAGCTGCTTCTATTTCAGTACCAAAGCAAGTAGCCAGACTTTGCTAAGTAGTAATTCTACTTCCACGCTCGCCAGGTGCTAAGCCCTTATAAAAAGTGTAAAAAGAAGTGGGTTTAAATGTGCTGCCATACCTGTGGTGTTCAACGATTGATCTTGAATCTTCTGGGGGAAAAAGGGGAAGAAGGAAACAAAAAGCAAACTGTACTTGTAGTCTGCTTTCCTTGCTTCAAAGTGGACTTCTTTCATCCACCCAGAAATTAGACTTGCCTCAGTGCTCCAGCTCAGAAAAAAGAGATAAAATGTCATCGCCACGAAGACATCTATGGGAGCTTGCATCCCACTCATCAAAATTTTAACTGGATATTGACAGGCTCAAAATTAGATGTTGTTTTAAAAATAATTGAAAAACCCCAAAACACAAGATTCCTGCCATGTTCTGAGCTCTTTTCAGTCAAGACTTGCCTTTGAGTCAATTATGTCTCTTAATTAACAACCAGTCTTTCGAAAATTAACAAAGGAAAGCACTACTAAAGGCTATGGATGTTACAAGGAGAAACAAGAATAATGTTGTTAGGTTTTTGCTATGCTAGATGAGACATTACTGTGCCAGAGGCACAAGTAATGGAAATGTACTTTTATATAAATCTCCTTTCTTTGCTTGGATTATTTTAAATGACTCCACTCCAGTGTATATTAACCCAGCCACCAACCTTCCTGCAGTCAGCTTTCTTTTTACAGTTTATTAGGAACACAGCCACCGTGGAATCACTGGCGAAGGATGGTGAATACCATCACGCTCTCCCTTTGTTTGTTAAACACACAGAATGTTCATGCAAGAAATTGAACAAAAACAAATTCTGGGAGGCAAATCTTCTGTCCTTGCCATCATAAATTCAAACCTTTGCGTCACATGTGACGTAGGAGCAGAGTTCGCTCACTTTCAGCACAGCAGCAGCTCCCTTGGCCTTGGCCAGGGGTTACCCCCAGAACAGTGGACAAGCACCAGAGAACTGGAGCTGTTTTCTCCCCCTTGCTGAATTGACTTCTAAAAGTGTTTTTTCACAAGCTGGAGTTCACACTGTGACCGGTCAAGCTAAAACAGATCAGGGGTCAAGTCAGAAACACGCTCTGTATTTCTCAAAAACTGCTTTTACTGCTCCTTCCTGATTTTCCCATTTGTTCCTGCTCTATCCCAGAGCTGTGCCCAACACTGACCAAACATGCAGTGACACTGCTACAGGGGCAAATACCGCCCTTCATTTTCCCACATTAAAGTTACATGGTGCAAGGTTTCACTCTCCCAGAAAAGCATGACTGTACGAACACACAACAATATTCAAAACCAAGAGCTAAATATCTTACCACTTTTTCTTCCAGCATCTTGCATTCAACACTTTCTTTAATTTTCCTACCCTAGAGCACAGATAGCAGCATCCTACTTACTCTGTGAGGGTACAGGGGAAGTTCAGCATTTAGCAATGGTGAGAAAATTGGTTTATATCCCTGAGGGAAGGTGCTATAGAAGTGCATTCAATAGAGCCGTAATTCAATCCAGTTTGCTGAAGCTGAAAGAAAACAAAACACTTTCAAAGTTAAAGTGAAAACCAGCATTTATTTTATATGTGTGTGCACATATATATACACACACAGACATTAAAATGGTTTTATATAAACACATATGTTTAGATACCGTATTTTAATTTTATGCATTGACATACATGTATACATGCACATATATGCATACACATCTATATGTACAAACACACACAAAGCCTTAAAATCTTAGGAAGTGAAATTTCTAAGGAGAGCACTAGAAGGGCAAGGTTAGCATACTGCAAGTTCTGCCAGGCATACAGAAGCACAGAATATATGGAAAAGAATAAAGGACTTTTCTTCTAATATCACCGTTTTTTTTTTCCTCCAGATATGAACAAAACAAAATCAAAGCAATCAAAAGATTACCTTGAGGGGAAAAAAAAAACAAAAAACAAAAAAAACAGTAACTGTGCTTAAACCTCTGAGTTGCTATAATGAATACACCTAATTTACTTTGACTAAGAGAAAACGCATTTTTTTTTTTTCCCTCCAGTGCTGGCAAAGGTTGAATTCAAAGAAACCAAAGTGACTCCCACAGTACTTTCCTTAAAAGAGAGGAAAAAAAATAGCTCGTGCTGTGTAATTATCTAAAGGTAAACAACCAGAAGGCCCATTGCAAGGTGTACCTGTGATCTGTAATGATGACGAGCTTCCAACGGCAAGAGCCTGCAACGAGTGCTCCCCGCTCTTTATCTCAGACTTGTGCATAAGGCAAATTGCAGAGCATGGAGTTCTCCCATTTAAATTCTGCAGTATCGATATTTTGTCCCTGGAAGTTCGGTTCACAGTGTGAGAACTCGCCAGCTCCACTAAACAAGGCAGAAGAACTGGTTCAGACAAGCAAATTACATATCCGCTCCTCTCTGACCTCCAGCACCTCGGAAAAATTGGGTGGATGAAAGAGCCGCTGGCGCTGTTGCCAGCAGATCTCCCTGAGCTCCTCAGCCTTGGCAGAATTATAGGGGCAACTTTACGCATGGATGAACTGTTCTGGAACAATCTTTCTAATGCAGCTGACACAAATAGGCTTTCCTCCAATACCAGGGAAGCGTGTCCCACATGTTTGTTTCTTTTGAATGCGATTCCTGCCGACAGCCCAGCGACATTTCTGGAGGGGGGTTTCCGTCTAAGAGCGGTGCAGGGGTCAGTTCAGTCTTGGGGAAACGTGAGTGGGTGGGGAGCCTCCAGAACCAACTTCCAGGCCAGACTCCCCAAGGGCACTCCCGTGGAAATGTGGGCACGTTTCTGTGGGATACCACAGGGCTGAGGAAGCAAGAGACTCGTTTGTCTCTGGAAGAGATTGCTGAGGTAGGACCCTTCCAGAATTCCTGGTTGAACATTTCAACATTTAGTGATGCACATTTCCTCAGGCATAAAAGTAAAGATAAGCATATTCACTATTTTTTTCATATGTACCAACTAAACACGTAAGTTCCCTGGTTTCTGAGCAAAATGGCGTCAAGTGTTTGTACTGAGGAATTCAGGAAAGGACAGGATGGATGGAAAGTAAGGGCAAAGGTTGCCAAAGGTTAATCTCTGAGATCAAAGGGAACGGTGCCATAGGGAACATCTCTGCTCAATCCCTGAAGTCTCAGCACTCTGCACTGAGATTTAGTGCCGTATGTACTCAGCAGTACATACAGTGTTGACAAAGCTTTTATTTTTAAACAAATAAAGGCCAGAAAGTACAGATTTCCTTAACTCTCATGGGGCTTCAATTATGCAGTGCTGAACCTACCATATAAGCATATTTCCAGAGCTTTAGCACTTGACATTTTGAGATAAAATGTCATGAACAGTATTTGTGAACCTCTCTCCATCCTTGCCCCTCTGCCCCTCCACTTCGACTTGAGATCTTTAAAGGCACCAGACCACTGCTTCAAACCATCCCTTTCCTTTTCTTTCCTCAATTTCAGGATCAAGGACCAGACAGGCTTTAATGGTATCTTGGACACAGTCTGCTCTAAGTTTTATTTCAAGAGCTTTTCTTCTACAGTTTGCCCACGACTAAGCTGATCAATGATTTTTTCTGGTCATTAAGTACTGCTGGTGGAATCGCTCTTGCCAATCAGGAAGACTCTCTCCTGACTGTTTGCTTTTCCTGCCTGCCCTCTTTCCAGCCCAGGACCACAACAGTCTCTGAAAGAAATCAATGCCACCTGCTTAGGTCAGAGCATTTTGGCCTTTACATTGTGCCAAACCTCAGAGTCTCTCAACTGGTGACTCCAGCTTTCAGCTTCCCTTGCTTTCACTGTGATCTCCTTATGCTCACCCTCTTCAAACCTATCCTCATTTGCTATGCCCTGAGCAAGAAATGAGAGGCAAATAGGAGGCACGAAATCAAATAACAACTCTCAGTGAACTTCTGTGAACTCCTAGATTGCCTTGGATGTGAAGCAGGGACATCGGAAACTGTTCTGTCAAGTTAAGCCAGTAAGCACAGGGAGTTTAACAGTGTCCTGTGTGTGTGACCAGTTTCTCTATTGGCACTCAGATTTATCAAACTGAAGGAGGACAGTCATTAATTTTATCACACTCTTCTGGATATACAGCTGTGGTGAACCAACCTCCTGAAAAGTAGATTTTGGATGCATTTTCTCCGCCTGAAGATGGAGGGAACCTAAGTCCCAGCATCCTCTTGTTCTTATCTGATGCAAATATGCTGCTTTCCAATTTCATTCTACCTTGTCTGTACTTTATCTAGTTTGCCTCTAATTGTACAGCTTTTCCTGAAAGGTCAATTGTTCCTCATCCAGCTGATGGCCTCCCGATGGAATCTAAACTGATTATTAGCCCTTGCCTACTTAGAAGAGCTATGGTGGAGATGATGTTTGGCATTATTAAGATGTGATGTCCTGTCAAGGATGCCTTCACAACTGGAAGAGCTAATGTGACAGCTCCGAGCTGGGAGAAAAAAATAATAAAAAATAATAACAAAAAAAATAGTTGCTTTTCTTGTTCTCTAGTATTTGCCCTGTGCTGTCAGGCTGCACGAGGGGGCCGTGCTGGCATCTGTTATCCAGGCCCCTGAAGGGAGTCCTTCACAGGAGTGACTCTGCCTGCAAAGCAAACGGGAGGATTTTGAAGATGGCATGTGAAACGCTGCCGTAGGTCTTGCAGAAATCTTTGCTGTAAATCTCCTGAGAGCTGACCTGGGGCTTCGAAACCACAGCGCTTGTGAAACACAAAGCAATCACACTGAACTCTCTTTCAGCCATTTGCATTTTCAACAATTTCTCTTCAGAGAGATGCCCTGTGCCTACGGGAATATTTGCCTCTATTCGCAGCTGACTTTTAATCTAAGTTAGAATCTGTTGGCTCTTCTTTTATAGTTGACAGTGAAGTTGTGGCTCTGTTAGATAAGTGTTCTTTTCTGTTGCTTCTTGTATAAAATTCCTGGAAGATGTGGCCTCAAACACCAAGATGTGGTCCCAGAACACCAGGGCAGAAATAAAGTAGTATCACTATTATTGAAAGTGCTCAGCAAATCTCACTCTGACAGAAGTTGCTGAATGAAGATGCTCAGTCTGGCCAGAAAACAAAATACCAAATAACCTACAGATGTTGAATTATAAAGCTTGAAAATCAGAAATACATATTAATCCTTCAGATTTGTTGTCCTGATGTCTGGGATTAGTTCTGAGCTTTTTGTTTTGGTTAAGGTTTGTCATATGGGGACTTTACTAAGGCGATCAATTTTAAAAAGTAGTTTAGGACGTGTAGAAGTACAGCAAAAGGAACATCTTCTAGAAGGTAAAGGCAAGGCTTTGTGGTTTTGATGCTGTTTTTTTCCATGGGGGGTTCACAGGATTTGTACTTGAGCTCCTTCTAGGTATTTAAGCTCATAAATACTTTTGAATATATTAACAGTCTCAAAATTGCTGTCCCCCAAAGCTGATGTGATTAACCACTCAGCCTTTGCTGCTACAAATTAAATCAGACTGTGTCAGAGTTCACCGGAGGAGTCAAACCTCAAAAAAGCTGATCTGTCCTCTCTGAGGTGTAACTGAGCACTCGTTTCCGTGTAAGGATGTTATCAATAGATGTACAGCCCACTGCTTTACTTTTGAAAGTATTTCTCTCAATAAAAGTCGGGCAGTCAAAAATGCATTTGCTTCCTTAAGGACTCCGAGCCCTCACATCCAGCAAGGCTCTGTGGAAGGTGAAAAACCACTTGGAACTTCACCTAAAAGCCTCCTGTCTTATCCTCACTCCAGTTACTACAACAAAATGCCTTTCAAACATCAACAGCTGAAAGTCAAATACAGATGAAGAGATTACACAACACTGGAAGAGGGTCGCTAATGAAGTTGTTTCTCGTAAAAGGGCATTATTCATCAAAGTGAGAATTAAGGGGAAAATAGCTACTCTAGAAAGCACTGGGATCTGCAACAGTTGGTATCCCAACATCACCTGGTCTCAGAGAAGCAGCTCATTTTGGTGCAAATTAAAAACCCACACTGTCAAGCACAAGTGTAACCCTTTCAATCCCTCCTCACACTTGTGTGCTGCAGGGTCAGAAGATCTAAAGTGTGTGTCTACAACACTTAAACCCTGAGCCCCGGAGGTAGCATCTGTTCCCAGCACAGTCAGAGCTGACAGGGCTCTCTGCTAAGTGACCTCACCCAGCAGAAAACAGCCTATATTTGAGGGAAATCTTAGAGAACAAAAGAGAAGTTCAAAGTCAAAAGAAATACAAGGAGAATTGGGGTATCCTGCAAAGTAATAGTAACCCAGCTAAAGGAAATCATAAAGTCACAGCAAGAAAACCAATCTGCATTCTGCTTTCAAGAAGAAAAAAAAATCTCACATGATACTTCAGCAGACTGGGCTGTCCCACCACAAACAGTGCGGATGAGTGAAAGGACTCTGGACTCCACCACTCAACTCTGCCATTCCTGCAGGTGGGAGCTTGAGAAAATTCAGTATCTACATCTACTAGACACATTAAATTACTCAAAATGTAAAGTGCTAGATTTGGGTCAAGAAAACAGGACCAGAGGCCAGGTGTCAGCGCTGTGGACGGCGGAGCGTAGAATGGTGAGAGCTGCAGCACAGCCTGCACTGTAGGCATTGAGCAAGGCTTCAGAAATCAAAGTGTTTCCAGAGAAACAAACAGGCTTCGGAGTCTAAATTCCCTTTGAATGAATTGCATTTCTAAATGCAGCAATGGCTTTTTTTGCTCCTCCCAAATACTGTAAGTTGCACCCAAACCCCCAGCCACTGTGCCAAAGCAGTTATCCATCACATTTCTTTCTCCAGAAATATAGAAATACATCAAAATGACAAAATAAGAAAAAAAAAAAGCAGCTGATGCAATTTGTTCAATTAGTTGGACAGTTTCTTCCTGATGCGGTACTTTAAGCTTTGTGCAAGAGGAGTTCTTCAAACTACAGCTCTTTGAGTGTGCAGGTATTAGCAGGAATGTGTCTTCTGTTAGTCTTGCAGTCAAGGAAGTCTGCTCAACACAAATGATGACTTAGTGTCATGAGAATCAAATTTCTTTTTTGCTGTTTTTATAGCCACTCATCTCGAGCTGACACTGTAGAGGCTCTTCACTGCTGGCATCAGATGGTGTATTCAGCATCCAGAGCAGCCCCAGCAGCTGCTGGATGAAGAGTTTCTATGATTAACTCTAAAAATGTCAATCGTTCACCACGTTCAGTATTCAGGTTTGTTCATCAGTTAGTAATATCATCCCTAGCTGAGCTGAAAACATGTTCAGAGTAAGGGCTGGGGAAAAGAAAGCTTAAACATTTGACAGCAGTTAGAGATGAAGCAGACTATCCTGCTCGTTTCTGAAATGCGGATGCAGTGATTCCAGCAGGCTTCTGAAACAGAAGAAGCCACAAGATTATGGAAACGGACTTTTTCTTCTGTTTTTTTCTGACAGCTACAATTCTATATTCCTCAGCTCTGTCCTGCAATTAAAAGGGGACGACACCAGAAACAGCTGAAGAAGCAAGAAACAAGAAAAGAAAAATAAGCTGATTCCAGCTACTCCTCTCTTCTCCATGTGTGCTATACACATTTCATTATTAGATTAGAAGCATCTTCCCGCACCATCTCCACAGGCTTTGAAATTGCCACCATAAAAGTACATCACAGAAGTTATTTTTAAACTGTGGATTTTGTTACAGAGCGAATCTCATTTTTAAAAATTTAATGGAGGAAAAGCATTTATTAGAAGACTATGACAGCTGAGGGGAAAAAAAAATATTCATCATATTCAGAGAATACAGAAGAGAAAACCAACTTGGAGTGTGTTCCTGCTCTCTCAGCCTGAATACCTCTCTCTTCCCTGACTGGTGTCAAATAGGATCAATCAAACTAATTCTGCACATACTAAAAAAGAGCTTCTCCAACTCACTTGGCTCTAAAGTCACAGCTCCCCTCATCCACACCGAAGCTGGGACTGCGACCTATATGAAAAGAGGCTGGTTCTACATGCTGGAATGCAGGTGGATTCCCAAGGAAGTCAATCCATCCGATGTTCAGGGGTGCGCCAGTGCCTGCAACATGCATTGGTCATGAGGCCAGAAAGAAAATGATAACAGATCTGAAACCCTCGTGAAGGCAGTGCCTGTGGCCACAGCCCTTTCCCACTTTCACAGGCGAGATGCTCTGCAATCACCCCCTTTCCCTTGCAGGGGAACATCTGCCCCCCTTGTGCTGCTCAACACCACCACAGGGGTTCTGTGCCCTCAACAACAGCTGAAGATGAGAAAATGGGTATCAAGGCAAATTCAGGAATGAGTGAAACACTGAGCCTGAAAAACTCCCCTGATTGGCAAAGGCAAGTGAATTCACGTCCTGCTCAGGTGGGCAAGAAAGACAGAGGAGCGGAAAGAAGGTGACATGCAAGAGAAAGGGTAAGACCAATGGTGAAGGGGAAGTGAAGATCTCTCCCACACACAAGCAAATAAACTTCTCATGCATTACGCACAGGCTGTGCAGCCAGGGATGGGTACACCTCTTCTAGAAAGGAAAAAAACATTCCGTATTCTCATAGCTCCAAAACTGCAGCACTGCCCCAGGGTAAAGATCCAGGCAAGTAGCTGAGGGACGAGGCCAGTTTACAAGTCAAACACCACAAGAGGAGTTTGGGGTTTTATTTTTTATTTTAGAGGCCAGATACTTATCCAAGGAATTGTTACACTGAACTGGGTCTAGGTTCAAAAACTGTGCTCAGTATATATAGTAAGTAAAAGAAAAAGGGGAGGGGGGAGAATTCTTAGCATAACAAGTTACCACAGCCACATCTAAAAGCAAGCAATCCACAATTTAAGAATTATTCCATTTCTCAATACTGTCCCATTAAACCAAACCTTAGCTGGATTTTCTCTTACTACAATTTATTAATCCTTTATCTCCCCCCCACCAAAAGGACAATCTGCAGTTTCTTCATGCACCCAAGCAACATTAATAAGAACTTGTAAAGGGTCAGGAGAAAGCCCTAAGCCAGCACTCTGGCAGAAATCCAAGCTGGAAAAGACACTGACTATGCACAACAGCAAAGACAGATAGCTTTTCCCCAAAGTGATATTTTAATTCAGAAAAGAACCTTCACTAATCTCAGGGTTTATTATTATCTGTGTAGCAAATGGGACTGCAGTTGGTCTACATAAAGCATTAGTTTCCTACAGGGCACTTTAGACTGTAAATGATGAAGGACCAGACCTAAACCAGAAGCCTGCTGGAATTCTGCTCTCACCTTTAATCTGATTTAAGCGTGCCAAAAGGCAGGGAATGAAAGTGCAGTACCAACAAAAAGACCTTGGTGGAACACAGGGCACAGGACCGATCCCCTCGAATTGGGATCCGCACCAGACCTCCCTCCTTCCCTCCTCTGGGACTGATCCCTGAGGATGGCTGGGAGCACAGACCCCTGAGCAGCATCTGGGACTCCGGGAGACACAGGAGTTGCACCTTCACCAAGCTGAAAACACAAAACATTGTCAGCGGAGCTGGGCAGGCTGAAGGACAGCTGTGCGTCCAACACATCTCATGAGAAATCAATCAGTGACTCAATAAAGGGGCTTTGCTCTCTGGCCGTGATGTTTTTCCATGTGTTCCTACAGTTACCAGTGTGAGTGAATTCCCTAATGGAATTGCCAATAACCAGCTTTGGCCAAGATCTCTTCTCCACAACACTTCCCACGTACACTGTAAAGGAAGTGAGCACCTCTCAGTGTGCACCAGGACAAGACTTGTCACAAGGAAACAAAAACCTTGGTCACAGACAACAGAAGAAGCAGTAACTGCGTTGGGAAAAGGTGCTCCACCATGTAATCATAAATAAGTATAATCAGCAATGACCTTCCAGTACAGAATTTTCCATCTCACAAGCTGAGACATTAAATACAAGGATGAAATTTCAGCACCAAGTCCTGAAACCCAGGAACTCACAGGGTTAAAAAGAACTGCAAGCTTGGTATAGACCCAGAGCTCATCTTCCACTATGGCACACATCCCACACCACTTCCCTCCCAGCCCTCCACTCAAAGATCCACATTACAAAAGAGATTTCCTCCAAAGCTCTTCCTGTGATGAGCTTTACTGAAGAAAAGAGGAGAATCTAAAAGAAAGATAAAAGCACAGGGATGTGGGTTAGAAGAGGTCAGAATCAGACACCACGTACTGTCAGTGGGTTCACAGGAATGTTTCATTATTCGGTATTTTTCTTCTCTTACCCATCTGCACTATAGAGAAAGTCTTTTTCCAGAATGCTCAAAGGTACCAATAATCAATTTAAAATATATGAAATACAGTTAAAATGCATTTTTTGAGCACTGTGCGTTTTGGAACTGAAAGCAGAGTGCCACAGAGTAGCCATCATTAGGAAAATGGTCTGCTTAAAGAAATTTTCTCACATGTGAAGAGAACTGTGAAGTCTTTAAGTGTCTAAAAATATTTTTATAGAACTTGCCAGGTAGGAACAGCTAGGTGGGAATTTTACAAAACCCGCTCTTTCAACCTGAAATGTGTGAGCTGTACCTACAGGCTCTTCAGTTATCTAATGTTCTCATCAACTGAACTACAATTAAATCCATACACTGATACCTACTGGCTGAAGTGCAGGTGAACTGCAAAAACTGTTCCCCTCTGGGCTGATGAGGGCTAACACAAAAGCTGATTATCCTTCCTAAAGATTACCACTCTGCCTTCAGGGTCTGCAGTTCTCCTTTCTTTAGGACAGTGTAGCTGTTCTGTTTGGGATTCCAGTCCACGAGCAGATTCCCTCCATTTCTGACCATCCCTTTTAATGACGGGTCAGAACTGCAGCAAACTCCCTGAGCATTCAACACTATTCCCAGTGAAGACGTGAGAAACTTTGCCAGGATTGAGCCTTCTCGCTCTGGAGGAGATCCGGACACCTGGCTGGTCTCATCCTCATGCAATCTGCTCAGCTCCACTGACTCAGGGAGCAAACTCACTCAAAATTTTGCAGAGGAGCGCACCCAGGGAAATCGGTGGGATTTGGAGCCTTGCAGAATCATTGAGAATTTAGAAAAAGGTTTAAGCAGCAGCTTGGAGCCAAGTTTTCAGCTTGTGACATGTGCGTCATGACTGGAGCTGCCTTCAAGTTAATCCCAGACCTGCATCCCTAAACCAGCCTGCACAGAAACACCCTCCAACACCAGAGATGTCAAATTCCCTGTTGGCAGCGGGTCGTGCCATGCCCGTTCACCTGGATGGCACAGAGCACTGCAAGCATGTCACCATCCAGTCTTGTCACTGTGCACATCTGAATCAACCATAGTCAAGCCCAAATTATTTAAAAAAACGTAAGAATAAAAATTTACACTATGACTCCAGGATTTGATAAACAAGCTACTGCACAAATTCTTCCCATCTAACACATTCAGATATTTCACCAAGAGTTCAAAAACTAGTCTATGTTTTTATTTGAGGAGAATCTTACACAGGAAGAAAATACCATAACATATAATTTATGCCAGAGGAATTTTCAGAAAGATCAAAAGCTGATGGATAAACAACAGTTAACATTCAATTACACAAACGATGAGGAGGAGCACAATGTACTTACTGAAATTAAATGTACCTGCACTCTGGGTATAAATCCAGCACCAGCTATTCCAAATTCCCTATATTAAATTTTATTCATGAAGTTGAAACTAAGATTATGCTGATAAAATGCCAGACTGCATCTGTACTCCCCAGCAACAACACCAGTGATAACTCCTGTTGCTCCTTTGCTAAATTCAGTATCCTTGCATTTTATTGCAGCCGCACCAGACCCTTCACCTAGCCAAGTCTGCTCTGCCAGTTGGCATTAGGAGCCCTCCGAAAATAAACACACTTGCAGTTCTGCACCCTTGGCTCAAAAACGTCCATTTCTCTTCAGTTGATGATCAGTGTAGCTGCTAACACACTGCCAGTTGTCCTGAGCCACCCCACAGGGTACAGACAGGCACCGAGTTATTGCAACAATGGGATATCTTCCCCTCCTTTTTTTTAAATGCTCCTTTTGGAAAGGTTTCTTCATGGCATTGGTTTCAGCAGAGGGTGGATGTGTTTCAGAACACCATGTTCTGGCTCAAACAGAAATTATAAACCCAACAGCAGAATTGCCTGGTGAGTTTTTCTGGTCTGTATTGTGTAAAATATACGGGTACTTAGATTTAAAAGACATACCCAAGCTCCTGCCTGAGATTTAGGTCTCTGTAGACCCTCTCCTGCCTAGGGGATGAGCAATATTGTGCCTTTGGAGTACAGCAGCTCAAATTCTTAGCAGTGCTTAGGATCACACCTTTTCTTAAAGTGCTACCACCACAAACATTACATAGGAGTCATCTAAGTCACGTTTCATGTCAAAACACCTCCTAAACACTGAGGCAACTTTGGGTGGCACACAGGATTGTTTTATGTTCTGCTCATTAAACAGAAAGGGTCAAACCAGGGACAGCACAGTAGAAAGCACTTCAAACACACCAACATGCTAAATGGAATGTTCATGTTAAATGAAACAAATAACCAAACAAGCAGTGTAGAGAAGAGAAGACCAGCAAAGCATGAAAGAACCACCATCAAATGTGTAAAGTGATTAAGATGAGGAGGAAGAACAGCTGGTCCCTGTGAGCACCAAGGATTAGACAAGAATGACTCATTTAATTTATAGCAACACAGATACAAGTTCACCGATAAAGAGAAGAAAGAATAGTTTGGTCTACTTGATTTGGCATTAAGTACAGACATGCTAAGGCTCTTGCTAGTCTGACTCTTAGTCTTCAACACATTCAAGGAGAGGCTTTTTTCTACCAAAATGTTATTTCCCAGAAATGTTGACCACTCAGCCCTAGTGCAGTGATGATGATAATAAATAACCATTTATTCTGAACCATCTGTAGGCGCAGTTTTACTTCACGTTTCAGCTGAAGATTATGAAATACACTTTCATACAGGAAGTAAGTATGGCTTGGAGACACAAGAGATAACCTGCTGCACTCTTCTCTCAGACTTCTCCTGGCAGGAAATCCATCTAAGCCATCCATGCTGCTGAGGCTTTCAGTGTTGGTCCTGTGCTAGCGGCTCGCTCTCAATGGCACAGCAAGACCCGCACAGACACCCAGGCAATGCTCACTCTGCCAGATGCCTCTTCAGACAGGTACAGCCCGAGGAGCAAGCGTGCAGCACAAGGAATTTCCTTTTTCTGGTTTGATAGTACTGAGGTAAACTCCGAAATGACTTTCCACTGTGTTTCCTTTCTCCCAATACACCTAATGCCTCTTCCATCCTCTCACGTTCCGAGGCTTCTCTGAGATGAGACATACATTTATTTCTTCTCATTGCCCAGACACGACTGCATACAGGTGTTCAAACATAAATAGGTACAAGATGCTGATGCTTAGCTTGCATGCAACCAGGATTTTTTTTTCACAAAAACAGCACATGAGATCGTGGGCCAGATGCTTCTCCAGTCCTGCTGCTGTTTGTCTTCAATCTTACAGGACAGCCATTTAAAGGGGGCCTCATTTGAAATGCACACAGAATCCTTTACGTGGCAAAAGACCCGCAAGGTGATCACGACGAACCATTAGCCCAGCACTGCCAAATTACTCCATGATTTGTTCATCACAGGTTCCAGGGTAAAAATCATTTTGGCTCGATATGAGAGGTAACAACTAGTGTTAATAAAATCCAGGGAACCCAAGTATGCCAAGACACCTGTCTGGGTTGCTGGATTATTTTCTGGGCTTTTAATGACCCATATTTCCAAACACACAGCTTCTTCAAAAGAGATTACAGAACAATATCATCACTTTAATTTGCAGCTGTAGGTAGGTAATACACGATAATATCATAATACCTCAACTAACATTTAATTTCTCTTATTTAACAAGAAAGAAAAGCAGACTATTAAGGATGCAAATACCGTATTCATTTGTGCCTCCTTTCCTTCCTCTGCATCCAGTTCCTCACAGCATCATCTGGCCCTGAGGAGAAGATCCAGCAGCACATTTTGTTGTCATTGTTCTTCCCAGAAACCGATAATGTGTTTTTATATGATTACAGAATTCAGTCTTAGCACGACCCTTAAGTAATAAAGCAGATATTTAAGAGAAATGATTTATTGGTGACTTCAAGGGACTCGCAACCTAGCACTGAACAGAGGTTTTATCACTGAAATGCAGACAGTAAAGGGAATTACTCAGAAAAAAATCATCTCCACCATCACATGATACTTTAAAAACACCCCAAAAATACATACACAAACAGAAAATGTTTTTTTCTGATTGGGGAGGGGCACAAAGGTTTAATGCAGAAGCTTTCAAGCACAGACGTCAAAATGGAGTAACTTTTCCTTAAGTTCTGACTTTATACCATGCCTCATGTCTACTTCCTGTACCTATTTACCCAACCCACAAATCAGCTGTTAACCAAGCTACACAAACTGTGCAAGTTTTAATGCAATATATTATTTAATGCAGAAATATCTCAAAGGACAAAAACCTGCCAAAACCTACAGCGTTGTACAGAATGAAAGACCAAAAATAATTTGTATGAGACAAGTGCAGCTCACAACGACAAATCACATTAGCTGTTGCCTTTTCAGCCAAAGAACACCTGAGCCATCAGTATTTTTAGTCTTATATTATTTTAAAAATTTAAGAGGATTAATAGTTATGCTTGATCTAAGTTAATTAAGTCTTTAATTAAGCAAGAATCCCTGAAAAACCACTGCTATATGTAAAGGAATGACCACGCTAGACAATTTGACGCTGGCATTTTTCAGAACAATAACACCCCCATCACTTCCCAAATCCTTCCTCGAGCAACACAACTGCTTCAAGAAGCCACGAAATACTTTGAGGGGGCTGGCTTCAGGGCGGCAGGGAAAGTTATTTGGAGTGCAGTCCCACACATCAGCACTGTGGAGCTGCAGTCAGCCCATCACCCACACGTCAGAAGCTCCCTTGATGTGGGATCTCCTTTATGACCCGCATGACACGGACACCCCAACGGCATTTAACTCTTCAGCCCAAGCAGGAGTCACAATCAGAGCACTGAGCAGTACTCAAAAGTATTCCCAAGCACAGAAGCGCTCACATGCTTGCTCAGGAAAGCTGAAAATAACCATTTGCATTGCTGAGCAGCAGTTTCAATTAACAGCTCCATTTTCCCCGTCTGTGAGCAGAGGATTTGCTTACTTAACTCCCATTAATGTTAACAGGGTTGGACCTACAAATCCCTACCTGAGATGGAATACTGGCATTCCTACTGCTGCCCATTTTCCCCAAAGTTAAAGCAGAGCAATTCACTTCACTTAACCTCTGCCCATTTGTTCACTCTCAGCAGCTTTAAATGTAAACTTAAAAAATGATAAGCATTACTTTGAGAAGAACATACGTTATTTTGCTTTTTTTGGTTTTTAATCAACAAGCACAGCCATCCCAATAGACCAATTATAAACCAATTCAAATAAGAAAACAAATCTTAATACTAAAGTATATAGATAAGTCAAATACAGCTTATAGATCAAATTTTGAGATTAGGCCTTCCCATTCCAAATAGAACAAATATTCCACTCGTTTATATGCTTACTCCCTACCAGCTCCAATGTAAAAAATTAAGCTGATATTTCTGAAAGGCAGATTAAGCAACAAGAGGCATCAGCAAAACCTGGGTAAAAATAAAGAAAACAATTAAATACTAAAGGATTCTGCCCCCAGTCAAACAAGTCAGCACAGGCAATTCTCAGGCTGCAGTTTCAGTTGTGGTCCATCTCACCCTGAAGTTCACTACGGGCTGGGTAATTCTCTGGTACAGACCATAGGCACTGACATACACATGAACAGTAGAGGCAAAATTCCAAAGACCAGTTTGTTATCACCAAAGGCTTCCATTAGAACACGTCTAATGAAAGACTCTGGGTTCACATCACTCAAACGAAAAGCAAAACAGCGTGGACACTGGGATGGGCACAAATTAGTATCAGTATCATCACATGGGGAGAAGCTTCCCCTGAGCATCAACACAGTGAGCTGTGAACTCGGCTTCTGTGCAAATTAGGAGTCCAAGATGGATCAGACCCAGCGTGAACTGAGACCCAGGCTGGAGCTCATCGGGGCTCTGCCTGCAGCAGACGTGGTGCAGGGTGCAAGAGGCAGCCGCCTTCCCACCAGGATCAGGAGAGATGTGCTGCTCGCTGACAGCTTGTCAGAACACTGTCTAGAACATTTGGGACTTCCACTTGCAAAAGTCTTTTCTATGCTAATGACTTCCTACAGATGTTTTGAAATGTTTTAACTGTTCTGGTTTGATTCAGCAAGACACTGTCACGGTGATTTGAAGGAATTACAGCAGGAGCTGCAGAAGTGAACCCACCCAGGACCTTCCTGGACATCCAGCAGCAACAGGATATGGAGAAGCAAATTCCTGTCCTTCCCAAGAAAACAAGATACGATGGAAGATGGGACCAGTGGTGGGACAAGAGTACCTGTTTTGGCTGTGCCTGCTTCACACAGAAAAGGGAATTTCCATTCCGTACAAAGCCTTGCCATTTTGAACTGACTTTTCAAACCAAGCAAGAAGGAAAGGTCAACATTTCTATATACCAGAATGTTTTTACTGTTGATTCAGAAGTATTGACATCTCCCTAACAATATCAAAACAATCTCAAACATAAATATGGCACTGAATAATAAATCCAAAAGTCAAAAGGAAGTCAAGCATAAAAGCAACACACATATATAAACATCCCCCCTATCAAAACAAGGGCTGAGCATGACACGTGCTCCCAAAATGCTTGGCTGCCCATGCGGCTGCATTTTCATCAGAGGCTCCCACTTATTTCTTCTCCATTTCCTTCCTCACTCTGCTATTTGTCCGTGGCTTGGCCTTATATTTTGTTCATAATGCAGTGATGCTCACCCTTTAAAACTCAACTGTCCTATTACTGAAAGGTAATACTCTGCTCCAGAATAATTCAAACCTCTACTTCCAGTTTTACTATTTCCTTATATAATACATCATTAAAACTAAGTGTCATAAAGTTGTTTGGGTTCTTTTATGCAGAGCAAAGGTGGTCAGAGAATAATAGACAGTAAGAAATCCAGCCATCATCCCCCTCCCTCTTCCACATGCACAATCTTCCTTTTAACGTGACTGACATGCAATGGGGTCAATGCAACACAATTTCTCTGTACAGCTAATACAGCTGGGAAGAAACGAGCAGGCTTTTGGGTTCTGCATGCCTTCACCAGATATTTAAGCTGAGTATCTTTAGGCTCTACGGCTCTTAATAAAGGACTTCTAAGTTATCAATTAAGGGCAATTAAGAAATCAATTTAAAAATTCTACAAAAAGCATTGCAAGACGGAACGAGGGCGGATCAGTGTGAACAGAAAAGAAAGGGAGAATATGTGAGATCAATAAGACTGTGAAGGGCAATGCCATAACACAACAGCTGATGAATAGCAGAAGCCTCTGGGACCAGTGATACCACGAGAGTCACTGCCTTTCACCCGCTATCAGTGACAACCTCAGTGTGATGTGTCGAGGTGACTTGTGGCCCGCAAGGTTTGAGAGTTACAAGTTAAGTAAGAAGTTTCGAAAAGGCTCAGAGCTTTTCTTTCAGGTGTGCCAAGTGAAGCTGATGAAGATGCTCAGACGCACTCAAAGTGAACCCAATCAGCCAAACACTGTCAAGCACCACAGAAAATATTTTAGACTTCTCACATAAAGCAACGCTTTTGTTCCCCAAGAAAACCTTCCAATGGGTCTTATTAAGAAATTGAAATAAGGATTTTTTTTTTTTTTTTTCACTTCGCAAATACAGCTCCAGTGAAGCTGAGGAAGAAACCAATCACAAGCTTGACTGCATGTGTTCCAGCACAGATGATCTTTTGCGCTACATTTACACCACTGCTTTCCCTACAGGGACATCACTGCTGTCTGACTTCTACCTTCTCTCCACACCTGCAGTAGTTAATGAATCAGTCACATGGCAAGATTTTCTGGAAAAGTTAAGTAAGAAATCTTCTGGGTAGAAGGAATAAGTTGTTACAATAACCAGTAATTTACTATCTGAATGCTATGCATACTGTATCATCTTATTTGTATTTCACAGTTAATCTCCCAGCTCACAAAAGTTTTATCGGATTGGAGGCATGTGCTGTATTCCCCTTTATAAAATTTTACAGTCCCTTGCTATTCTCAGGGCTTGTTTTATAGGCACAATTTGCTGCTTTAATCTCACCCAATTGTCATATTCTAAATCACGGTGTATAAAAATGTCTTAAAAGGAGAGATGCGCTGAAGGGTAGTACTTAATTACACTTACTGCCTGATTTAAATGTTATCTGTGCTTTGCCAAGTGCCAGGCACAGAGTAACCCAGCAGTGCAAATCTGCATAAACCGATACAAGTCATTATTGGGCTTTTAATAGCAACCCTGTTCTCCTGTGCAGCATTCTGATGAAGGTGTGTTCCTCCTCCTCCTATCATATTGGCTCACAGGAAAATTAAGTAAGGAGGTTGAAGAACTGGTAATTGGTAGGGTCTTTCCAGTCACTCTTTGCTAACTTATTTATTTTTATCTCCTTGCAGGAATCTTTGTCAAGACAATTTCGCTGGTCACCTTCATGAGTCTAATGTGTCCTAATGGAACTGAAAAGCAGAGTGCATAAAGCAAACCGAAAATCCATTTGTTCAATGGTTTCCTATTTCTTTCATAGCACTTCCACTCCAGAAGAGCTTCTCTTTACACCCTCTCCCCCCAAATCCCAGAAATCAAACAAACAAAAAAACAAAACTGAAAACACCACCAAAATTTCAAGCAATTAATGTTTTGATTTCTGACTTCCTCCTCCCCCACCCAAGTGGGCACAGCAAGGGACTGATTTGCCTCTGCACTAACTACATTAGACATGCAGTTAAATTCTCTGGCTCAGGGGAGCCAAAATGCAGCTTACAGTACATCACATCTAAATACTTTCTACTCCATGCTCCAATCCCTGCTTCAACCACACACCAGAGAGCCCAATACAGGATCACCTTAGCGAGATCACTCTGAACTTAAGGGAAAGCAGGGGAGCAACCTTTTTTGTGTAGATTCATTGTATTTAATGAGCCAGTAGAGGTAGAATAAGTACTACAACTCTCACTAATCTATCCAGCAGCTTTATTTCTGGCCCATACCAGCAGCATAAATTCAATTCACAGTTTCTTTTTGTTGCTGTCCCCTTGAGCATGCTGTGCTTGGGGTCCAGCACTGCCAAAGTCCAGAAGGCACTAAACCACAGTTTAGTGCCAAGTGTCCTGCAAGTCAGCGTGAAAGGACATCACTGAGTCAATCCCAAATACTCAGCAGCTTTCTATTCAAAAGACATTTCTAACTTTGCAGACATTTCAAACCATGCCAGAGCAGTCAGAGTTATGCATGACTACTCCTTGCCCATCTATGCAGCACGGCTCCAATCATGACATGTCAGCACTGTTTCATGCAAGATAAACTCCAACATTGTCCCTTATGGGTCTATGAAAGATGTATGTGCCACTGCTCCCAGTCACAACTGTGCCATCACTGCCTTTATTTCAGCCTTGGCAAACCAACAACTGGCAGGGGGAAGAAAAAGAAGGGGAAGAAACACAATTCAGAATGAGGATACATTTTATCATCTGATTTTAAGCATCTTCTAAATCCAAGTGGTGTGAAATACTAACACCCCTCAGCTCAACAAAGGGCTGAAGCCACAGAACGTCTGGCACGGCAGGAGATGAACCCCTCAGCAGAATCTGGCCTGAGAAGAGATGGGCAAGAGGTGGGTACAGAGCAGCTTTCCCAGCTCAAGGTCAGTCCAATCCTAGCAAGAGCCTGGCAGGATGACTGTGCTCTCTAAGCAGTTCCCAAAGTCCAGCCAGGGGATCCCTGGCAAGGTGCCTCCCTTTGGGCAGAACAAGAGGAAGGATATGAGGTAGCAAAAAAGCCATGGCATTGGGGAAAATGCTGCTCCCAAGAACCTCATTCAACTCATTTTCCCTTAAAATGAAAAGCAATATTTTCGAGACCACTGCTATTTGAAGCTAAGTGAAGAACTTCACATTTGTCTCAGGGGATGCCACTGCACTTCAGCAGTGATTTTAACAAAAACCTTGATGACAATAGTGTGCAGTCCTTTGCAAGTAATTTAGAGTTAAAGCTCAGACATAACTCCAAAGGGCCTAAGACAGAGATATAAAACTAGAGGCTTAGAAGAAATGAGTAGCTAATTTCAGTTTTTTCCATGATTAGAAAACATTCCCACATGAAAAGCTCATCTGAGTAGCCACAAGCTAAAGTTTCTCTGATGGTACATGTACCTCGCCACTTGCAGAAACAGCCACACCTTCAGAAGGAGAAGCAGATTAGAGGAATGGTGCAGCAAAACCACATTTCATGGTGGTTATATCACCCTCACAGGAGGAATGGCTCCTCTGGGGTGTCCCTTTCCAGCACATACTAAGTTTGGCAACTCTGGGGCTTCTTCTCATCTCCCATGAACTCATCCTTTTTTTAAAAATATTTTTCTAAAGTAATAATATTACAGGATTAATTACTTAGCAAGGTCTCTATAAACTCATCTGCCTTTGAAACCTCTACAAAAGCACAAGTGAAATTCCAGAGATAAACAAACACAAACTCCTTTTAATTAAGCACTGTGCCTCTCTGTAGGGGGTGACAGAGTGAGCAGATGCAGGGGGATTGCCAATTAAGATACAACTCCTTTGATGGGAAGGGTACAGCCATACACAGGAGGAAAAAGGAGAGAAACTTGCCATCCAAGTCATTATTTTAATTGGCTGCTCAGAAAGATTATGCATTCCCCACATTCGATGCTGCCAAAAAAGTATTACTGATCCAAAATACTAAAGAGCCATCAAAACATGCTCTAAGCTGCTTGTACCATGTTATTACTAAAGCTACCTGTGCACCTCACTCATCCTGCTTGAGAAGGCTGTAACATAGGGAGATAATTCTCAGGGTTAATTAGACAAAGAAACAGACCACTCTTGGATTTAATTTTCTGTTATTGATCATTATTATTCACTAAACACCAGGCACTCGTCACAAAAACTTCTTGAATGGAATGCACAGTATTTCTAGACTAAATCAGTTTAAAAAGCGATAAAAAAATTTAAAACCCTTGCAAATAGCTAAAATAAGCTCTTGGAAATTGCATGAACCGAGATGCAGACAGAAAGTGAACCAGAGAATGGACTGGACATCCGTATAACTTCCATTGACTTGACATCCAAATATTTTCCATGTGCTGACCTTTATTTTCTGTGACCCTAATGGCAATACTGGTATTCTCTCAGCTTCGACAAAAAGCTGCACGTGTTAACTTTCACTTCTGTTTTTATCTGCTTTTAATGGAAATGTGTATCAGTTTTCACATGGCGTGTTCCATGCCTTTGTACCCTTTGGGGAGGAAAAAAAAAAAAAAAGGGCAGGAAACTGAGAAATGGTTTGCTCAGTTTGCAGCCTGCTCAGGAATCTTGATTTTGCCTCCTTCCACACTTGTGTCTCCACCACAGAGGACAGAGCCCTATTCAGGAGGGAATTCAGACACAGGAACCCAGAGCTGCTTTATCTGAGCCTCACTCCCTTTAACATGACGGCTCTGTCATCCAGCCCGATGGAAACACAAAAGAAGATTGGGATTTCACTATCTCTACTCAAAATAAATGAGTGTGACAGAAAACGAACTCTTGTCTTTGCAAACACAAGAAGAGCCCAGCTGTTACTGAGAATGGGATAACCAGAAATGTATTCCTGCCTTGGGAAAAGAGCCCAGGCTGCAGAGAGAGGCTGGGGCAGAGGAGCTTCTCCCTTCTGGTTCTCTCCAGCTGGCAAGCCAAAAAACAACAGCAGCACTAAATCTCACTTATACACAGCAAAAACAATTCTGGCTTTTGAGGATGGAGAAAAAAAAGCCTGTTAACAAAAAAACAAACAACAACCAACTCATATCTTTCTCCATTTCTTTCTTCTCTCTGGGAAGTGCCTCAATGCCACCAGCAAGACAAAACAAGACAAAAAGTAAGAGGAAACCACTGTGATAGCCTTCCCCCCTCTCTGCAGTTGCTTTCTCTGTCTCAAGTGCTCTGTTTTCCCCTTTGGGGCCTCTTGCAATCACTGACCCTATTGCTCTGGGAACTTCTCTTCAAGGGACAATCAACATCGGATGTCACCGACCCCAACCTGTCTCAAACCTTGACACTACAGGGAGTGCTGCAGCATCCTCACACCAAAAGCCTCCCCCATCTATTCCACGTTTTCTAGGGAGACCACTAGTGCAGAGCACTGGTACAACACTTAAAAATTACACTGAGGCTGGAACAGCTTCATAGTGTCACCATACTTGCTTATTAATCAGAATGAAATGCCCGGAAAAAAAGAAATAAAGGAATTATGTTTAATAAGTGGAAAGGTGAAGAAGGAACCTAACTATAGCTAGCTAATTTCTGCACATGGAAAGTACATCTCCTGCTACGGGGCTCCCTCATCTAGCAGAGTTCCAGTGCCTGAAAATTAAAGCCAGACCTACCAAGGCTCAAAATGGAAACAAGATGCAACTGTTCAATAAAGAGCAAAGTGTTTCTATCTTCACTTTCCTCAGGTAGATCTTCCATCACTTAAATCCACTATCCATATCCATCACCACTAACTAGATAATTTTCAAAAATAAACAATCAAAAACAAGAGGAAGGAAGCAGAAAATGGCAAAAGGCAAGCAGAGGAGAGAGGTGGAGAATCAATTCAATCTAGGCAGCTAATTTAAACATTAGGTCAAAAACTCAATTCCTCACATAGTCAAGAAGACAGAATCAGGCTCTAAATTCAGAGCTTTGAATCACCCCGTGGCAGCTCTGGTGACTGTATACGGCCTTGAGGCTCCCAAATTAGACATCTGAACTTGGATGTGTCTACAGCTATTGGCCATCTTGCTTTCAGTAAATGCTGCAGGGATATGGACACCTAATACTGCTTTTAATTCTTGCTTAACTGTAGTGACAGCAGTCTCAGGAGTTTTGTCTCATGTTTGAAGACAGTGATGCTGTTATGAAAGTACACGGTACCTGCACCATCCACAAGCATAAATTATACATTTACTATCTGCAGCACACTGTATTCGTATACTTGATATTTCAGCTTCTGAAAGTAATGCAGATAAAGACATATATTTGCCATAAATATGAACAAAGCAAACTTCATGCCAACGGGATGTGTGGAAACAAAACCAGAGAACTTGTTTTAAAGAGAACAGTGATGCAAATCACATTGTAAAGAACTGCCAGCAATCAGTTGTCATAATTCCTTGGCATGTCTATCCTTTGAAACAACTCCAGTATTACTGTACAATTAAAAAGAAAGCAAATATCAAATTCTCACCTCTCCCCAACTAACAAAACCTCTCTGTTCTTGAGAAATGGAATTAAAGTTCTGAACTTGCACATAACACTCACTGGACTTTTGTCTGGTGCAGTATATCGTCACAAAGCAGAAAATGTAGGTAGGGCTCACATTATCTGTAATGAGACAGACACTCCTTCATTTTAACAAGGTACCACTGCCAATACCAGCTTTGCTGTGTAAAAAACCTGAGGCAACAATTTTTTTATTTATACAAGAGCAACGAAACCCAGCGAGATCAGATGTGATCGAAGGCACCTTCCAGCACCTGGCACACTGAATATTCATGCAGCACCTTTGAGAAGCAGCTTACATTCCACGCACCTCATGCCAAGGCAGCTGCCAGCGCACTGCCCAGCCCTGCCAACAGCTGGGCACAGCAGCCTGGAACAAGCCAGGGCTCACATACCCACAGCCATGAGCCCTGCAACACTGACTTCAGAGTGAGAAATCAAACCGCTGCAATAATGAGAATTAGTTCAGCGGTTTCTCCCCAGCGAAACATTTAATTTTTTCCACAGGACATCACAAGTCTGAGGAAGTAAAGCTGGAGGGTTTGTTCACACAGAGATGCTGATGCTTCTGGGACCTGTCATTCTTCCAAGTCACAGCAGCACCAGTAAGGCCTGAGCACCATGAACTGACTGCACAAATAACCTTGCTAACCCAACATGGGCTCTCTCAATCCTCACGAATGGAGCAACAGCTCAGTTTTCTTTCCTCTCAGCTTCCACGCAGCTCTAGACCTTCTCAGAAGCACGTGAGCCACCTCCTCTTGTTTCTCTGAAATGTGATTCTAAACTCACCTCACTCGAGAATGAGTCACATTTCAGGCCTCGTTTCCATCTGCCCACAGGATTTCCACTCTGTACAAAGGGACAATTAAACCAGTGGTCACCTGTATGGGGGATCATAAAATGCAGCATAAGGGCAAGCAGTTAGCTCTGAAATTAAATGGAGTAGACCAACATTGGCTGGCTGGAATAAATAGTGCACTGACAATTGCAAGTTCATTTCTATCTTGAGCTCAACTGAACTGCTTTTGATCTACAATTGCCTCTGTTAACTTTATTTTCATCTTTGGGAGACCCCTTAAACCCATGACTCCTTCTAAGGTGGTGAGAAAATGCAGGAGTGCAAACACAATTTTGCTCAAGCAATTTAGTGAGAGCAGTGTGTGGAGGAAAAATGAAACGATCTTTTGTTGTCACCAGATTAAAGCATATGTGACTGGAAAGATGCCCCATGGAGCAGCCACCTATTTGGAGTAAACCTAGACTTGAATTTCAGGTGCTGCAAGACACAAGGAGCAAGGCCACTGGGCTGCTCCAGCTGCACCAACAGTGACCCAGCACAGAGAGGAGTGACCAGAGCCCCTCAGTTGTGGGGACACAGCAAAAGGGCAGCAACACAGACAGTTCTGCACTTGTAAACTACTCCTGCCACCAAGAGCAATGCCAAAGAACACACTGAGCTACGGTCACATTCAGGGCTCTGCTTTCTTGGGAACAAATGACTGGAACTATGGAAATTTTATTTCTTTCAGGTGCCACTACCCTAAGAAGGCTTAGGACTGAGAGCGCAGCTGCTCCATGAATGACAAAAGCTTTTTCACTTCTAATTGCAAGTGAAGCACAGGAAATCCCAGATAGAATGGAAGAGAGAACAAAATTAAGTGGCATTATGATTTATGTCCAGGTGCTCCACTGACTGGCTGTTTCAATTTTATCAGAAGATTTTGGGCTGTTACGCAAGACTCAAAATCTGCTCGCTGCCAAAACAGGTAGCCTGGCTTTCATCATTAAGAGGACAGTACATTCTCCTACAACAAATGACCCTTTTAAGTTCAAGGTCACCATAGCGGACCAGAAAGAAAATGGTTGATGAGGCAAAATTTGGAGACTGTGCTGATCTACACCTCACAGTCCTGTAACTCCTGGACAAGATCTTCGTAACCTTTGGTGGATAAGATGACAATTTAGTGAGTAAATGCTTTCTGCTGCCCCAGTGGAGAGGACTGACAGCTCTCCTAGCCCTAGCACAAAAGGTCACAGGTACCCACCACAAGCTGGTACTTCAGGAGACACCAACAGAGCAAAACAAAAAAGAAGGATTCTGGAATGCCACCAGCCCTTCCCGAGGTGGGCATTTACAAGGGCTGTACCTTTCTCCCACTGCTTTTCATTACAAGACTTCATCTGTATATTTCAGATTCTCCTGCTGAGAATATAGATAAGCTTATAATATTAAATTTTCCATAAAACAGAGTTGCAATACAAGGCTAGTGACAAATGCTAGCTTCAGAAGCCTGCAGTAATGGCATTGTTAGGGTTTTGTAGAGCAATGAACACAGATGCAGAGAGTAAAATGAAAGTATCTTCCCAACTCATAAATTTATTTCTGGAACCTTTAAAATGTGAAATTAAAATTCCTTTTCTGGGCATGCAGACAGCCCTATGTCTTGATAATTGTATATACAAGAAAGGCTTAAATCTGTAATACAGCATTTGGTTTCAGTCAACATTAGTTCTAGTGTTTGATTTATTCCTTGCAATAAATAGATTAAAGCTTATTACCCTTGATAAAGTCTATCTTGTAAACCCCAGGGCACTGCTTTGAAAATTTTCATGGTAAAATTTGGCAGTGTCATGCAGTGGAACGTGATAACGCCATGGTGATGTGTCAGTGGTGTCCAAGCATCGCTTCCACAATTTTTGATTCTGATCCCACAACTCTGAACAAAGCTGTAACGTTACAGTTTAGAGTGGGGAAAAAAAAAAAACCAAAAACCACAATACCCACAAAATATCACACAAAACACACTCCGCTTCTTTCACTGTCTTCCCGCAGTTGAACATTTCATAAAAAAGCCAAATGTTCAAAGACACAGACCACTGAGTTCAAGTTCAATACAAGAACAGAGGAAAGAAAATACAATAAAGAACTGAACGAGTGGGTGCACTATATACCTGGGAAGAGTCCGATATTTTGCAGAGAGCAGTCATGCACAACAAATCTGTTAGAGTTCTCTGAAGGAGTTAAAAAGCACGTGAGTAAGGGGACACGGTCTGCAGGGACATGCAAGTGGCTGATGCAGTACACGGGGCTTTTCCCAAACCCTTCAGCAGAGTCTCAAGGAATCTTACAAAGAGCCTTAAAAAAATGCATGCTATGGTGGGATAGAAAGCAAGGGCATCTTACGGATCATCAACTGCAAAAAAAAAAAAAAAAGGAAATAAAGGAAGTAATAATCATTTGTCACAACATCACCTCAGCATCTGTGCTAAGACCTGTACTGGTTCAAATACCCTTTACTGGTCTGAGAAGGGGAGTAAATGAAGGCGGGGAGGAAATGAAAAAAAACAGTACACTGAGAAAACACAATAATTAAGAGTAGGCAAAATTGCAACTGACTTGAAAGCTGCAGAAGAGTCTCAAGACTCTGTGACTGGACAGCAAAATGACAGCATAAATTAAATGTTAATAAATGCAAAATATTGCACTGAAATAAAGGAGTATTACCATCCACACAGACTGACAGGCTCTGAATTAGCTGTTCTAATGCAGAAAAGAGATGTAGTCACTACAGACAGCTTTCTGGAAACATCAGCTCAGCAGCAACCAAAAGATAACAAGCAAATAATTTTGGAACTTCTAGTGGAAAGGTATAAAGGCTGAAATACAAAATACAATGTCAGAAGCTCATGATTTATCTGCATTTTGAAAATGCATCTATTTCTACTTATCTCATCTTTAAAAGAAAACATATGAAGACATGCAGCTGTGATGGATCAGAAGACCAAAATTATTTCTGAACAGTGAAAAGCTTTACTTTGCTAAGAATGCATCAGAAGTAGGAGTACATTGGGGTTCTTGAAGAAAAGCCAACCCACCCAGGTCTGATCCATACCACACACAGGATGCTGGGCTATGTGAGCCTATTGTCTGACCACCTGCATTGTTCTTATTTTCTTGTGAGGTAGAGCACACAGTGAGGACAATTCCTACTTTCCTGTGAAGTGTCAGTGAGATAAGCCAGAGCATGTTTAGATAAATTGTATTAACTGGGCTGCGATCTGCAAGAGACACTTCTCTCATTTCCATCTGCCCTGGAAGCAAAGATATTAAACAAGACATTGACCATTCAGCTCACAATGTGCTATAAAATTTTACCTTTGGTCTTATTAGGGTAACAAATGGGAAATCTCATACAAGGGTTGAAATTATGGAGTAGATTAGACTCAAATTGCTTCATAAGTTAGGAAAGAAAAAACACCCTCCAGAACCATCTCCTATCCCAAAAAGGACAGGTCCAAGCTCAGCTGAACACTGCATTTTCTATTTCCATCTGAAAAGCTGCACACTGGTTTTTTTCTTCACAAGCTGAGTAAAAAAACAATTTTTGTGTATAAAGAGTATACATAGGGAGGACTAAGCACAGCACTGAACACATAAAACACCAGTTAATACGCTCAGGTTGGGTTGAAGCACCCTGGGTCCATTAGACAATTTATGCTGTTGTAACCCAAAGATTCAGGTCCAAACAGGATGAAAAGCTCAATTCAAGCAGATCAGAAGCTTCCCGTAAGTGAAGGAAACTGAAGGGCCAAAAAAGAAGTATTTTGATCCCTGTAAGAACACTCTTGTGTAGCACAAGAAGCACATGAAGACCAAGGGGTTTTGTGTCATTAATCATAAAACAGCCTTTTGCCACCTGAAAATCAAATCTTGTTTTCCTAGGAAAACAACAGGTAAGGATGGAGTCAGTCACCTGAGACAGTTGCTCTGTTACATCAGCAACACATTCATCTTTTGAGCCAATCTTTGAAAGCATGATTTCCACCCCCAGCATGGCTTTTCAACCATGTTCATGAATAACTATCAACTGCCCAGGACATAAAATTTGCAGAAATCATTTCTGACTTAGTTCTTGAATCTCTCCAATATCTCTTAATGCCTCTTCTTCTCTGTGAACAAAAATACAATCGAATGATGAAAATCCTGGCTTGCTGGATATTCTGATGCTGAGAATATTCCCATATAGAAACTATTAATTCACAAAATCATGTAAAAACCACTTTTGCTATTTACAAAGCTTCCATGCTTTGTATTATTTTTCAAAAGATTCGACTATTCCCACAAATACCAGTTGAGCTTCACAGGCACTATCCCCCTTCAATCTTTCAGTGAAGGCAGCTCATAACAGTGCTGTTGAAAAAAAGAACAATGGAGAAGTTTAAGTGCACCATTTTTCAATTTCTGACTCAACTATAATAACTATATTATCCTCCATGTCAGTAATAAGATGACTGTTAAACATGATACTTAAAATCATTCACCTCTGACTTCACAAAGCTCTTTCAGGAAATACCTGTTTCCAGAAAACTCTAACACTCAGGAATCAGTGTGTAGATGCTTTTTCCCTAAACCACTAACATACTCATCTTCAAGATTATTTTCAAATAGTGAAATTAAACATTCACCAGTGTATAACAACAGCCTGCATAAGGGTCCCTGCCACATCTGTCAGATACATCAACCTGGCAGAGGAATTTAGAAGTGCCTGTTGCTTGACAGGCAAAGAGATCTGCTGCTGAAGTCAGACAGAAAGAAGGGAAACAAAAAAAAAAAAATACAGAATAAAAAAGAAAAATATCTAACAGATTTATTTTTCAGACAATTCAACTGATACATAAAATCTTTTATTCACACCTTCAAAAACCATCATCTGTAGGTAATTAATTACTGCATGCCTGACTTCACTCTCAGTATTTTCACTGATACCAGTGGCAGCAGGATTGGCCTATTCGCTATTAGCTAACTCAAACCACTAACTGCCTCTTGAATCTCTCATTCAGATCTCCTTTTAAGTATCCATTTCTGGCAGCGCATAAAATAATCAACCTATCAAAGCACCGCAGTTTCATCATTACCCCCCCCAAAATTAATTATGTTTCAGTAGACGCAAGGCAAGCCTTTTGCAGCACACTGCTAAGCAGGAACAGATAAAAGTGGATTTCCCAGTGCCCATACTGCAACAGTAACACAGCTAATGATTTCCTGCAACGCACTAGAGCAAGCTCTGTGAAAAAACTGCAAAATAATTCAGCTCTTCAGGAGCAATATGTAAGCAGAAAACTGAGCTGTACCCTGCGAGGGCTATGATTCTTCTGTGGTCTCACTGAAAAAAAAGTAATCAGGTTAAGTAAGGTAAATTCTTGCCTTAAAGTTTATTTTGGCTTCACTTCTTCGAGAAGTCACGTATACTAAAAAATAAAATTTTTAAGTTGTAGTATCTGTGAACTTGATAAGGTAAAACTGCTAAAATTCAGGGTTACTATTTTACCTGAGCATGACACTAACAACAGTGAATTTCATCCTCCCTCAGACAAATAGTACAAGGCAGAAAATCCACTTACATCCCATTTATAGCCATAAAATGAGTTGCAAGAGGAGCGAGGCTGCCCATGACGACACCAAAAAAGTTTATGCTTTCTGCATAAACGATTTTGTACTTCAAATATAAACAGAGACATTGGCAAGTCATTTTACAGGTCATGGCAAGGCTCTCATACCCCAAGCCATGGCTGTGCATTTTGTATATGAACAATTCTCCTTTCAGCTGAAGCTTCACTCCCCAGCTCCGCTATCAGATGTCACACTCACAAAAGCCTAAAACTCAGAATAAAAGCTGGGCGTTGCTGCAATGCACAGTTTTGAAAGACTTGAAAAAGTTACTGGAGCAAGACAAACTGCACAAGATTCTTCTCCAGGAAGCCAGGCCCAGTAGCTCAGAGAGGCTCTCAGTTAATTAGCTGCTTGCTATGTAGAAAAGAGGCCGCAGAAAGTGCCCAGCGCTGCATCCTCATTTGTGCTTTGCTCTGATCCCTCCAGCAGCAACTTGGTCCCGAGAGAAGCAGAGCTCATTATCCAGCAGAGACAAGCTCTCCTCAGCAGAGAGGTGTTTCCCGTGCTGTGAAACAGCATCGGCTCCATCTGGGCACCCCTCTGCCTCCCTGAGCAGGGCACAGCCTGGAACAGAAGCCTCTAAGGTAGAGTCTGGCACAGCTTGGCTGGAAACGAGGATGGAGCCTGGTCTCTAACAGGAATGGAACACAGACCCTTCATAACCCGTTTGGAGGGAAGGTAAGAACGTTGAAACTAAACCCAGAGCTGGCCTTGGTTTGATTATAGACCAGGGCAGAGGAGGGGAAAGCCTCTGACCTGGCCTCCCTGGGTCACCAGCACCTCTCAACAATGCTGCTTTTGCTTTCCTAAGAGCACATTCCACCTTTGCCTGCCGGGCACATTTCCCTGTCTAAAAGACAGTTAAGGCCCTTATCATCACCCTCTGTGGACTCTTGGCTCATGCTTTAAGAGAGCACATTTATTTAGGAAGTGCCCAGTGCAGAGCCGGGTCGTGCCCTTTGATCATAAAGGGGAAAGTTTGGAGCCTGCTCCACTTCAGCTGCCTCCAGCAGGGCAAACAGATTAATCTGCTCCACCTTCCAAACCCCGCAGGAAATGGCACCTCATTGATTTAAGCACTGCAAGAGCACTAACACTCTCTGCTCTGAAGAGCACAGCCCCAAAGCTGACCACATCACCCTCGACAGGGAATGAGCCAGGCCTCCACAACACTGACTTGTTCAATCAAACTGCAGGAACTTCCCATCCTTGTTTTTTTTTTCCTTTTCATGCTTATCATCCTGCAGCGTTTTAACAGCTGTTTTCTTATCACATTAAACCGACATCTCTGACAAAAAAACGAATGTCTAATTCTCCTGGATTTCCTCACAGTATGCTACAGGGGAACAAGCCTCTACTGAGCCACGTTGTCTATCAGCCTCAGCACAAGTATTTGTTTCACGAGCCAAACCTTTCCCATCTTCAAAAAACAAAAAAATCAAATAAAACCAACCAAACAAAACCCCACAACTTTGTCACAATCTTTTGCTCAAACTTCATCCCCCCAAAAAACAGCAGACCAGCCCTCCAGCCAGTGGCAGCACTGGCACAGTGCCTGGGAAGGTAATGGAGCTGCACTGATTTGCGACAGTTAAAAATCTGACCTGGAGATGAGTCATGGGCATTACTTGCTGCTTGAATTGCAACTAATTCAAAGGGTTTGGTTTTGTTTATCTCTGGATGTGTTGTAAAGCTTCAGTCGCTAAAGGTCAACTCCAACATTTCTTCATAAATATTTAGGAAAGCTTCCGAATATTTAGGAAATGCTTGGATGTATGAGATTTTTCAAGCATGCTCCTTCTTGGATTTAGACTCATCCTTTCTATCACTACCTACTCTGCCATCTGAAATAGACCATTAACCTACACATTGAAGCAGCTACTTTTGATCAAGAGGTGAAAAATCACAGCTTAGCTTTGAGCCTCAAAACAAGAAGGGAAGAGGGAAGAAAAAAAAAAAAAAAAAACAGTCAAGCAGGGAGGGAGGCTTTGGGACTCTTCTCCCTGCTGTATGTCAGAGAAACGTGGCTCTGGCTGCTTCTGGGTGCCTTCAGCGTTATGGTCTCTTCTCCCTCTGCTGAGCAATCCAAGCACTACAGAGAGTGACAGAGCTGCCTGCAGCCAGAGGTTCTTCAGTCGTGTCAGGATAACACAGGAACAAACTTTATTTCTCAGGCTAACAGCAGAAAAAGTAAGAAACAGGCACAGAGATGTGCTCAGCCTCCTGCTTCCTCCTTGCCCACAGAGATGCGCACGGGGTCGGGTTGGGGCTGCCGACACCACGGCTCGACTCCGGACTGGTGAAAGCATCTGCTGACGTGAGGAAACCAGAACCTCAGCTGGTGACTGAGCAGGGAAACCCCTGGAGACGGTAGGAAGGATTTCAATTAAATGGTTTTGCCTTGCTGCCACACTGCCAAAGAAGAAATGAGACTAACTGCTCACAGGGCTTCCATGCAAGGAACAGGTGAACCACTACAGCAGCATCTCATCTGCTGGGGCGATCACAGCAAATCTTGGCTCATCCCAGCAGTGGGCAACATATCCCTGGATGTGGTCCCAGCCCTGCTCTTCTGCATTCACGGGAATTCTCCAGCACCCAACCTGACAAACCCTACAGTGTCCTTAGGACCAAGAGGGGAAATAATAGGTATATTGCCATAAACCAATACTTCCAGCTTACCACTTGACATTAGTTTCAGGGAGCTTTCTGTGCAGCATCACAATCTTAAAAGCATCATTAAATGAAAAAAAAATAATAGAACTCCAATATCCGTATCAGATTCTAGGGTTAAGCTGAGTGGTGATCTTGAGATTTTACAGTTTTCACCTCCGTGAAGAACCACTATTCTTCCTTGCTATGCAGAAGAGCAGATAATCACCCTAGGGCTCCATCTTTAGTGAAAAATAACATCCCTTATTTCTCAAAGACAAAAAAGAAAAACAACCCAATACGACATCCCTTTTCCCTAGCTCTATCCAAATTCAACAAAACAGCAGCTAAAAATACGTCAGAAACCAAGGTGCAGGTGAAGAAAAGAAAAAAAGAAAAGGCTTAACACCAGAATGGCAAGATTTCAAGCATGACCCATTGCCTAGTAATGTCAATGGGAGCCTTTTGAACCGTTTCCAAACAAGTCAGATACAGCTCACCTGATGTGACTTGTTACTGAGAGCAGCTGATGGAGGTAGAAAGGAAAAAGACAAAGAATTTACAGGGAAAATATACAGGAGTCATGCCAGCCCTTGACCAGTGGGTGAGGGAAAGCATACTTTTGTTTATTTTAAACATTTAGCCCCAAATTGAAAAAAACCCAGCAATCTTCTCATAGGATCCATCTTAAATCCAGGCAGAGGGAAAATGTAAAAAGTAGCTAAAACCTAAGATTTCTCAAGGTTATCTAAACAGGCATTGCAAAGTTCTTGACAATGTTTAGTACCCTACTGCCCCCCAAAATGTTAATAATATTTTCAAACTACTCCAGGCATATTCAGCAGAAATCTGTTATTAAAATCAATGAGAGACAGAATGCTAGCTGTACTTTCTGCTGGAAAAGCTGCAGATGAAATGCAGAAAGCTCCTATGCTTTCACTCCACATCCAACAATACAAACATTTTCAGTTACCTCATAAATCAAAGTTTGTCATTAAGCTGCAGCTAAAGTGCTATCTTGCCAAAACCTCTGGAAAAGCATCAAGGTAGCTGTTAATTATTTTTTTTTTTTTTTTTTTTTTACAATCGCTCAGGAAACATTTCACAGGTGAAGGAACCGTGGGCTGGTGCAAATCTTCTGTGACTGTTACGGGGTCGACAGGATTGAGGCATCTGGTGGTGGCCAGGGACAAATGGACTCAGAGAGTGATAGTGTGTGTAAGCTTTTACCCTGAGATACTTTCCACCCCAAGCACACCTAAGGGACTTGATGTAAACTGGTTAACAGAGCCTGAGATTCATACAAATGAAATAAATGCAGGAGCAGACAATGAAGAAAGTTAATTTTTCACCTAGAGAACTGCAGTGTTAGAAGATTGCCTTGGAGGATTTAATCAATGCAATGAATCTTGTATATTTTTCTCCAGTATTCCCAAAATAAGTCAATAAGATGCCAGCACTCTCTCAGCATAGAGTGACCATTTTCCAGTAAGCTTGAGTTAAAGTCTTTATCAAAAGAACTAAAGAAATGCATTATGATTTCAGAGGAGAATAGCAAGCAAGGAAACAGAAGCAGCAGGAAAACCTTACAAGGCACAATAGCTTTTCAGAAAAACTTTTTTTACTTCTTTTATTCCTGAGGACGACTAGAAGCAAATGAAAACTACTTTAAACCAGACAAAAATACCTGCAGCTACCCTGGCCTTTAGGAACAGCAAAACATCTGAAAAATGCACACCACCATCAGGCACTATCTAAAGGCATTTCCAGATCCAGCACCTCCTCTCCCATGAGCAAAACACACCTACTTGTCCATCTGCTTCATCCCAGATGATATAAAGCTCCCCATGCCTTCAAGCAACTCCTATTGCACCCACCTAATAACCCATCAGCCGAAGGATCTGTGCAGGTGTGCTGGGTGCATACACATCACCCAAAATGAACAGCAACAGAACACATTACATAACACACTTCTATTTCATTATAAACACCTGAATAAATGTCCCTGCCCTCTGAAGGTCTGCACACCAGTTCTCTCTCTTGGCCAAGTGACCTGTAGGCAGGGAGCCTTCTCAAGTCACAAGGCAATTAACAGTCCCACTTTCAGCTGGAGCCTGGAACTGTTTCTCAGAGCTTAAAAAAAGCCAAAAAAACCAACAAAAAACCTTCTCCATAATTTCCCCGTTGTAATACTCAGTTTACATGCACAAACCAAAAGAGCTGTCACTTCTTCAGTTTTAAAAGCTTTAAGCAAAATTAGCTATTCTAAGCTACATGCAAAGCAAAGAGGTGTAACTGAAAAACATCAGGGGCATATGATCCATGACTCTTCAAAGTGTTGGAAGTTTCCAGAAGGCACAATAAGGACACAGTCAACACCCTCAGTGCATTCCAACACAAGAATTTCAAGGACTTCAAGGGGCAAAGATAAAGGTAATTTTTCTGTGGCAAGCAGATTATTGCAACAGTTGTATCTCTGCTAATCAAAGGGTTTGGAAGCAAGGCTCATACTCTCTTATTGCTGAGAGGTGATGCTCTGAAAACAGCTTTTACTACAAGGAATCTTGTCAGCGTTGTTTCAAAATAATGACCCTTATTTTTCCATTTATCAGTATAATTTCTTCCTCAAACTGGCATTCAAAAATATGGCTCTTCCTTTGGGAGGAACATAACAAAAACATAGCTTGAAATACAGGAGTGGATTCTCAACAGATATACATTAACATGAGAAGTCAATAAAATTATGTTAATTTATGCCAAATGAAACCTAACGAAGGTTCCTCTCCTTCGAGATGAGGCTGGGACGATTACGGTCATTTACAGCAGATGCTGCTCCACATCACACAGGGCACAAGAGCTCGTTCCCATGCCTGTGGAATGTCACCAAGCAAACACATCTGTTAGCAGGAGGAGGACTCAGCTCAGCACACTGATGTAGAAACGTCAGTGGCTGACCTATTCTGCCCAGCACACAATGGAGAGTTGTTCATTTTTCTTTTCAATGAAACGCTATGCAAGTGTTGATTTAATGGTTCATTTATCAACTCCTCTGAATATTAAGCAATTCATTTTGACTTAATTTCAACAATTCAATTTCACCCATCCTTTCTCCCCTTGAAAAATGTGAATTACTGCACAGGGAGAAGCTGTTTTAAAAGTTGACTTAACAGGAACCACTTAGCTCCATGGGCTGTATACCCTTTCATAGTCTGATATATAACAGATTTTTTTTTTCCTATTACACATTATACTTGAAATTCACACATGCTAAAGCAAAGATACTTCAACAAACATTCTTAATACTGCAGACCAAAAGGCATCTCCTACATTAGCTATTCCTTAAGAAGACCACCAGAAAGCAAAGTGCATAATCAACAACCAACAACCCTGTGAAATTCTGCAACACCCGGGGAAAGAAGCCTCTCATTGAAAATCCCTTACTCTTCTCTGAAAGTTTGCATTACTGGAAATATTTTCCCAACAGGGGAAAAACACCAACCCATGCAGGAAGCTCTGGAGCTTTAGTCTCACCTGTAAGCAGCGCCTCGCACCTCCGCGTTCGCATCGCGCAGGGCTCCCACAGCCCCGCTCCGCAGCCGGGCTCAGCCCCGCGGGTCCGGCGGGGCCACCGGGACCTGCTCGCGGCTCCGACCGCCGGCAGCGGCACCGACCCCCGGCAGCGGCTCCACGGGTCCGCCCGGGCTCGGGGCAATCCGCCGGCACCAAAGCACCGCGACCGCCGCACCTGTTGGCCCGCGGTCCCCGCCGCATCCCCCGCGGCTCCCACAGCTTTTCCCTGATTCAGCCCGATTTGTGCCCGTTTTCACCTGCTGCTCGCAGGTGCCCGAGCCCCTGTCCGCAGCACCGCCACCCATGCCCGCTGTCAGCATTCAGCCCCGCATTCAGCGGCTGCCCCAGCTCGAGGGTCACTTCCAGGAGCCCCATCCCCACGGCAGCCTCTCCCGCTCAGACACTGAGCATCCCCCGCAAAGCTCGGCCGAGCCTTCTGGAGGGCCGGGCAGCTGCCAAGAGACACTTTTCCCTCCGGGAATGCGAACGCGGAGCCGCCGCGCAGCGAGGGAGGGATGCGAAGGAGCGATGCGAAGGAGCGATGCGATGCGAAGCAAGGATGCGCGAGGGGCACCGCGACCGCGACTCGCCGGGGCTCGGGGAACCCTCCGAGGGCCGCGTCCCCCGCGAAGGGCAGCGCCGGCCAGAGCCCGAAACTCCGCCAAGTGCGAGCGCGGGGCCGGGCAGCGCCGGCCGGCCCGTGGCGGCACTCACCGGGGCGGGGGCGCGGG
>VZRN01000100.1:531737-546257 GCA_013397935.1 Dasyornis broadbenti
TCTTTTTTTTTTTTTTTTTTTTTTCCTTTTTTAAATGAATGCTGGGATTCTAGCATAATCAACTAATTCCAGGAGCTGAGGCTTCAAGATAAAAAGAAAAGTATACCATGTCACAAAGCTCACAATGCAATCTCATTGCATTGGCTTTGGCAGCGGTTCACTTGGCTCTGGAAATAATAAAGTGGGAGACTGAAATGACAAACAAACCGGAGATCCAAACCCAAGTACCACCAGGGAATGCAAAGCAGATGGCCAGCGAAAGACCAGCCCAAGGAATTGCTAGAGTCTTTGCACGAGGATTAATGACAGCCTCCACCGTGGTGGCCTCCTTCCTATGAGCTTGCCTTGGCATGGTTTGCTCCTTGATGTCCTTGTGAAGAATTAAGAGGAATAAACAAGCTAGAAAGACTTCCCAAATGCAAATCTTTCATCCTCCCTCTCATAGCAAACAGGGAGATCCAAGGGCATTGGAGAGCCCATGAAAGGGTCAGGACCAACACTACATTTCTGCGGCATCTTGGGCCTACCTTGCTTTCATTGTTTATTGAGCTATCACTGAGATATCACTGGTGTGTGCTTTCAGGAAGGATGCTTTCAGCATGCTCCTATTGAAATGTCTGCTTTGTTTCAATATGCCATAATATTATTTTGTCAAGAGAATTTATTTAAAAGTTGCAAAATTAAGTCTGTGCTAAACAGGAGCTGGCACAATGGAAATGAGATTTTGGCACGCCCCGTAAATATGCAAGTGTGAGCATATGAAATCTCATGTAGCAATTCATTTTCAGAAAGAGGGGGAAAAAAGCCCTAAATTATATCGTCTTCTGTCATATCCAGTTTGCTCAGCAGCGAAAACCACATGAATATCAACTGTGACCATTTGAACTATGTAGTGTGGTGAAACACCCTGCAGAGCTCCATCAAGGCTGATCCTGTCTGCTTATCCTCATCAATACTTTGGTTTAATAGGAAAGAAAGCAGTTATTGTGGAACAGGGTCTGCTGCCAACCCCAGCAGATTCTCTGTGCTGCCAAGTAGAATTTCTCTTTAGTCAATGTCCATCCCCAGCACTTAGCAGAGCTGACCTGTCCTCTTGTGCTTCTCAGCTGCTTTCTTCAATTTTCACTCTTCTTACCAGTCTAAAAATGCAATGTGTAACACTGACTAAACCTTACGTGCTCTCCTCACAGGGATCAGGATTTTGAACTTTGATAGGAAAAGTTTTTCAACAAGCACCTGGAACTAAATCCTACCCACCATATTTGTGGGTGTTGCCCCATTACCTGCCAGTTTAAAATAAGCAGGATTTAATAATTTGGGGATGGCAGTGAATTACAGCCCCTCGTGCAGGAATATAGCACTCCCATCCTGGTCTCCCAGCCCGTCTGCTCACAGGCTGGAGCATCGCTGGAGCACAGCCAGGCAGACATAGAAATGCAGGGAGTGAATAAGGTCTTCCTTCCCTATCAGCTAATAAATATAATTACAAAGGCCAGCAGATATTCATTTGGGTTCAGTCCTTTTCCCACTCAAATTAATGTTGGTTTTGCCATTGATGCTGATTTTAGTAGAAGCTGGCCCAACATCAGGGAGCTAAAATTAGATTGTTTCTGCCATCTCCCCTGTACCAGCCAAGGGAGCTGCTGGCCCAGCCAGGAATCGGCACTGACTGAAGGAACAGCCCAGGTATCCTGGGAATGACTCTCATGGGCTCCAACACCTACAGCCGGGAGTCAGGCATTGGGACGCCCACGCTGTTCCAAGTGCCACCTCCACCCCACAACACCAGGGGCAGCCAGGCCCCTGGGCATGCTCACCCCTCTGGAACTCCTTAGCCAAAACCAGCACTAAACGAGGGCAGAACAGGAGACATGCACAGAAAATCCTTGTCCCCTGGGGGCTTGGAGTGAGGGGATGGCAGCTCCTGGTGAGGATGCCTGCCTAAATTCACATCCATGTGTGACACACAGCGCTGTCCTCAGACCCTCCCAGTGCAGGGCTGTTGGATTTTTATCCTCTTTCCACAACACCAAGGTTGCTTGTTATCAATATTGGCGATGCCACTCGAAAAAGCCAGGGGAAATCCATCATGGCCCATGAGGTTATTCTGGTGTAACGAGCAGCCCTTGTATCTCATTTTTCAGCAGTGCGACTCGGCCCTTACAACTCCATTTCTGTGCTGCACAAAGCCACAGAGGTGGTGGCTGAATGCAAAGCTTGGGGGGCTGTCCTGCAGTCCAGCAGCTCAGGATCTCCATGCACAGGTGCAGATGTGGATATGCACGTGGAAATATAATATACGTGTCATTGTCCTCCATAGTTTTCCTCTGAAAAGCAGTATTTTCCTTTAGGCCAGTTGTCTACCCATCAACATGTCTGAGTATAGAGACACACAGGCATTGAGCAGCAAGGCTGAAAAATCTCCTCAGCCACACTCCCATGGAGCGCACGTAGCACCCTGATTTTCACTCGGAAATACAAACAGTTCCTCTCTTCTCATATTCTGCTGCTACAATAACTTTGCAGACAACTCTGCTTACTGGACTTGTTTCATGGTGGGAGTAACTACCAGCAATAGCTCTCCTGCTCCTCGGAGCAGAGTCACATGCTGGGATTGCTCATATGCCATTCAGATTCTCTGACAACTGAGAGAGAGAGAAAAAGGGAGGGAAAAAAAGGCTACTATTTCTAACAGACACACATTCCCCTGTTGCCTCTGCCTCGACTGCAAATGCTGTTACACTGATTTCTCAGTGGTCAATCCCCACCCAGTTTCCATAAACACGGAAGACGACTGTTTATAACTCCAAACTCCCAGTCTTGTGCCACATCAGCTGCCAAGGCAAGCTTCACGCAGAAATTAGAAAATCAAAAAGGAATGGCAGATTAAACAGACCAGCTCTGATTCTTACCTTCAGAAGCAGACTTCGTTCAAAGCCCACAAATACTTTTACTTTGCTGTGAGTCTGAGCTATTTTTAGCTTCCCTCTGGGATGCCATATAGGGAGAGCAGCCCCCTCCCTATGATTACTAATCTGCCTAACATAACAGCAGGACACCTGCTGCTGGTGAGTCATGTTTTGTGTGGAGCTAATGGTATATATATAGGCAAAACGTAAAGACAATTGCTTATTTCCCTCCCTACCCCATGTGTTGTTTGTTGCTCTAAGCAAATCAAATCATTGCAATGAAGACAGTGTAAAGAAGACAAATACATAGGAAAATTCATGTTCAACTTCAGACCAGAAGCTCTAGAAGTGCACAGCACAATTATGCTTGTTTATATTTGTGGTGTGTATACCTGTGTGTGTTCATGTTTATGCACTTTTGCACGTGCACAAAGTGATTGTGCATTTAGAAGCTCCTGCTCTGGTAGATGCAAACGAGTGTTTTCACTGAAAACAGGAATGGAAATTCAATGACTCAAAATCTAAAGCTCCATCCCTAACCTGTCTTCCCCACTTACTCACAGCAAGAGAGAATGAGCATGGCAAAGGGGAAAACGTAGGGAAAACTCAGGTTTACGACCTGGCAACATGGAGAAACCTACCAAGTGCTATCTCTATAAGCTTCCAGAGAAGAGGTAGAAGCAGCTTTGTGGCTGTACAGTGGCTGTTAAACATCAACTGTGTTCCCCTTTGTTTGCTTCCCAGCCGTTCCTTGCAGTGACAAACAGATCTGTAGGACAGCCCCTGCTCTGTGCTGGGAGCCTGATTTAGCTCTGGCCCTCAAGCCATGCATTTCATTGTTATGGGCTTCACTTCTAAACTTTTGAGAGCTGCAGTAAAGTGCTGATAGGTTTTGCTTTGTGGTCTCTGGAAGATCTCTCTTTTATTCCTTTCTCCTCTCTCTCTCTCTCCTGTATTATTATTATTATTTTCAAAATGTGAACTTCTTGTTGTTTCTGTCTTTGTAGACAAGCACTGTCCTAATCTCCTGCCGTGGGCAATACTTCTATTTGTGGTGGATACACACCATTCCTCACCTTAGCTCACCCTACTGTCCTTAAATTCTACAACATAGTCCCTCTCATTAAAGACAAAGCTAAAATGTCCACTGACACCAGTGGAAATAGGATGGCCTCTTACAGAAGGTGTTGCAATATCTCACAATAACTCAAATAACTTGGATAACAGTCACATCCAGAATCAGCATGAAGCATCGCAACACACAAAGCCATACCCTGACTGATACAACCACATAAACTTGTATCTTCCCTCCCGAAGTATTCAATGAAAAACTTCCTGTAGGTTTATAAAACCATCATATTGAATGTACTGCAGGAGAATGGTTTCAAAATACAGATAAAGAAGATATCTCTGTTCCCAGACAACTGTGTAGATTTTCAAACACATTTCTTTAGGACCTTGCTTCCCCCCCAGCCCCATCTCCTTCTCCTGTTGAACTGGATGAGGGATGGTAGAAACTAAAAAACTCTCCCAGCCTGCCAAGTTACCCTTCTCCAAGAGGGGTTGGACTAGGCAGCAGCAAATGGCCAAATTTACTTCTTTGAGCAGTGTAGGAACATGTGCTGCATAAAACCCCTCAAAAGATGAATGAAGATACTAAAAACTTGCATTTATATATGTTTTAGGCTCTCTGTAAACAGAGTTCAGAAACATCTTTCAAGCCCAGTAATTTAAAATAACCTCTGGCAGATCGACATCTTACCACTTAAAAACGACCATCAATCAAATTCTGAATGTTTGGGGAAAGACAATGTGCCCCAAATACCAACCCTGGGTTTTGTCCACTAAATAAAGGTATAAAGAAAGCAGCTCTCCAGATGCTTCTCCGGGTTCTGCTGTAGCAGAAGCAGCAGGATCTCAGGCAGGCAGACCCCGCAGCATTCCCAGTTTTCATCGGGAGTGTGTCCATGACCCACGGGCTCTGTGATCCTCTATCCTCCTCTAGTGACCAGCGCACGCTGAGGGTATTGAACCAGCCGAGCCTTCGAGCTCAGCAGAGCCGCTGCATCCCAGCACCAGCAGCAGCTCTGGCTTTGTGCTCCCTGGTGCCAAAAACCAACCAAACCCCGCCCTTCTCAGATGCCTTCATCTCAGGAGGACAGGAGTAACCAGCTGCAACGGGGACAGTGAGGGTCTGAGCGTGAGGGTGAGCTCTCCCCTGCCATTTCTGTGACGACAGCCTGAGCGTGCCATCCACATATCAACTAACACAGCACCTTTATCTGTCTGCTAAACAAAAAAACTAGAAGCATAAGGGGGAAAGAGAAACAACCCCAAACCCCTCAGCATGTCTGCCTTGAATCCCAATTGGCAAAGAGTTGTTTGCCTTAATTCTAAATGTATTTAGAATGTGGAGCATATATTTCCAAAGGATGTTTTGTATTTACAGCGTGTCTGTCTGGTTATACTGCTGCAATGTAATTGTTTTCCTGCTGAGAATTATAGTAGGGAAGTTACTCTGGGTACGATTACAGCCCTTTATAGTTCTGCTTTGGAATTTAGAGACTTCTGTGCACCACTCCCTCCTCCCTGCTTAGAGGCACTGGCCTTGGGAGTGCCTGGTGACACTGCCAGCTACGTGACATGTGCCTGCATTTGAGGTTTAGCTGCTAGAAATGGGCAAGTCGCTGCAGAAATGGAACAAGGGGAAATCTGCAACAAATCCCCTACGCTGAGGCTGGAGCTGGGTCGATCTAAGCCAAAACTTTGCTTGGTCTGTGCCTGGGGGAGGTGAAAAGGCAGCAATTCCTGCCTGGTAGGGCTTTGAGAGTGAGAGCACTGCAGAATTTGTATCCAAATATTTGTTGGGTTGTTTGGTTTGGGGTTGGGTTTTTTTTTTTCACAGTCGGGCCAAGCTGTGGTCAGTTCATCCACTGCTTCCTGATGGGAAACACTTCTTGACACATTTCAGAACTGTAGTTGTTCCTTTTGCCTCAAAATCTTTATGGCTTGAAGCTGGAATCAGGTTCGCACCACAAATCACTTTCTTCCGTCAAACCACTGCCTGCTGCTGCTGATCCTTGTGAGCAGAGAGCCACCCAAGACAGCCTCGACAGCAGCTCAACACAAACCATGGGGATGGCAGTGGAGCAGTTCCAGCACCTGAGGAATCCTGGCAAGCCTCTGCAGGGCAGGGCAGAGCACTCTGGGGCAGCCCTGGCGCTCTCCTGCCCAGATGGTGCAGCTGCAGGAACAAATGTCCTCCTTTGCGGAGCAGCACCGTGTGTTTCGGAACAAAATGTCAATGAGCTTTGCAGATTAAAACATTAAAAATGTATGAACAACAACTGTCACACACGAGGAAGCTCATAACACTGGGAGGGCTTTTCCTTTTGAGATCAGGTTAGGCTGTTTTTTAATATCAGCGTGTCCATCCCCAGTCAACAAGCTGAAGACCAGGAAGACTCATTAGATCTTCATTTGACCTTATAAGAGACCAGTGTATTTTACCCAGCTATTTCTAATCGAACACAGAGTTAAGTCCCAAAAAAGTCAATAGTGGGGAATAGCAGCAAGTCTTACCCTGAAGCCATCAAAAAGCAAAGAATTCTCTTATTTTGTCTGCTTGATAATGTAGTCTAATGACTAAAACCACTTGCCAGTTAAAATGAAACAAACCCCAAAAGTCCCTCAGCAAGCCCACACCTCATTTACTAATATCTGTTCAAGCTTTCATATGTGAGCTCTTCTTTTATTTTTCTCTCCTTTTTAGAACAGGTTTTTTTTTTTCCCCCCAGAACAGACTCATACACAAAAAAAAAAAAAAAAATCACCTCAGACCATTTTTTGGTCTATGAAACACACTGAACCTTTCAGACCTACTGTAAAACATTTCCTCATACCCTTAAATAATTTCAGCCATTCTTTCCTACCCACTTTCCAACGTTTTCATATCCTTACAAAATTTCGACGCAGTATTTTGCTATTTGAGACCTGGTTTTAGTGACACTGCAATAAAAGTAAAATTACCTCTTTTCCTGTTATTCACTACTCCCTTGTTTATATATTTAAAGGCCACATAAATTCTCTTTGTTGGGTCATCGCAGCAGGATCGATGTGCAGAGGCTTCTTGGATCACTGCTCCTTTCATCCCAGCCTGCAGGGCTGTGCCCTTGCCCAGACCAACATGGGGCCTGATGGATTCCTCATCCTCTTTTTACCAAAATGTTCACCTTCCCCAGTGCCAGCCTCCTTTCCTCTTCCCTGCCTACCATCCTCTAGATTTTAGTGCTTTACAAAAATTTTTCTTCTTGCGTTTTGCTACAGACCATTGATACAAACAGCAGAGAGCTTTGGTGCTTAACCCTAATGTGCCCCACAAAACACAGGTCCATTTAGTCCCGATTCCCCATCCACAGCTACTCCTTGAGCTCTGCCAGGCACTTCGTTACCCATTTAATGCACATTCTAATGTTACTGAATGGTGCTAATGTTTCATCAGCACACCATTCAGTGCCAAGTCAAACACCTCGCGAAGTCTAAATGCACTAAATTTGTACAATCATTTTTGTCAACCAGACTTGTAATGTAATCAGAGGGTAAAAATTAGGTCTCTTTGATAAAGTTTGCCACAAAACCATGTTGTTTAGACTACTTACTAATTTACTTTTGCATCAGCTTCTGAATTATTTAACACAAAATGATTGCGAACTAACCAGCCTTGAGTCTTAGGAAATGCTTCCTCATAACAACCTACTCTTTGAAATCGATACAGACACATTTCATACTGCCCTGTGAGCATTAGCTCAGTCACAAGGCAGCTCTTTACCTCTGGGGAGACTGGACTCAATTTGCTCCCTTTTGGAAGGTTTCACAGGTAAATTGGGTTTTGATGGGACCGGATACCAGACCCAGGGTGAAAATATCCAGTTCCTCTCTGCACCCCTCCCATCTGCCTTTCTTAAAAAGCCTCACTAGTACTTGTCAGGCAATAAGACAAACAAAACCAAAAATCTTCAGTGTAACTTTCTTTGTAAAAGCTCAGAAACAGCTTTATCAGAATGGAAAAAATGTGACTTGGGGCATTTGTGCCCAAGTCGGGCAGCACACAGCCATGGCTGCATGGGAGCTTCTGATTTAGGGCCCCAGATAAATCTGCTGTTTTAACTACATTGGTACAAAGCTAGTGCCATAATTTTATGGGCTGAAGGGTGATGATATTTAGGAAGGGAGCCAGCTGCCAAGAGGATTTTACGCTGATTTCTATGTAAGGACCATTCACAATGGCAAAAATTTCTTTGTACCAAAATCCAGCCCAGGTTACTTGAAGGAGCCTAAAGGTATCTGAGAGTCTCATTCCCTTTACCCATTCCATACCCTGCTCCTTTAAACCAGTTCATTTTGTCCTGCTGGAACCACTGTTGCCTACCTCATCAAATAGCAAGGAAACCTCAAGGAATTCAGTGCAGATCTGTGAGTTTCGTACATAAAGACATGAAGGCTTCTGCGTGCTCCTGCTGTTATTCAGAAATCATGCAAAATGAAGCTGAGGCAGTGAGCAAAGCACAGCACCAACCTGAAGCCTTTATATCTCCTGAGCATAGCTCATTTGCTCTGCTGTCAGTAACTCAAAGCCCCAATGAAAAGAGGAGGGGGGAAAAAGGAAGACATAAAAGAAAAGAAGTAATTATATGCAAGTCACTAGACTTATCACTTAGCTTTTGGCAAAATATTGACTCCTGAATGATCTTTGTCAAATCTCATAAAAAGCAGCCTCCAGGTGATGAATCTTGCCACAGGCATTAAATGGGGTGCTGCTGGAAAAGGAAGAGGAGGAAAATGGAAAAGAAGGCTTAATTTTAATTATGTAAACTACCTGTGTCTGTATTTGGTCACAGCTCTCACAATTTGGAAAAGCAGGATGCCTTAGGGCATGATTTTTGCTCCTTTTAAATATTCATGGCATTTAAAATATCTTCTGTGCTGGGCTTTGTGGGCCTGATGGGCTGAACCAGCCCCAGCATCCCCGGCCCTGAGCAGCACTGGCAGCAGCACAGGCAGCACCTCAGGATGTTTGGCCAAAACCACAGATCAGAGCAGGAAACTTACAGTGAAGGCTCTGCTGGGACCCCTTAGAAGGCTCTGCTGAGAGCCTTATTAATTTCAGGAGGGAGATGGATGAATGTGGAGCCTGTCTGTATCAGCAATCCCGGCATTTTGGACTGGTTTTGCATGCTGGCATTTCACTATGACTTGGGTTTTTGCACGGGCTTTAGCCCAACTGTTGAAGTCAGGAAGGACAGCACTATGAACGAGGGCTAAGCAGTGGGCAGAAAGAAGGAGAAAGTATTTGTTATCTACAGCAATAATTCATCATTTCCAGACAGTACAGCAGGATAAAGAATAGTCTCATGGACAGAGAATTAATTTGAGACTGGGAGAAACGGGTCTGTCCCAGTCTTGGATCTGCCGAATAGAGACATAAAATAGGAAAAGTAGTAAAGTTCTCCCTGCCCAGGTGTGGTCAGCCTGGTGGTCCATGCCATTGTCCACGGAATCCTGAAACAGCCCCAGTTAAAATCCCAAGGAATAAATTAGCACTATATTTAGTAACCTGGATTTTTCATCATTAAAATAGTGCCATAAGCAATGCTGAGATATTCCACACACAGTCTGCCATTTCCAGTTTTCCTCTAATCACTTATCAACATTAATTCAACATTAACTTAGGACCCAGTTTCTTCACCCTACTCATGCTGGCATCAGGCAATCCACCCATAGTCTCTCCCTCAGACTCCTTTTTTTGGAAGTGATTTTTAAAAATCACTTAAAGTGATTTAAGAATACTCCTAAATGTCAGCTGCAGGCAGGAGAAGACAGTTATTGGTCTGGGTTTAGAGAGAATTTTTGGCTCAGTTTCTTCTTCCCACCCTGCTCATCACTGATGTATTTTTAAATGAATCCTAAAATACACACCAGGAAACTCTATTAAATAAAAATCATGAATGGCATGCAGGCTGTGCTATTACTGTGCATAAGAAGATAACAAGACTCAAGAGACTGCCCTTTACATTCTGCTGCTCTTGCTAACTGCAGATCTGGCCCAGCAAATGCACACGCTCCGTGAAGAAGAGGGAGTGCCACAAACCCTAAACAGTACGCCTGGAAAAAGGCTGGAGGAAGAAGAGATTGGAGAGATAATGGGGATGCCATGAGCTGCATCTGCCTCAATTAACTAAGTGATTGGACATGCACAATCAGAGATCCCGAACGCGTTGTTTGTAGGTTATCAGAGATATCAGGCATCAGATGGAGCGGCGCTGGACTCCCCCTGCCAACAAGCTGGAGGAAAGAATTAGAATTCTGAAAGCTTTTTAAAGCCAGACTCTCACCTCAAGACACAATAAAAGAAAAGCTTTTAGATCATTCCTGGCAGAGGAGTTGGAAAGCTGCCACGCTCAGACAGAGTAACTATGGTAATCCATATCAGGTTGCAGAAATCATCTTTAGCATACAGTCTTTTAAGCTGTCCAAGAAGCTTTCTTCCTAATCTACTTAAAAATAAAAACGAAGGGTGTTTCAAGGTCAGACAGTACCAATAATGAGATCAATGACACTGAAGGGGAAACAGGTCAAGGGTACACGTCCCTGAGCACCAACCGCTGTCTCTGCAAGGAGAAGCAAGAGGCAGGAGCTGGGTGGGAGATGGATATCCCTGTCCCGAGCTCTGCACTGCCATGTGAGCTTGATCATCTATCCCCTGCAGAGAACACTGCACGATTAAGATGCACTGCTGAAAACCAAAGCTTAATTGCTTTGATGCTTAGGTGATTGAGAGCTGAATGCATTAGTACGTCAAAATTACTGAACACAAAGGCCTTGATTCTGCTCTATTCTGTGCCTGTATAAGTGGTGCCTTGAGTTCCCCTTCGTGGGCACTTGAGGATCACCGGAGCTTTACATGGGCAGGCTCAGCCCTCAGTGACTCTTCAACTCTATTTAAATATTTGGGATCGCAGCATGCGTGGTCTAAAGGAATTTGATTCTATTGTTCACTTAGACAGAATTAGGAGCATAGAAAATCTAATTCCATTATTTTAAAATTAGTTCAAAATTAAACTACTTAAATCCTCATGTTAGGTTAGCCCAGACTTTTGCCCTGCTTCCCCCCCTGTTGTGTGTGTGCAGAGCCTACGCTATCATCCATCCAATTCCCCGAGTATTCCTCAAGTGTTTGAGGGATCCCTGCACATCTCAGAACATCCTTGAAATTAAAGGCAAATAAATATCATTTGGAGCTGGACCCAAAAACGATCAAGAAGAGCAAATGTGGCACAGAGGCGTTTGAGGGAGAAGACAACGTATGATCAATAAAAAGTACTGCACAGAGAAATCCCAAGTGGCTGTGCCGTAAGGAAGACAGAGCAGACCTCCCCGAGGCTCTGCTGCTTTGCTTTGCTGCCTGCTGAGCCAGACACCAGCTTTGCCTCCCTGCAAAGATGGCAACATCTCTGATGAGTCCAACACAATGTCAAAACTGAAAACTATTCTACATCAATCTCATGCTAAAGGGGCCAAAATCTGAGTTCAATCTCAGAGATAAGGCGTCTATCACTGGATGCGTGTTCACACACACTCTTATTTTCTCTTTTTCCTTCTTTAAATTTTTTTCTATTTCAGCTGACAGGGCTGTTTTTTCCTTTCCTTACATGCAAAATGATTGTTCTTACATGCACAGAGCAGCTGAATGCTTATCTGACTGGTTCATATGAATACAATACAGGGCAAACATCTGTGTTAGCAGAAAAAAAGACAGATATCAAAAAGAAAAGCATGCAGGCAAAAAGCCTCAACAATAATAGACACAGTTTTGGAGATGATTTTGAAGATCAGGGCTAATATCTCAGTATCTCTTGTTTTGTGTTGTAAAGAGAAGATGCTGAATTGCTGTGATTTCAGTAGTCCATAACTTAATTTTATTATGTTTGATCTAACAGTGCTAGGACTATTTCTTGGGTATGTGCTAAACATTATACTCATTATACATTAAAGTGGTTTTAGGTCTATTACTTGTCTGTAATTTGATTTTAGAATTCAGAACATTCTTCTCAATTGTCAGGTGCAGAAGCTGAGGGAATCTCTAAACTGCAATTTAGAAAAGGAAAAAGTAATTATATGCAATCAGTGTCTCCAAGAAGTGGATCTTTTTATGGGACTGCAGAGCTACAGGCAAAGGACACTCAGCTGTGTCCTCCAAACAGGTCTGAAAAGGCTACCAGCAGCACCCAGCATACAGCAGGGGACAATAATCTGAAGCTCAAGACATGTTGTGCACAATATCATTTTTTCCTGCTCTTTTTCATTTCTGCTACTATCTCAGACTGTTTTGAAGAGCACCATTCCGGGTCCTCGTGCTGTGTCCCTGCTCCCTGGGAGGCACTGGAGAACAAGGGATGTTTGGGCAGGCCTGGAGCATCTCCTGTGCTTGAGCTGCCATGTGAAAGGCAGCAATGCAGGCTCTGCTGAGGATGCCCTGGAAGAGGGTTTCCCTCTCAAATGCAGTGCCCACTTTGGCCTCTTTTCTTCTGCGTACAAAACAGAAAGTGGAACCAGCTTCAAACTGTATGTGCAAACATTGAATTTGCACGTGCAAAACAGTGCCAGCCTTTGGGTCCTTTGCTCTTCATTTTTTTTTGGATTCTCCCTAGGCACAGGTATTGACACAGGAAGAAGTAGGATATGCAGTACCTCATTCAATAAAAAGACCTAATAAATCTAGTTCATAAATTAAGCCTACAATGAAGGCAGATCATCGCTCTGCACCATTTGCATAGCTCCCTGCTGGTCTGCCTGGCTGGGTTTTTGTTTAGGGAGAATATTCACAACCAGTCACCCAGTGTGCATATGTTGATTTTAAGACACTGAACTATATCTTTAGAGGAGGTGCTGGCTTTTATGTATCCTCTGTAAATATTCCTGAGGATTATTTACTAAATTCAAAACACTTTTTACTTCTTTTTTCCCCCAGAGAGAAATGGTCTAGACAGATCACAGTGAACTTCATGAATTGTGGATGGAAAAAAGAAAACTTATAGCTCTCTTTTGGCAGGTAAACCCAGCCATGATGAATGATACACCCTCTCGTTTGTATGACAAGTGCTGTTTTATCGAGAGCAGCCTAACAAGACTTTTACATTGCTCTCATTAGTTTTTCAGAGCACCTCGCCCCTGTTTGAATGTGAAATGGCCATGCAGATGCTACTGAATCACAGAGGGGGTTTTGCCAACGCTTCTGTCTACAAAAGCAAGTCTGGAGGCAGCAGTGCCTTTTTCACTAATTGGTGTCATCTGCAACCCTTTACCTCAGCCCCCCTTTACCTTCCACTTCCCCTTACCATACCCCAAGAAGGTCCGAAAGCTGCTGGGAGCTGTGCCAGCAGCAGACGAGAGGGAAAACAGAGATGGTGATTGCAGGTGTGAGGGTGGGACAGCGCTGCCATGTGGTACAGCCACTGGCTCTGCCCTGCAGAGCAGCAGTGCATCCGGAGTCTGCTGACAGCAAGCCACGCTTCCCATGGGAGGGAATGAAGAATAGCCCCTTCCTATCAGTGAATATTGGATATTTTAGTCACATGAACTTTCTTCAGCACCCACATTGGTGGGACATGGTTGTTAGTGCAGCTGTGCTGGTTGGCTGCTGGGCACATCCCTTCGGGAAGATCTGTGCATGCTCTCCCTCTATTCCTTCCTGGGCCTGTGAGCACTTTGGGATGTGGCTGTACAGCAAAGCCCTGCCCTGCTGCCCAAAATCTTCCTACCGCCACCTCCAGTTCAGTCTCTATGTTGGTCTCTGATGAAGAGAGCAACACAGGCAGGGGTGCAGCCATACAGGATCCCCCTGCAAGAAACTGGGTACAAGCACATCCACTGTTCCCTCAAGCAGGGTCTCTCACACAGAAAAAAAAAAAAGGCAGTCATGGAGTATCAATGAGTATTTAATTAACAAATTATTATATAACTACTCTGCTAAACAGAGCATCCTTTGAGGAAGCATGAATGAGACTTTGTGGATGTCTGCTGTTGGGATATGGCTCCTTCAGCTGTGATGGAAGGAGCTTGTGCTTTGGGAAGGAGATAAAGGAGTTGATGCACAGGCTTCTCGTACACGCATTTTCCACCTGGAAAATGTCTGTGAAGACACGGTCTGCTACACCGTGTGTCTGGCACAGGAGGGAGAAACAGATGGAGAGATCGTCTAAAACCTTTTGTTCTCCGTAGCTAATAACCTGGAGCTCCTCTGGTATCTAATATGTGTAGGTTGGCTTCACCTCCATGTGCCTGCTCTTCAGAGGAAAACCAGCTACACTCCTCGGTTGGCTGATACGAGAATGTGTGACTGTTTTACGAAGAGAAATGGATAAGCTCCTAAAACCGTTGTGTCCTTTACAAAATGCTGTTTACAGCAGATCTGTCATGAACATCAGTAACTCACCAAGCCGTTGTAGCACAATATGACATTTTAGTGCCAGCAAAACTGGGAATGAAACCAGACACGTTTTGACACAAGTTTAGAAATTAGGAAAACCTTTCTTTAGTTTTCTTTTCCCTCTCC
>VZRN01000100.1:551011-566774 GCA_013397935.1 Dasyornis broadbenti
CCGTCCCTACATTTTGTGTCTTCAACTCAAAAAAAAAAAAAAATAAAACGCAACCAGTGCTCTAATTAGCAGCTCTGCCGACTTTTTCTGGACTGCAAAGGATTGAGGAGTCACAGCCAACCTTTGATTTAAAATCAAGAGAGTTACAGCCTGGTCTTCCTTTGAGAAGCAGTGATTTCCGCACTCCGGGACTCATTAGGGAAGAAGCTTCTACCACCATACATACACTTTATTAAAAGGCTGAACATTTTAATAGATGAGACATTACACCCAGATGCTCCATCCTACCCCTTCTCTCTCCATGCCCGCCAGAGATCCGTGGGGATGGGGCAGCTGCATCATTTCCCTGCTTTATCCAAGGGAATTCTATGCAGGAAAAATCCCATGCTGCAGTGCAGGTTACTTTGCTGGTTATATAAGGGCTTGAGGTGGGGATTTTTTTGACTCCTCTGTTACCAAGGCTTTTCAAAAATCCACAATAGGCCCAATTTAGCCCAACCCTACACCGAGTGCCTTGCAGTGACTGTGAGAGCAATTAAGCAGCACTATTCCCTAAGCTGTCTTCTCCTCAATTATGTTGGCAAACAAAGAGGCGTGACTGGGTAAGACCCTCTCTATTAAACAAACCAGCCCTACTTATTTTCACTTTGATCAGGGGAATGAAGTCAGCAGGGAAAAGGGAAGGCAAAGCAGCACATTCTCTCTTGGACTTCTGAAGTTTACAAATTGAAACAAAAAAAAAAGAGAGAGAGAGAAAGAAAATAATGATGATACGTAACTGGAAACTTAACCCATCCTTAGTGTGGAGCACCAGGTACACAAGGCAGGACAGTGGGGCCTCAGGTTCCTGGGACTGGAAACTGGGCAGGTCTTGACTGCCAGTTAGCTTCTTGAAAAACAAGGAGAAATTTCCATTGGGAATCTGTCGTTCAAAATCCCACCTTTTTCAGAGGAGCATATAACAGGATGATGTATTTTTTTGTATCCCTTTCTGTTTCAGATGTGGCAAGAGATACCATTAATTGCTGTGCCTCTGCCTCATCTCCTAAGAAAGTAAATAAAAGCCAAGGAATTATGATAACTTTAATGATGCTATTCTTTTATTGGTATAAATGTACAGTTAGTCTGCTGGATATAAAGAATGTGTTCCATGAACTAAGAGTATATTCCTTTCTTTCAGATTTCAGTAACTGCCACTTCCTTTGGGTTAGGTTTTTCTTTAATTGGGCTTATTTGGGCAAAGATTTTTGACAGAGCTATTGTGCTGAGACAGAATAAATGTTGCCCCACATCACAGACCCCCCATCACCTCTGCAGTCTCTGCTAGAAAAGCCAACTTTGCATTTCTCAGCTAATGAAACGTTCAACAGTGTCTGGGCAGGGAGGGTTACTATCTCCCTACTGAGAGGTAAAGTGTATCACAGTGTTTCTTAAATCTGTATTAGCTATTTCGACATCAGCCTTAAAACACTCTTGGTCTTGTACCAACCTAGAAGACGGGAGTTGTGCTGGTTCCTCGGGGTCCCTGGGAAGCAGCCTCGGGAGCTGCAGCAGCTCCAGCAAAGCTGCACCACATGGGAAACCTGCAAATATCCCTGGGCCAACTCCCCAGCAGTGCCTCCAGGATGTACGAACAGAGGCCTTGTTCGAGGGATTGGTTTTTATACATAAATTCAGTGTGTGCAAAAGCAGTGGATGCAGAATAATGGAAACAGAAGCTGCATCCTTATCCTCGGACCTGTGTCTTGAAGCATGAGAGGTTCTGATGGCTGGGGACAGAGTGAGATGAGATTAGAGCTCTTTATGTAAAAACTTGCTCGACCATTGCTTCATTTTAATCTCTTATTTATTACTGGTTGCATCTGCTTATAAATTAGGCCAGTAAGTTGTCTGGAGCTCTTAACAGCGCATTTCACTGCTGCTTTGAAAGATCATCTGTACAGTCAACAAAATAATATTAATGGGTCATTACTCCAGTAAAGTGAACCACAGAATGATAACAGCAGCAGCATTAACAAGATGGTGATAATGAACTCCTGGAACTTCTCTAGTGCCGAGTATCAAAACACTTCCAATGTTTTCTACCCCATTTTACACCTGGAGAAACTGAGAAGAGGAGCAATATCTGGACTGTCAGTAACACAAGCAGATGCTTGCAGCTCAGAAACTGAAATTGATATTTCTCACAGGCCATACTCTAGAGTTTTAATTTTAATTTACTGTCACCTTCTCTCTGTGAGTCTGAGCCTCTGCCAGTGCAGGGGAAAGCTTCTCTGAAGTAGGAGGAAAGGCTGTGGTTGCCCATTGCCACCCTCATGTCACCCCCCTTTGGTAGCTCATGCCTGCAGAAATTCAGCTCTCTAGAGGTACTTTTCTCTAGAAGGGCTCCTAGAAGGAGCCCTAAAAGCTCATTTCCTGAAGTCATGCTATGTATACTACTGATCTTTTTTAGGGCTTGCCTGAATTTATGTGGGAAAACTAATCCAAAAATCCTCCGTGAACTTGCACAGAATCAAAGCAGCCTGAAGTGATTTAAACTAAGCTAATGAAGGCCCGACTGAGCTTCTCTGCACAAAGCTTTCGGTGCCATTTTAATCATCCACTTTATCATACCCTTAATTTTGGATCAACAGCACAACAGACAAACCCTCTCCGAATAAAGGAGAAACACAAGAAAGGACTACAGGATGTGGGTGACTGTCAATAAGTATTTTCATAGTGTCTAGTCTACAAAAACCAAATCTTACAGTCCTGACTGAGGAAGACAAGAGGAGTCTGCATCAGAGACTTGTGAAAAATGACTGCTGGAGTTTGGCAGTTCAGAATCTCCTTGGAGGCTTTAATTCTGAGGAAGAACCAAGGCTGGAGCGATTCAATGGAGACATCTCTGACTCTTATGCCTGGAGAGAGCATCTAAAACCACAACTCCCTAAGGATCAAACTCAAGGCAAATAAACTCAGATTTCACCCTTTTCTTTTGACCTTTTCTCGATTCCTCGTGAATTTCAGACCAGCCTCAGCGTGGTCAGGACCCAGTTCTTCCTTCCCAGTGCCAGAGGATGGGATCCAGTAGCGCATTCCCAGGAGGGAGCCCAGCCCCTTGGGGACCTTCTGCTCCCAAAAGGAGGCAACTGAGCCTGCACTAACCGTACTTCAAATACTTTAAAAGACAGGTTTTTCTGCTAATCTGCTCCACTTGAACAGTCAGTGCTGGAAGCGGACCAATGCCCCAGAGAAATACTTCAGTTTCTCCCAGCTTTGGAACCTGGGCATCATTTTTGATCTGCCTTGTGTGCTCTATCTAGATCAATGTATCATCACAGCAGTTCCCTCTGCTGAAATAGGGCCATAGCACAGCTAAGTGTCTCATCATCTTACGCCACAGATCAACTCTAATTTTCTTCTCTCTAACACAGAAAACTGCCATTTTGCCCTGCTTGTATCCCCTGAGAACAACATTGTAAAGAGAATTTTCTTACCTTCCCTTCAGACTTTGTCCTTCCCTTCTAACACAGCCCTCCTCTCACCTCCCTCCAGTGGCCACATCAAACCTAAGCTGCTTGGTCTGTATTTTCAAGGCGCTTCACAACTTTTCTCTGCCTTACCTGTCGTTTTTCAGAGTTCCAAGAGATCATCTCTCACCTTCAGTCAGCCCCAGTGCCAGATGGAAGCAGCCCCAAATCCTCCCCCCAGCACTCTCAATACAGCTAACTAACACGAGAACAGCAACTCCTCCCTTCTGTGCCAGAGACTGTGGCAGATGGCACCACCCTGTTTATTACAGGATAATCCCTTTTTAAAAAGAAGATGAGGAAAAAGAAATACACAGAAAGTTTAATGAGGACTTTGAAATGGAGTTCCTTCATGTTTACACATGCTGGAAGGCACCCCTGGGGTCACCAAGTGCAGTCCCTTCTATCATATGCACTACATTGCATTTTCTCTCCATAAACTTACTGAGCTGGGGCTGGAAAGTAGTTGGGATTCTGTTCATTGCCTTTCCTTCCACAAAGCTGCTCCAGCCCCCCCACCCTGGTCTTAACGGCTAGAAAACTTATTTTGATTTCCAGTGTGATTTTATTGGTCTCCAGTGCAAATAGTCCTTTTTTTCTCCCTAAGGTTTTTACAGGCAGTAATCATAACCCTGCTAAGACTTTATTTTCCTGTGATCAACAAGCCACGCTCCTTTAGCCTTCTCTTGTAAATCAGGCCCTCCATTCGCCTGATCTCTGTAATATCCCCCATCTGTGTGTGTCTCTGTTTTAATCCACATTTTTTAAAGCATAGATATTCACAAATGGCTGTAACAAACAATGATGCTGAAAGCTCCTCATCTATGCAGACGATACTTTTGCTGATGTAAGCTGTGTCCTTTTCACAACTCATCACAAAGTGGACATAATTTTGTCCAGAAATTTTGATTCTGAAGAGCTGATGCCAGACTAAAAGGCCTGTACACACTGGTCTCTCGATTACTTTCTCTTTCTTAAATACAGACACTGTGTTTGCTATTCTTCAGTCACACAGTGCCACCCTTGAGTTGATAGATTTATTAAAAACTCTTACTACCAGATTTGCAATTTCACACATCAATTCTTCCAGAACTTTAGGAGCAAAAGTTTCCACTCCGCAACTCTCCACTCCCCCCAACATGTGCTATGGAAGACTTTTAGCTTTTATTCCACTTATGGTTAGGCAAACTCCGTTCCCACATGCTCTTTCCCGTCACTCACTGCACTTTTACCCCTGTGCAAACCGTCTGCCTTGAATTTCTGCATACACACATTGAGGTACGATCCCCAGTATGGTGAGTGATGGTTCCATACCTACAGTGAAAGTAGGATATTGGATTTGTGCTGGAATGTTAAGAAACACGTAGGATATATTAAGCATTTCCGAAACTTAACGGGAGTAATAAGATGAACAAATATGTTTTAAAAATCTGTTCGTAAAGCTTGAGGTGGAGTAAGCACCATGTATCGACTGGGCCATTAAAACAAAACCACTCCCAGGAGTTGAGGGCATTTCTGCAATAAAGTGAAATGAACAATGCATGGGGCAACCACAGCCTCAGTAATTGCCTGGGAATCTTGTGAGAAACTGAAGCCGAAAAGATGAAGGAAAGAGGGAATAGTATGAAAAAAAAAAAAAAAAGGTGAAAACAAATATTGCAAGACACCTGAACAGTTATTTCACTGCTACAGAAAAAAAAAAATTGCCATGTGCTTTTTTAGGAACAGCATCCTAACACTCTTCCTTTTGATGAAATCAATGGAGAGCACCAGAGGAGTCCATTAGCATCACAGTCAGCTGCTGTGCTGTGGATCTGCTCTCTGATATCCATGGGAGCCCTCAACTTCTCCTTGTACAGTCCTCTTTAAGCTTGCCTGACACAGAATTGGGGCCCACAGCTGGAACACTCCAGGCTCCCTCCAGACAAGGCTTAAGTGGAGCACAGGAGCTGGCGAGGGCCAGGAGGAGCAGAGCAGGACGCTCGCTGTGCTGCTGTGCTGGTGAAAGTCCTGGGAGGCAGCCGGCACCGGACACAGGGAAAGGGCTGTGCCTGCCCATGACACATTTAAAATTCAAGTGATGTGAGCATGTGGGGTACCGAGAGGATGGCTGCAGCTTCTCCTTCCTGTTTCACCCTGGGTACACCACTCCACGAGCTGACATCCGGTGAGGTGCAAAGCACAGATGACATCTTGTCCTTGCCTCTCCCTGAAGCACAAACACACGAAGCCAAGGGGGCCAAGCAGGTCCAGGAGGCAGGCAGGAGGAGCAGCCTCCTGGCCCTGCATGGGGCTGCCATGCTGCTGCTAAGCAACGTGCAGGCACAGCCCGCAGCCAGCTCCGAAAACCAATCAAGGCAGCACCGCGCTCCCCTCGCATTAAATGTCAGTTTACAAATGGAAGTGACAGATCACAAACCATTCCCCTCTGCGGCGATGTGGTCTCATCCTGAACCCATCTCCCCGTGCCCGGCTGGTGCAAAGCGATTCCACCTCTGCTAAATGACTCCCAGAGTCTCCAAAGTACAATTTTGTTTTATAGTCGCTGTCAAACCAAAACGTTTCATGTTAATTTCTTACAACCTACTCCACTGTCTGCTCCGCTCCTATTTGATATTTATTCCCCTGTCAAATGTGCATTTATTTGCTGACATTTTTATTAAATTAGACTGCAATAAATCTGTCTGCATTTATGTTTATATCCCTTCATGCAGAGGACCCCAAAGTAAGTTCCATACATTAAGTGCATGGCCAAATGCTCATAAGCATCTCACAGAGGGTAAATAAAGTCAAAGTACTGGTAATCAAAAATGATAACGACCCAACCTAGCCAGGCTGGAAGGGGACCAGGGGAAGCAAAGTTTTTGTAGCAGTGGGCAATCTTTTCTCTCCTGAGCAGAGAGGGAAGTTTCTGGGAACAGCCCCACTTCCAGACTGTGAAAATTCACACTTTTTATTTTCTTTTAGACAGGATAGAGAATTTCTTGAACCCACTGTTAACAGACTTTTAGCAGTAAAAAATAGCTTTTAAATGGTTGCAACTTAGAATATGTTGCTGTAAGATACATTACAAATGAAATTCCAGCATGCAGTTAGTGGTCAAGTGCTCCCCAGCTCTTAAAGAGCTTTTAAAAACCTCCTTAGCTCACCAAATCCTGAGTAAATACAATTCTGCACGGTAAAAGTGAGGCACAGAGGAGTGGGATTTGCTTGATGTCGCCCATCAAGCCATGACCAGCCAGGAAGGAAGATCAGAACAGCTAAATGCCATCTGGGAAAACCTGGGGGACCACATCAACCGTCTCACATTTGTGTCATTTGAAGCTTTTCCCCAAAACTTCTGTCCAGAGGAGTAATTTTGTGTGTGGTGACTTTGTTTTCAGAGGTGCAACAGGGAGAAGAACAAGTTAAAAATTCACAACAGCAAGGTCATTCAAGGTTGAGGCTTTTCCTCAGCTCCCTCTTGCTGTCCCCTGTCCTATCAGTCGTGCCTGATATCACGCAGCACACGTGCCCTGCAATTCCTGGGCATCACAGCAGCACCTAAACGAGGGCCCTCACGCCTCCCTGCTCCCTCCACGCCTCTCACACCCAACTTTGATAAGAGGAATGCAGAGGAATTCAGAGCAGCTCCTTCCAACTTCAGAGGGCTCCGAAACACAGGAAATTTTTTTGCTAAATTACAATGTCTTGAAATTGGCAACAGCACGCTGATTATGTCTCATTGTGGCTGTGATGTCCTTGGCGATGGAGCTGGGAGACCGCAAAGTGAATATAATGCTCCTCTATGTGACTCTAATGACTGATGATGCTCTGCTGTGGGTAGCAATTTTGAAAGAACTGAGAATGACGGCAGAGAATATTGCCTTTGTCTTCCTGCTTCAGAAGAACTTCACGTGTAACTACGGAGTACAACACAGCACCAGCCACACACGCTGCTAACAGGGGAAATTTGCAGCCCCATCAAGCAGTTTGTGCTAATCTGCCCCATCTAGAGCCCTGCAGGGCAGGCTGAGCTCGTGAGGCAGGTGAAGGTGGGTGCTCCCTCTGAGGCAGGATCTTCTCGCATGCAGGAAGAAATCTCAGGACATGGGGACAGCCAACAAATGCTGCAGACCACAAGACCAAATTAATAAATTAAATTAAGTGTAGCATTTTTTAAATTAGGCACCAGATGCTTCCCTCACTCTGGTTGCCTCTTGTCATTGTGATAGCTCAGAGGAACCGTCTCACTGAATAAAACAAGTGCTGATCCCGCAGAGGGAGGAATTGAATGCTTTGGTGACACGCAGAGAATGTAGTTATGTTGTCTTCGAGACCTGACCTAGAATTGCTGTTTGCCAACCCTCTGTGCCACAGAGAAGTGCCAGCGTGCTCAGGAGTGCATCCTGTGCTCTGTGACCCTCTCACAGTCAGCATATGCACAGGGGACTCACAGAGAGTGTCCCACATCAGACAGGGATGATGGAGTTTCTCTCCTGCCGTAAGCACCATCTGACAGAGCATGAAGGACTTCAGTGCACACAAATGTCACTGTCAGTCAGATGGAAAGCACCGTGTGCCAGCGATCATCCTGTGCGTGGCGAGGTGAAGAGGGAAACACAAGGGGAGGCTGAATGCAGATCCCACCACCAGTGTGTCCTGCAGGGAGCTCCAGATCTCCTCTGAGCCCCAGCCAGGCTCCTGTGCCCATCCCAGCCCTCCGTGAGGAGATCCAGAAACCTGAGTCCTCCCCAGCCAGAGCAGGCTCAGCTCCAGCCTGGCTGAGGGACCACCGAGTGCACCGACCATCACATACGAGCTGGCTGCTTTAATTTGTACACACTGTCTGAACAAGATAATTTAAACTTGTGCAGGTCAGTCTCCAGAGAATGAAGACTGACATAAGAGGGGCACAGAAATCTATTTCTGGTCTGCCAGAACAGCAGGTCTTGAGAAGTCCAAGTGCTGTGCTGGCAGCACGGTACTGTTTGCCTTTGAGGGATGGGAAATCAGAAAAGAGGAAGTCAGCTAACTCCAAGATAACACAGCTGATGTGGAGAAGTGTCACCATGAAGTCTTTGCTTTGATGATCATTAGAGCTCCTGAAGGTACTAGACTGCGCAAATTTTGTTATAATCCATCCTCAAGGATTTCAAACTCAAGATATTGTTGAGAAAATGAACTCCTTGCTCAAACCCTTGTGCAGACACAATTGCCACGGTGGCCTTTCCGTTCCACAGTCACAGTTTGTTTGACTTCCCCCTTGCCATTGCTGCAGGAGCCGATGGAGAACAGAAATGTTCCAACAGGTCTGAGTAGATCTGTGTGAAAACCTTTCCCTATGAAGAGGACAAGTCAGTGCCCCCAGTATTTATCCTCACCCTGCTCTTGAGCCCACAGAGGAAATGATGCAGGGGCGGCAATGTTTTCTCACACCTCAGGAACAATTTAAGTGGGGCACATAAATCTGTGTCCTGTTCCACCCAAAAGCCAGAGGGCCTTTGTGAACCACAAGACACTGATCACACCTGAAGGCTGCTCCAAAAAGCTACAAAGGCAGCAGACGAGTGGTTTTCTGTTCACCAGAAGCCTCTGTTCCTGTCTTGTGTTGTTCCTTCTAAATGGAAACCATTCTGAGGCACAGTTTGTGTGCCCTTCATGCATTCCATAGTATTGCAGCTTTCCAGGCAAAATCCATTCCTTGCACGGGATGAAGACCATGCCCAGGACCTGTCTCCACCTTCGTGTGGAGGACTGCGCTTTCCACAGCTCTAAATGGGGATGACAGCTCTGGCGGTCAAGCTCTGAGGAATCCAGTGCAGGCAATTTAAAAAGTCAGTGCTCCCAGCAGTCCACTCTCCCCAAAACAATTAGAGGCAAACCTGTGCCTGCATTTCAATGCCTGCAGCGTGGAGGTTGGCATATCAATGTGAGCCCACCTTCAGACAAAGCACTGAACTCACGCTGAAGGGGCAGCGTGGCCAGGGACAGATCTCTGCTAGCCCCATCCCTCAAGCCCATCTCTCTATGCTCTCAGCCTCCTGCCATTCACTGTGTTTGCCACTTCTGCAGCATTTCTTGGCCAGGCTATTTTGAGAGAGGTTTGGTGCTGGTGTAAACCGCGGGCTGGGTGCTGTTGTGGTTCCAGGTGCCTCCCTGCAGAAAAGGAGCCAGAGGGAGTCGGTGTGTGTGTGCCTGCAAACCACCACACAGGGAAGCCCAGGCACGGGGATGATTTTTTTGCACAGAAATTTTCCCAGCTTCTCCCTCAGACCCACTTTGGTGTTCCAAATGAGTGGGTTTTGCCTCTTTTCCTGTGACTGAACATTGCTTTTCCTCAGAAACAACCGGGGAACAATTAGAGCAGTGAGAAAATGGTAAAAATAACACAAACCCATCCCATTCCTCATGACACTGACAGCCAGAGTGCTGTGTGGTATGGCAGAGTGCAGAAACATAACACGTTTAAAAACCGAACAGGTGAGCATGATCTGTACTTTAAATCACTCATAACCACTCTCTCCTAGAAATATTTCAGGAAGCCAGAGCAGCTCCATGGCCCTGTGAGCACATTTAACAGTGCTTGGTAATTTGTCACTTGGGATGGCAATCACTGCTGCGCTGGTTTTGTCTGGAGCAGAGCTAATTTTCTTCATAGCAGCTACTACAGGGCTGTGTTTTGGATTTGTGCTGGAAGCAGTGTTGATAATTCAGGGATGTTTTCATGACTATCAAGCAGGGCTTGCACAGAGCCAAGACCTTTTCTGCTCCTCACCCCATGGTTCAGGAGGCTGGGGGGCACAAGGAGCTGGGAGGGGACAGAGCCAGGACAGCTGACCCCAAGTGACCCAGGGGATATCCCAGGCCGTGTGGTGTCGTGCTCAGCATATAAAACTGGGGGGACAAGAAGCATTCCTTCTTTCAGAGTGATGGCACTCCTCTTCCCAAATCCCCGTTATGTCTGACAGAGCCCAGCTTTCCCGGAGAAGTCTGAACCTGCCTGCCCATGGGAAGTGGAGAAGGGATTCCCTATTTCGCTTCACGTGTGTGCACAGCTTTTGCTTTGCCTATTAAACTGTCTTTGCCTCATTTCCTCCCTTTCCTCCTGATTCTCTCCCCCACCCCACTGCATGGGGCTGAGCTGCCAGCTGGGGTGAAACCACAACTGTAATTTTTATCCTGTTTCATTTGTGGCAGCACTGCAGTACAAAAACATTCAAACACTTCTAGGTTAAAATATGTGTTTTCCCAGTGGTAATTAGTACAAGAAAATCAGGCTAAATGTATTAATTTGAGTTGGCTTTTTCATTCTCTTCCTGTAGTTTTACACTTCGCAGTCACAATAATTGTAGCCCTTATGAACAATTATGTAAAATTATGTAAAATGCAATATGATCAAGGTATTAGACTATTATTATCCCAGCTGTAAATGCATGAATCATTACTACAGAGTACCTAAAACCCCCAGAATTTTCTGTCAGTTTGAGTTTAAGGGGGTTTTTTTGTCTTTTAGACATTGATGACAATTAAATCATACCTTGATAAATATAAAATGAAAAAATCCAGTATAGTTATTATGAGTTTTCATTAGGAAGCAGAAGAGTGATTTCCATGTTTCGCTATTTAGTTAATTGTCTGGCTTGTAACTAAGCTGGAGAGCCTTTTCTGAAGCAGGAATCCAGGCAGGGCTGGGATGGAATGTGAGGGGAGTCTGTGGAGATCAGCCTCATGGGGAGAAAAGATGTGGCAGATTGGAAGAGGGCTTGACTTGATGTTTACTGAGTGATCTGTTGAATGCACGACAGTTACAGAGAGCTCACAAACAACAGAAGGATCCTGAAAGACTTTCGATATGAATGAAGACAGAAATTTCCCTCCTTTGACCCTGTTGCTTTGAATCCTGGGGTGCAGTGATGCCTGTTTTCTCTTGGACATAAAAAATAGGAATTATTTCTTAAACATATTTCTATCACATGTGTTTATAAACCTCCATAATTTAAAAATGTGTGTCTTTTTTTTAAATTTTCTTTTTTTTTTTTTTTTTTTCTGAAAGGTCAACAAGCTTTATATTAGTGCAAAGCTGCATCCTACTCCTTCAACCTGACCTTAAAGTCAACAGAACCACAGACAAACGAGGAGCCTCAGCATCACCAGTCAGATGCCAGGATGTGTATTAATTCCCCTCTGTGCTGAAGGAGAGTTATTCCCACTCACTTTGGAGGAGTTAAATTAGTATTCTGGGGGAAGGAACACCATGACCTGTTCCTTTCCTTTCTGTTTCCTATGGATGTGTGTGGTGATTTGAATGTGAGACAAAACTGGGGATTGCTCAGGAAATTCTCATATAATTCACTCTCCTAAAGCTTGCGAGAACCATGAAGATCATATTACAGTGTTACAGAAAATAACAGAGCCTTGAAATTAGGTGGAAAAGTCATAGAGAGAAATGTGGCTGAACCAGGTTCTATGGAAATTATTTACCATTGTCTCTTTTATGCTGAAAACCAAACAGAAATAAAGCACTAACTAATATGGGAAGAAATGTCTAGTGTATTGAAAGCTGAATAACCACTATGAATTGGTCAAAATCATGAAACAATTCTTTATATGCAAGCATGGAATCTTGCCTTGGATGGTAAAGCTGATGGGCTGGATTTATCTTTCTCATCGCTCCTATAGCCCAGCCCTCTTCTTCTTCCTGATCAGACCGGCAGTCATGCACATGGATCTGCTGACACTCCTGATCCATCCACCTGCGTCACAAAAACTGGACAGCTGCTTCATTTAAGAAGGGGAAACTGGACCCAGAATAACAAGAGGGGAAGTATTTATCTTTCCTGTGAGGGTGAGGCCCTGGCACAGGGTGCCCAGAGCAGCTGTGGCTGCCCCATGCTTGGGAATGTCCAAGGTCAGGTTGGATGGGGCTTGGAGCAACCTGGGATAGTGGAAGGTGTCCCTGCCCATGGCAGCGGATTGGAACAAAATGATTTTTAAGATCCCTTCCAATCCAAACCATTCCGTGATTCTGTGAGGCGGCAAAGAAGTAAAATGATTCATCAAGGAAAGGATACCACAAAGGTTCCCTTCTCTAGCTCAAAATACAACAGTCACTCCCTCATAGGTTGTTATGGAGAGCTGGGGCTTTAAAGGAAATTACAGGGAAAAGCTAATGCCTCTTTTTCCCATTCATGGAATCAAGCCCTGATTTCAAAGACCGGTACTGAGAGCAGAACTCAAATAATTCTTTAATCTAAAAGGAGAGCACTCAATATCTCCTTTGGGAGCAGAAAACCATCTCCTGTTTTAGGTTTTTGCCTACGGGGAACAGTGATAGGGCTGTTTGTAGCTGGAGTCGGGCTGCAGATGCCCAAGTTTGCAGTAATTATGTAACTGGCAAAGCCAATCCGGTTAAACCTTAGATCACCATTAAAAAAATGCAAGAGAAAGTTATCTACCTAATTGCCTGGAAAAAACTATGTCCCTCCATTTGCAAGAATGAGACAATATTAATTGCCCCTTAATAACACAAGATTGTTGTTCAAGAGCCTTGTTGGACTTTATTTTTCCCTTGAAAAGGAGAAATCTCCCCCCCCCCCCCCCCAAATAAAGAAAAGTGTGCAAGGGGAGAAGCTAATAGAACTAGAAGTGAAATGTTAATGTTATTTCATTAAATGATTTGTGAAGAATGAGATAAGAGATCGACATTCTCAAAGAATAATTTCTTTAAATACCTTGTGCTCAAGATTCCCCTCTAGGCAACTTTTCATCTTTCTTCATTTAAAAAATAGCATTAAATTTTATTAAAGAGTCCCAATTAAGCCAGTAACTTGCTTCAAAGAGCATCCAGGCTTAGGGGGATATGTTAAACGTTAACAGTGATGGGAAGATTCACCCGTTGAGCTGATTTTAAAAACAGTGTCTTTCTGACTGGTACAATTTGGCTTGCACACCCTTAAGGCATTCTCCCAGACCTACTGATACTTATTTTGGGAAGCAGCACATAAATTCTTGGCTTTAAGGTCAAGTAGATGGCAAAGTTGGCTGTAACAAACGCAAACTTTTCCTGGTATCTTTGGAAGATGTCAAAAACCAATTTCTATAATGAGCATTTTTCCTTAGATCCCGAATTGGTTGCATTTGAGGGTGGCACCACACAAACCTGAGGCAAACCCTGTGAATTTAGCTTGCCTTGTTGTTCAAGTGTAATTGGCAATAAACACATCACCTCAAAAATAACAGAGAGTCTGGGCTGGAGACAGCTCACAGGAAGAAAGATGTTGGCCTCATCTTACTTCTCATGGTCAAAACCAATAGGAAAGCGAACACATTCTATTGTTTCCAGAGGAATGCTCAGAGTATGAGGCTTGAAAACAAAGACTGAAGTTACCAAGGGCCCTCATAGCCTGGAGCTTGGGAGAAAGGAGCTGAATGGCTGCAGGGTGCTCCTGAGCACTGCAGCAAGCCCTGGGAGAGGTGGGAAGCTGTCTGGTGACAGAGGCAAAGCTGCAGAACATCCAGTGCTGACAGGGGTGGGAAACTGCCTTCAGATGCTACATGGCATGAAGTGAGTGCATGGCCTGGCCAAATGCTCTCTTACCTCTTTTTGCCTCTTTCTGTGGGAAAGGGGTGGCCAACACTCCACCTTCATCACTTTATGTTCCGGGGAGGAAGAGCGAGACATAAACACAAATATCATGAACCCTTTCAGAAGATTTAGTAAGCCACAGTCTGAACTCTATGGAAAACCTGAGAGAAAAAATGGAAGGGGAAAAATTCAGAGAAAACCACTTGCTATGAATCTTGTACTGTGACAATAGATAAATAGGATAGGAAGAAAAAACTGCAGTACTCCCAGGTCCCTGCTGATCCCAGGGGAAAAAGAGAATGGGAAGAGAAGTGAAGGACAGGTCTTCCACTTGAGAAAACCATCTTAAATCCAGACTTCTCCCACCCTCTCTTGTACCTGTGGCAGATCTCCTCTCTGAACGATGCTGCACAAGGAGACTGTTTATACAGCCATCCAAATGTCACATTCATATTTAGACATTGATATAGTCCTTTGCTTTACATTCACCTCCTGCATTTCCTTCAGTTCTAATCGAGTGCTAATTTCACATTCATTCTTCATAGCCACGTTTAGACAAGACACCCAGTGGTGCATACTTAGGGGGGTCTATTATTATTATTTATTTTTTATCAGAGTATGTCATTGCCAGGTAAAGGATGTGCTGCCTGCAATGTAATTTTATATGCTGGATAACACTGGCATTGACTGGGAAGTACACAAGTCAATTGCATATTGTATTGCATATTATTTTATATTTATTATTTGCTGTCAAAGTGATTTTGAAAACCAGTGCTTATGTGCTGTGTGTACTTTACTATAAATAGGGGGGCTCCTGGAGAAGGTACAGGGAACAGGATAAATTTAATTTGACAATTCTGTCAGAGGTAACCTCCACTTCTTTCCAATCTGCCACTTGGAACAAACAAGCCAAACTGGTGTTGAATGCAGAGAAAAAGAGCTGGAGAGACTCAGTAGTAAATATTACAGTGGGCAGATACAGGAAGGTTTGCTTCTTGAGGTCAGCAAGGTGCACAGCAGGACTACATTTTCCTAAGAAAATGATTAATAGCACCCCTGAGATAATGCCTCCTCTTTTTCAGCTTTTTCCCTCCTTGTTTAATTCCTCTTACAGGAGTAAGGTTTAACATGATACTTCTCTCCCTCTTTCCATGAGACAGCACACCTCACAAGGGAAAAATCAATTCTAAGTGGGAATTGTGTATATCGCAACATTTATATGCAATAATTCTCCCCTCCTCTCCCTCGTACACATCTCCATCAGGGACAAATAACGGAGCCAATTTGCTGTGAGCACAACGTGGCAGCTTTGCATGTTCTGCCCCAAGGCTGGCTGAACAATTTTACCTCCTCTCAGGCAACAGGAGGCTGCCGAGAAATTTTTATCAGTCCAGGACGTACAGGGGCTTGTAAGTGGAAGGAGAGCAGAACAACATTCCCTGGCAGTGGTCTAACGTGTTGTACTGGTGCAATTCTGACTGATGTTGTGGCTTTTCACACCACGTTCCCTCTTTTCCTGGGGCTTTCGCACTCCCTTCACTGAGAGCTGGCGCTGCTATCCAAGGGACTGTGGGCTACGCCAGAGCCTCTGGGCCAAGCTGGGCAGATCTGTAACCATGGAGGACTTGCTTCTCCAGCTTCACTTCCTCACCCTTCCATGTCTACACAATTTTTAAATTTGAAA
>VZRN01000100.1:566824-664320 GCA_013397935.1 Dasyornis broadbenti
CGATGTTAAAAAAATTTTAAAATTTAAAAAAAAAAAAAAAAAGAAAAGATATATATATTATACTGGCGTTTAAAAGCAAGCTGCCACGAGCACATGTGTTCTGGATGGAGCAGCCAGGAGATCACATTTGATGGGGACCAAAAAGCCCAGGAACACCCTTTTATCCTCCCCTTCCCCTGCAAAATTGTTGCTGCTACAGCTCATCTACCCTGGTTCAGAGACTGGCAGGGACTAGGACAGACCCTCTGTGAACAGCACAGCTTCTGGAGGGGGTGGCTGGAGGAAAAACCAATTACACTTTATGTTCTATCTTCGCCTCTGCTTTCTTTTCATTATCCTATAAACCTTAACAGGGAATAATCAAGAGAGGCTCCCTGGCTCTACTGCGAGTTTACCGAGGTCAAAGCTGCTTGAACTTGCAACTTTACCTTAACAATCCTGTCAAGACAACACATGGAGCTGCTCTCCAAATTGATTACACAACTGTTAATCACACTCCTTATTCCAGCTTATCTTTCACCAAAGATAAAGCACAGTTGCCTGGCTGTTTATCATAGTGTTGGCATGGTATTATCTGCCTTGAAACTTCAAACTCCTCCTGCCCAGAGGTGTGACAATTAATAGGAATCAGAATCACATTTTTATAGATAAAGTAGGATTTTGCTGAAGAGTGTTTGTAACACAGAAAAAATAGGAAAAGGCCATTATTATGCTTGTTTTGCAAAGATCTCTTGTCAGCAGTTGCTTGACAGATACCCTAATCTAGGTAATGTTTTTATTGAATGAACAGGACTCAGTTTCTCAAGTCATAAACAATTACAAATTAACTCTATTTCTAGTTTTTAGGGTTACCCTTGCGCTAAGCCCAAACTGGCAACCCAAAGTCCTTCCAAACTGTTCTCTGCAAAAGAGAAGAAAAGGGAATTTAAGAATTAAAAACCAGCCCCTGTTTCTAGCCACAATAATAGATATCCTCTTAATGTTCCTGGGAGGCTTAACAACAACAAAAAAAAATCACTTTTTCTGAAGGACATGGTGACTGAAGAAGAAGGAGAAATTTTCAGGAGAAACTGAAAATTATGTGGACCTTCAGTGCCTAGGGAATGAAACATAATATTAAGAAAGTAGGCATCCACCTCACATGGTGGGATGTGCTTTATATTTCTCAGCTTCTGGCTTTTTGTTGGCCTCAAAGGATGAACCCACCATTAACCTTAAGCAGTGTCTTTTAATTCGCCTGAGGTCCTGACATGGCTCCTGGATGCTTTCATGATGATCCTTAGCCAGAGCTGCTCTAGAAAGAAAAGCCGTAAAAAGATGTGTTGCTTCTGCCTGAAGGGCCCTTGGGAGCTGGAGGGGAAGGCAAAGCAGGTGGTGGTGTCAGTAATGCCTGAAGAAAACCTTGCAGCAGAAACATCACCTTTCATGCCCCCTTCCCTTCACAGCACCTCTGGTTTTCTAACGTGCATTTCCCTCTTTGTATTTTTATTTTGTTTTCCGCATAATGATGAAAACAGAGGGCTGGCTTTGCATTATCTGTTTTTTTACGTGGTATCTATAATTGACTTCTGGAGCACAACGGCGTTCGCTGAGTGAATTGATTTAAAATTGCTGTAATAATATTGCAAAATTCCTTTATTAGTGCTGGAGAACATCAAGAAGAATCAGTGAGATTGCCATCTAGGATAATAAACACTTACAGGCAAGTGAAAGCAGCCCACAAAAAGTAGCAATTTTGCAACTGCTTTTCTGTTTCATTCTGTTTCTCCAACAGCCACTGGCCCATCATCACCACAAATTAGATGGTACCTACAGGAGCCATCTGGAAGGATCTGTTTTTCATGTATAATAAAAGTATTTGAAGAATATGAGGGAGAGAAGAGATGGGAGAGAAGAGATGGGAGGAAACACAACCACCAGCACAGTGAACTGAGCTGGTAGCTCCTCATTATGTGCTCATGTTGGGAAGAAGGGGTGGATTCTCCCTGTTTATATCAACATAAATTCAGAATCACTCCAATGACTCAGAGAGCAAGTCAGGATGCTGAGCTGAATGGTCAAGCCTTAAATCCCATTTCCAGGACACAGTCCAAGAGATCCTTTCAAAGAATTCCAGGCCATCATTGCTTTGACTTCAAAGGGATTTGGACTGGACCCATTTTCTCATGAAGCAGGAGGAACAAGGTTTAGACACCTCCCATGGTGTGTGTGCAGGGAGGCCTGCCTGGCTGATCTGCTGAGATCAGCCCACAGACTATTTAAAAACAAAGCATCCATTCCCTGAAGACTCTGTGCCATGATTGCTGTTTGAACCACGGAACAAAGCTGGCACCAGGAAACAGTTATTATTGTAAGCCTCATTACATAAGTGTTCCTTATGCTTTAATTTTTGACTTCTAGATGAAATATTTCAAGGATTTTTACTGAATATTTTCCATGAGAATTAAGGCTGTGCATAGCTGTGCTGTTTTCACTGCCCTGCTTGGTCCAGGCTGTTTGCAGAGCTATCACAGAGATCTCCAAGCTACTGCGTTTCGCTGAGCCTCCAAATTAAATTACAACACATCACACACACCTAAATTACACATCCCATACTCAGATCATACACAACCGAAAAAATCACTTGTTAGCATAATTAATGCAATTATAGTCCGCAAATTTCAGATTCACTAGTGACTCTAACCTCAAACAAAGGAGTATTTTTAGAACTACCTAAATCCCATGGGATCCATTTACTCCTAGAACTCAGGGTTTGTCGATACCTATCACATCCCTGGTAACTAAACCAGATCAGGTACCTCCAGTGCAGTGATAACTGGTGGGAGTCTGTCTGAGGGGGGCTGCCCTACCTCCTTCACTTAGGGAGGCTTATTGCTATGGCAACAACTGCATCCTGTGATTTGCTTGCTACAAACACCCACAAAAAATTATTCTGAAATGATCCATGCAACAAACAACTGTTACTTTGACCTGACACAATTAATGTGTTCAAATCTGAATTATTTCTGCCACAGGTTAAGCATTCTGAATTCAAATTACTCATATGCAAAAAGAAGAAGTCCCACTGGGCTTTGGGTTCAGGAGGGAAACCCTGATTTTGAGCTCTTATTGTCCTCTGTGCCATGTCTGAACTTCACAAGAGTCAGAAGTAGGAAACACCTTGGTCTGGGTGGTGGGAGAGACCACTCAGACAGAGAAAGGACCACTCAGACCCCAACCACAGAGCACAGCCATCCCTTCCTGATATTATTCATGCTTTAGCCTTTCCTTGCCCAAGGCTTAGAAGTCACAGCGACAAAATGCGACCCTTCTGTTTGGAAAGGATGGGGTAATTCCATAATCACTTGCTGCCCTCCTACTCAAAATATTTGTTAAAAAAAAGAAAAGTTGGCACTGTCCAAATGAGCAGCAGCCCAGACCCACCTCATGAGTGACCCTGAGCGGGGCTGCCCAGTTCAAGCTCTGCATTCCCAGCGTTGCTGTGTGGAGGCATCCAAATGGGAAAGCAGCCTTAAGCCAGATTTTAGCTGCACCATCAGTGTGTTTGCCAAAGGATCTTGAGGAGGAAAATGAAGAGATATAATTCGTCCTTCTTCTCTCTCTTCCATAGAGTATCTCAGTGCAAGAAATGAGAAAGTAAAATTTGGAAGAAGACATGGGGCAGGACTGGGCATTTCATGTTCCCCTCCTCCCCTTCCAAGAGGGAGAGAACAGACCCCTCACGAAGCAGAGAAACAAAACTTCACTTTATTTTTAAGTTTACTTGTGAATCAAGAAAAGAAGGAAGGTAGGGCAGGCTGGTGGGGAGCAAAGCTGAGAAGAAATATCTGTGCTACAGAAGGCATTTCATCTTTTTATCATTTTCTCTTGATACCGCAGATCTCTCTTGTTAAGCACTTTCTTTTCATGTCTTCTAGTATCTACTGACAACGGAGGTGAATGAAACAACAACCACTTATTCTGCTCCTGAAGGAGTAACAGTAATGAAATTGGAGGAGCAAAAGTCACCAGCATTGCCAGTTCTGGCCTCCGCAGAAGCAACATCTTCAGGGACCAGAAAAGGTCTTTTAAAAGCAGCGTGTAATGGCAGCCTGATAATCTCATGGAAATTTCCTCTTTCCCACGTAAATATTACTTCTTAGCCCACATTTCCAGCATCGAAGCACTGAAGTAATAAAGTCCCTGTCTCAGCTGAGAAACTCAGTGTGTATTTCCCAACTAGAGTTTGTATATTTGTGAGAATTCACGTTTGAGGCAACTACCAGGAGCGAGGCTAAATGCAACCATGGTGTCTCTGTGGAGGGATTCACAACCGAACTGTACAAACTGTTTCTGAATAAAGAACTGTCTTTATCCTCCCACCAAAAGGCTTCTTACTAACTGAGCATCTTTCAATTGGTTTAAAAATGGAATTGTAATTTCAGCACAGAAACTAAAAATGTCTTACAGCCTCGCTTTCCTTCCATACAAATAAACATTTAACAAGAAAAGCAACTTCATGTGTTAAAGTTCAAAAGTTGTCAACTGCTGCAAGAAATCCCCCCTTTCACCACTTCCATTTAAAACAGGATGGCACCAATTCGGGATATGAATGATCTATTGCAGAGAATCTGATTCAGTGCCTCATAAAGGCAAATGCATCACTCTGACCCATCTGTTCTATGGACATAATCTTAATTGCAAACATAGGGTCACATCCCGATAAATCAGCCATGCTGCAGTGAAGGTGCCTACATTTATGCCAGCTGAACATTTACCCAGGATTGCCTACAATCATTTCTCAGTAGAATTTAGGGACAAAAAGAACAAGGAGATTGCTATCGACCCCATTTTTCCTTAGAGTGACTCACATTTATTTAACCTAACACTCTGCATGGGTGAAATCCAAGTCTTACTCCCATAAACTCAAAACTTCCATGGACCACAACTTCCCCCTATACATATGGCATAAGACAACAAAGATGTTCGGGATGAATGGCAAGCCACGTAAACACCAAGGAGAAATATATACCAAGTCACAGAAGAAATGCCATAGGATCTGTTCCAGGCTCGCAGAGGCGAGCGTGTGGAAACTGAGCATCGTTAGTCTCAAAATAAAGGTAAATTATCAGAAAGGAAATAAGGATAGAAAGGAGAAAGCATCTCCATGATTCCCACTTCCCCAAATGGCACAGGCATGGATGATCTCATTAGCTCATCTGTGTAATTTACACTTCTAATATGGCTGAGGAATAAAACAAATATGCAGAAATAAGCAACAGGACAGGGACAGAAGAGGGGGAAACCTCACAGCCCTCTCTCATCTAAGCTCCTTCTTTCCTTGCCAAATGTTATATTCCCTTCCTGGGAACCCCTCCAAGTTTGTGTCTCCAGATGCCACATTGCAGCAGGCTGCCTGGAATCCCTCCTACCCACCTCTACATCACTCATGCTGAACAGGCAGGGCAAACACAGGGTGAAGAGAGCGTTTTATCCTTATTTATTTCCAGATGGAAAATCGAGCTGTGGAAAGAGCCAACAAAGAAAAAAAAATAACAAAAACAAACCAACAAAACAAACAACAGCTCAAAACAAAAAGAAAAAAAAAAAAAGAAATCCTTAACCATCTTGGTAACAGACTCTTCTTCAGGAAAAAAAATTGAAATACAAGTCACAGGTTGAAGTTTGGAAGTATCAACACCTGAGGTGTCTTTTCTTCTGTTAACTTGGGGTTCTTGCAGGTACCTTACAGACGGGGCATGAGGGAATCCCTCATTACAAGTAAATGGAAAATAAAGATCAAAATCACGTGCAACTGAAGCCAAAGGGAATTCACTCTTCACTGACTATTTGGGCATCCTGGCTAACTGGGAGCATTCATTCAAGCCAGGACCATGTAACTGTAGGCTCCTATCAGGGCACCAACCTTAAATACATACGTATTCAATACCGGTCTTAAATACATAAGTACCTGACAGTCTGTGGAGGAAGTTGAGGCAGAGATCTGAGAGCTGGTGCCCAGCATACAAGCAGGTGAAGTTAAATGCGGTGAAGCTCTCTCTTCCCCAGGGGCAAGACCTGAATCATCAGCACACCATTCTCCTTGTTTTTCCTAATCTTTGGAGGAAACTTAAGAGTGATTCTTGCTCAATTTGGACCTCAAACTTAGGTGGGCTGGAGCTGGGCCAAGGAACTGGTGGCTTCCTGGAAGCAAAGTCATGGGATCCACAATAACTAAGAACCATGTTGATCTTTGGCATTTTTGACACTTAAAAATGCACCTGACTTAAACACAGATAAATCCAGTTGCAGAAGTAAATGCAACCAGACCTAACTAGACGAGAACTGGTGTAACACAGTCTCCTTTCATCCTCTTCCTACATATCTCCCAAGACCACTGCTATCCCATCTATGTCTCTGTACCTAATTTTCATTTTCAAATGTGCTTTAATGACTGCAAGTAGGTCTGCAGTCCAGAAATAGAAGTCTCAAAGCGCAGAGTGCATTATGTTCCCATCCACCTTACAGGGCAGGTCGGAGTGGAGTCCAGACCCGAATTACCTGAGTATTAGACAAGACCTCTATGCCGTATTTCATTTAGGTCCCCTTTTAGGTGCTATTTTACAGCACCCAGCTGGCCTTCAGTCCCAGTAACACTCTCATATCTGATTCTCTCCATCCTTCTCTATTCTTTTCTCCCCTCTGCTTCCCTTGCACAAGGAACGGTTGGTAAAAATTTATTGTGGGTGGGATTTTGAGGCCTGCATCCCATTAAATTTAATGGGAACTGAGCATCTAAATCCCTTAGGCAGCTTGAAAATTTCAGCCTCTATTACTAATGCTCTTCTCATTATAACAAGATTTGTACATGACAGCTCGAGAGCTCTGGCTCTGCTTTCAGTGATGTGGCTCCACTGACAGCACCCAGTGTAGGCTGCCCTGCTCACAGCTCATCCTGTCACCAGCTCTGCTAACACGAGACCAGAAAGCAGCCTGTAATTCCATTGTGATTGCTGAACTTGCTCGTAGGGGCCTTTCCGTGAGGCAAAGATAATGCCGAGTAAATCCGCCTTTGTTATGATTGCTTGAGAACCATTTAATTTTAATTGCGACCGTCGGCTTCTGGTGAGCAGCCTGCAGTAGGATGGACAGGGCAGTGTTGCTCAGCTGCATCACCATATCAAGAGTTTTTTGAGGGACATTATAGACTTTGCTGGGCTGTCAAAATGGCCAGATTCCACCACATTACGTTTTTCATCAGCATTCTGCTTAATTTACTGAAATTATAATTTACCAAGAGGGCATGACTGGAAAGAGAATGGCTTTTTAAAACGTCCTGCACATCCTGCAGGTCTTCGCTGATAAGGTGTTTAACCATGTTGGTGTTAATCACACCTGACAGGGCAGCCATTCTCATTCTCATCAGAGATTTTCCTGTCCCCTTTCGTGTCACTGTGGTCCGATTGTGCTGTGGAATAGAACGGGCTTGAAAACCTCTAGAAAACCTGGGGGAAAGCAAAGAGCAGTTGGAATGTCAAAATAAAACTACACCATCCTGCACATGCCCTGAGGAGAATGGGACTCTTGGAAAGGCATGGCTTCTGTATATTAAACTAGGGTTGCTTAGCACCTTGGTTTTTGCTTCCATTGTTCTTCTAAGGTGACACATGTACCTGTCTCCTGCTCACAGGATGACTGTGGGCTCTGAACTCCAACCATCAGATCTTTAAAGGTATGCTGGTGCCTCCTCTTGAAGGTCTCAATTCTCAGAGAAGTCAGCTAAAACTGTCCTTGGGGATATCTGAGACTGTATTCACCGTGCGAGGGACAAATTTATAATTGACTTTTTTTCCTTTCTTTCTTTTCCCATTACTGCTACAGCTGATATTGAAGCCAAGGACTCTGGGATCTCCTTGTGCAGATCTGAAATTATTGGAATAAATTGTGTCAGGACCTTTGGCCAGGTACCTGTGGCACTGGTCACAACAAAGGGCTGGGTGTGCATTTTGCTGGATTCTGTGTCCTGCTCAGGTAACAGATTACCTGCCCTTGCCTCGATACTCCCTACCTTTGCCTCCTCAACTTACAAAGATTCTGGGGGGGAAAGTGGGGAGAAGAAAAGGGGGAAAATGATGTCTCTGTCAACTCCATGTCTCAGCTACTGATTCAGGCGGTGAATTTTGCTGGGCTCTCTGCACACAGAGACAGAATACACACACTTCACTACTCATATAAACCTCAATCTTCTGCCCTTGAACTAGGACATACCTTTCTTTGAATCTATTTTTCAGTTTTCAAGGAAGGCTCCTGGGGAAACAGGAGCTCTACAACGCCACTGTTCCCATGGCAAAAAAAATAAAATAAAAAAAATGAGCCGTCCTTTAAGGGAAGTCAATCTGTTTTTCCAGGGATCTTCTGGAGCTGCTACTGCAAGAGGCTTTCGAAAGAAGTAGGCAGGTTTGGTCCAGTGCTGCAGCACCTTCGAGATGTAAGATAAGGCAGTAGGGAGGCTGGGAGAGGGCTGAGACAAAAATTATTCCAGGCTCCTTGAAAACACGCTTGCTTGATCAGCTGGAGATCCCTGTGAGGGAGCTGTGCTGGTCCAGCTCCTTGCCAGGGTAATGATCCTGCACCTCATCAGGGCTGCTTGGCTGCCCCCCAGCAGCATTTCTCCATGGGCAATGCTCAAGGAACAGCTGAGCAAACTGCTGGGATTCACAGCCCCTGGAGCCAAATGCAACCATCCTGCATGAGAACTGAAAACATTCAGACACTTTGCATTGCAGCTCGTCCTTGCTCCCTTGCTGGCCAAACTCTTCCTTCTGTTGCTGATGAGAGGCACCCACAGCAATCTCTGCAGGTCTCAGCTGTGCTGGCTGGGAGCTGTGGATCCACTCTGTGGCCAGGGTTGTGCTGACCTCTCTGCTGCCCTTCACTGGGCTTCTGCACAGAAGTATTGGAAAAGGGTAATAAAGCACATCCAGGTGTTGTTGCCATGGAGGAAAACTCAAAATTTCAAACAAACCTGATCAGGTTGTTTAAAATGAGTTAAACTTTGCTTTTCTAGCAGGAGCAAGCTCAAAACCCCACAAAATCCCTGCTTGCATCTTTCACTTTAACTAGGCAGATGATTATTTTTATCTGCAGCTACCATGCACCATTTATTTAGGCAAAACCATTCTTGGACTTCAGATGGGGTTTTGTCTCCAATAAACAACAAAATGGCTCTCCAGCTACATTAATATTAGGCTGTCACTAGTTAGATAAGGCTGATACATTGGCTCTTCTATGCCAGGAAGGGATGGTCTCTATCCAGCACTGTTTGCTTTAAAATGCAGAAACTTCAGTTCCTCAGTCCCCAAGTTTTCACCAGGAAATATATGAGCAGTGGGCTGGGGAATGGAGCCCAGAGAAAGTTGTAAGGTTAAAGGTAAGGAAGGCAAGAAAAGATGTTAAAGCACATTCAGGTGAAGGCAGAACAAGATGCTCTGAGCATGAAAAATCTGGGATTCTCTGCTAACATACTGCAGAGAGCTGGGATGCTTTTCAGGGGAGTTAAACCACGAAAAATGGATCTACAGCTGGGTGTTTGCTCGGGTCCAGAGAGCCACCCAGTATCACAGGACATGTCTCCCTGGGGTTGTACCGGGGAGCACAGCACCAGGTCATCTGGAGCAGCTTTCTGTGCAAAACCCCTGCTTGTTTCAGCAGCTTGAGGGAAACGCAGAACCTTCTCCATGATGTGTACATGGCTTCACAGCCTGCATGACAAAATTCCAAGTAATTAAAGAGCTGATAAAAATGGTGTTAAAAGAGCCAATATCTCTTCAGGACACTTCAGATAAGCTGATCATTGCATCTTCAGAACAATGATGCCTTCTTTGAAGACAGAGATGAAAAACAAGATGAGTCGCTGCTATATCTGATACGAGATGAACAGAAATCTGTATGATGTTATTAGAGATGTGAATGACACTGCAGTTATGGCTACAGGAATTGTAGTGGGAAGGCTTTAATGTTCCAGATGGAAATAGGAAAACAAATGCTACTTCTCACAGTGAGCCTCAGATACTTGATTATGGTTATCAACACGTTTCTTTGCTGCATGGACTCTGGGTAAAGAAGATGCTTAATATTTGGCTTTAGGGGAGCAATAAATTCAGATAGGAAATCTACTTATAAGAAATTATTTTGTTATAAGTGAATTCGCATGAGTCTATTTTCTTCAAGCTAAAAGCAAATTTAAAGAAAAATCTATAAGCAATGTTTTTCCAAAAGGGAAAATTGAAAATTTTCTCGATTAATATTTAGTGGAATTATCTGAAATGAAAAGCTAAGTGACCAAATTGCAGAAGCACTGAATATCTTTAAGCTATAGATTCAGCCATTACCTGGAAATGAACTATGAAATAATTCTCCTCAGTGCTGGGGCTGCGCGAACAGATTAACCTGGGCATTTGGTGAAAGCATAAAGGCCAGTGAGAAAAAGTCCAATGGAGAACGACAAGAGTAACAAAAGTCCTCAAAAAGCATGAGAAAAGCATGGAAATACGTCTCAGGGGGCTTACATAAAAGCGAAGGAGATTTTAGTTAGAGACTCAGGAAAATTCTCCCGCATCAAATTAGTGAAACGCTGGGCTAAACTCTTAGGTGATGGAAATCCCCATGCAGTAAGTTTTGAAGAACAGATCAGGCAGACAGACCTTAGGAGCAGTTAATTACATGTTCACCTCCTCTGAGGCAGAGAGAGATGGATTAGATGCTCTCCCAAGGTCCCTTCCACCCTTGTAATTCCTATTTCCTCTATGTAACATCTCCTGCTTTTTCACTTCTTTAATGAAGCAGAGGACAGAGACAGTGCAAGGGGGTATTTCAGGTGCTTATCCAGCAGGATGAAGGACACAGCAAGCAGAACTAACTGAAGTCTGGAGTCCAGGGGAAAATTAACTTATGACAGACATCTTGGGCAGGAGAACAGAGAATATATATTGCATCCTGCCCTGACTCCCCTTATCATTTCCCCTGAGCTGGGTATTTCTCAGTAACATCTTTGAGGAAAGGAATCCATAACCTACAGGCAACCTGGAGCTGGTTTGAGCTACAACACAAATAAAACACCTCTATATTTAAGTTTGTTCTATCCTTCTGCTCTTTACGTTTTCCCCTGATTCTTAAAGACTGGTATTTTCTCTGCTGTATCCCACACAAGAAACACTCCTCATGAAAACAGGAATTTAAAATATAGGGCATTTGGTGTAATCTACTTTCTTAAAATTAGTAATTATCGAAGCGAGTACGGTGCATTTCCAAGGCAGTGTCTGGTGTTACTAGACTGATTCATTCATACCATGCTATTATTGGGCCTTAAATCTCTGTATCTCAGGCTGTTTGTTAAAAATAAAGTGCTTCAGCATAAAGGGGAGTGAACCAACCGGGGTGATTCAGCCCACTCAGGGTGCTATATATTTCTTCTCTGCTCCATCAGTACCTCTGAACTGTAGTTCCCGGAGCAACCAAGCCTCAGTTTTCAACCCCAATCTTACATCTGTCAAGAGGAGGGATAAGAAGAGCTTTACACCGATTTGTGTCCTCGATAATCCTTATTCCACAGCTGCTTGTTCCTACCAGAGGGCGCAGGGTGAAGCCTGTGGTGTGTTAATTCCTGCAGGGTTATATATGGCTGCACAGCAACTGATTGCCATAAAGCAGCATCAGCCGTGTGTTATTCCCCTATATCACCACGGTGTTCCTTACCTCTGGTGCCGGGATGATTTAGAGCACACTGCATCACTTCTCTGGCCGGCGAGCTGTAGCTCGCAGCCCCAGCCCAAGCACTTGCAACACTGCTCTCTGTTATTTGCCTCTCCAGACTGAGGTCCAGACTCGCCAGAATGGAAATACCAAGCAGTAAAACACTTGCCAGGGTTTTGTGCAGTCATCAGTTCCCCTGTCCCTTCTCCACAGCTACTACATGCTGCAAGATACGTGCTAACAGCTGGATTTCATTATGAAATGCTTTCTTACTTGTTCCCCTAAAATAAATAAAAATAAAATGTAAGCAATGCTATTTTCAGTAAGAGAAAAGGCTGCTGTCGTGCTGGTGTGGTGTATAACAGAATACAGTAGCACTGTATTTCATTATGATTCAGCGTGTTTTCATTTTAGTTGCCAAGGATTCAACGGCTTAACATGAATTCTAAATTAAGATTAGTATTCCAAATAAAATATTTTTGAAATAAGTGTATTTCCCATTTCATTCTAATGAGCTTCAGTAAATGCATAGCACTGCCCGTGGGTGCAATTTGAGCTCGGGAGTGACACAGAGAAATGCAGCCCTTTGGGACCATCTGGGCACATAAAAACAAGGGGCACAGACATCTGGGTCAGCAATTCTGCTCAGCATGGGCTCCACGGCCATCAGAGCCACAACATGGGGGGCTTGGCACAGCTGCAGGTTTCCTCAGGTTTTGGCTTTTACAGGACGTCCCAGGACAAGAGTGTGCATGTGATGCTCTGTCGCACATAGGGCGGGAGTGCTGTGAAATGGGGCAATGCTTCCCCACCTCCTGCTCAGGCAGCACAAAGTGGGAAGGAACCACACATCCGTGTTTCACCGTAACCACTCAGCTTGGTAGGTTTTAAGAAAACCAACAGAATCATCTCCTTCCAGAGTGTGGAAGTGACTCCTCCATCATCCAAACATCACCAGCAGCTGCAACACTGCTCTCAGTTCATTCCTCTGAATTACTGCAGCAATTAATCACGTTCACATCATTTGCCTTTTTCTACCTTGAGATTTCTACCTTATCAGTCAACAGCAGCCACACAAAGGGACAAACTTCTCCTTTACCCCTGCTCCAGGCCCAGCTGCACCACCCTGCTCCCAGCATGGTCAGGGCTTCCCACAAAGCACCGAAACAAGCACCGAGCAATCAAGTCCCATATTGGGACCACCCATGGCAAGACAAATGACTAATGCCCCCAGTTATGAAGTAGCCATGACTTTCTGACAACCTTACTCCCAGAGGATCCTTTTTGTATTCCTCTGCTGTTTTCCTTTTCTCTCCTCATTTTTTAAGACCGTATAAAATGCTTACTGAGTGGACTTGAGGCCCACAGCTGAACGGTGATGTATTTACAGCTAATGGTCTTTTTTAAAGAACCAGATTAAAAAAAAAGGTGATAGCATTAAACAGTCAGTAGCTCTGTAATTAGTGGGAATCATATGGGAACAAGACTGATCTGCTGCGGCCAGAAAAATGCTGGAAAAAGAACGGGTGGGGAAGACAACAGGCAAAGGAAAAAGAAAGGTAGCATGGAGTCCAGTGGGTAAAAAAAGAAGGATCTGGGGAGACTCAGTGATGGACAATATCCATGATGACATGGCTGTGGCCAGCAAGGCACAAGAGAAATGGCCAGACCAGGGACGACTCCTGGAAACAGGGCACATCCATAAACCAGCAGGCATCTCCGGTGCCCTCCCAGAGCTCAGTCAGTCACTTGATCCCTTACACAAGGGGACAATAAAATGAAGTGCCTTATCACTGAGCTTATGATAGAGCAGAAAATCCTGTGACATTAACTCCATTAACTGCTTACACCACTGGAATGAAAAATCCAGGCAGCCCTTCACCGCTGCTGGGAGGTTCCTGGAATGTCATAAGCTTAGGGGTTAACTCAAGAAAACTAAAGGGACTTAAGAGTGACTTACAAAGATGAGAAAATGCAAATTCACAAGTCTGAGTCCCGGTACAAATAAGCAGGATTTTGTCCTGTGTATTTTGGGCTGAGGAAACATCTCCCTGGCTCTCCACATTCCCTGACAGTCCTCTGGCCAGGGAGAACATGAGCATTTCCCTAAGCTTCACAAAATAATATCTGCCCTGAAAATCACTGCACATTCATAACAGCTGAGGCTAAGGCAGCAACCTGGCTGCAGCCAGCAATTCTGATAGACTGTGGTCCTGTTTGGTTTTTTGGCCGCATCATGGAATGGACAATATTTAATTAGAATTAAGTTGACTCATCCTATTGTACCAAAAAGCAAATTACAGACTTGTCTAGATTGGTGCAGATAGGCACCCCGACATGAGATAATTAGGCTGCTGTAAGGAACGTTCCAGCTCTGTTCTGACACTTGTCCCTTGTCACCCAAGGCCACCAGCTCTGAGGATCTGCATCCCCTCCATAATGGTCTCGTACAAGTTGTACAGGCAGCCTGGAAAAAAGCGACTGCACCCAAGCTCTTGGTATGGGAAGTTATTAAAATAAACGCTGAGAGAGAAAATTAATGTGTTTTATAAGAAGACATCATATTTTAACGCAGCAATTTATTCCCTGCGCCTACAGAACAGATCTGGTGCATCCAATGACAGGGTGTCAATACTCTGTTATTTTGTGCTGTAATAATTATGTTTCCCTCTGCATTAGCCCACCACGCACTAATGGAAGCTTACGGATTCTGGGCAAAAGCGAGTTCAGATTACTCTGATTTCTACTTTCTGGTCATTTTAAAATGTTTTCTTACAGTGCTTGCTAAAAACCACTGATTCGAACAGCTAAAAATACTTTCTCAAAACAGTCTTTTTTCAGAAACAGAAATGATTCATTGTTATAAATTGGCATCTAATGTCTTCAGGGTGTTTATAACTACAAAGCCTAGACCTAATCTGTCTTTTTAGAGATTGTTTTCAAGTTAAGCATTAAAAAGAATTAACTAGAAACTTGAGAATAGTTACCAGCTTTCGCTCTTTTTTTTCTGGGAATCTCTCAGAAAATTAAAACATCTTCATTCTTATTATTTTTCTCATTAATATTTTAAAAAAATTCTTTGAAACAGACTGCAAAACTTTTCTCTTTTTATTTTTGGTGGAAAACGGAACTTTCAGCCACCTCTGGGGAAGCAAACTGTCTTGTTCAATGTGAGGCATGGACAGCGGGAGGAAGACAAGCAGGGGAGCTTTTATCATGTGGTGAATTCCATGTGCCCATTCTTTAGTCTCCCACATTATCCACAGATTTCTCGAACTAATTAATCAGTAACATAATTTATCCTTGGCTTAACTTTACTGGCATTATACCAGGGACTGTGTTCAGCCCCACTGTGCAATAAAAATATGCACATTAACTTGCTCAGATTTGGTATGAGAAAAGATCTACTCTTACTACACTGCTAGATGTACTCTTATTACGCTGATAGATAAAGTTTTATTATAATGACATAAGCCCCAACTTCTTTTCTTCCTAGAACAGCTATAATATACACTCATTCCAGAGCTGTCACCTTTCATTTGGAGGTGTGTGCTCCCAAAGTATGGCATTCCTATAGCTATTAGAACTAAAGGGTCATTTTCCACTTGACTGTGGTAGAACAGATGGAGATTCCAACCTGGAAGTGGCCACAACACCTTTCTCTCTCTGCTATCAAACCATGTTCCCTCACCCAGGGAGAACCATGGTGCTCTCCCTCTCTTCTGCTATATTTTATAGTGATGGACTGCAGCACTGAAGGACTGGAATCCAGCACACCAAAACTGCCTGCTGGAAGTGCTCCTTTAAATGTTTTTAGGTAATGTGTATTATTCAAGCAAAAGGCACTTCAGTGTTTTGCTTCACATGATAACGTTTTGTTTTAGCAGAACAAGCAAAACTCTCTAGTTTCCATTATCACGTAAGCTGAGGTTCAACTCTGGAGCACAATCGCCAGGACATGAGCTGTGGTACCTGTTATTTTGCAGATGTAGACCAGCTCTTCACAGATTTTATGACCAGTTATTCTGAATCAAAACACAGGGACACACAAATGCCAAAAGCCTCCAAGCCCAGCTTCAGTTTAAACAGGAATCTGACTATTCAACATCTGAACATTCATTGATGGTATAGCACCAATTTTGCCCAGTTCTGTGGAAAATTTAACCAAAAATCTTTTGATCTAACTATTTACACTTTTATTGAGCAGTTCTTCCACCAAGCCTGCTTTGGCCATTGCGCTCAGACTCGAACCTTGAGAAAGAGTAAACAGCAACCATGCTGCTCTGTCTTCAGCTGTCGTTAGGAATGGGGAGGAAATCTGTAATTCCAGGAGCTGCAGAAGAGTCGGCGCTTTGCTCCTTTACACCCACTCCCAGAAGAGTTACAGTGAGTGTCCAAGCCTGGCTTGTTTGGATGCTCAGCCAGGGTCCTGAGATGTGCTTTCAAAACAAATCTGCTCTCACCTTCTCCTTGGACCTTGCTCGTGGGAGTCTTTTGGACACAGAGTCAGTGCTGGCTTTTCCTCTTGGGTTGCTCTGTATATTGGTTTATGCACCTGCTACTAAGGCCTCCCTTGTTCTTTTGACTGGAAAATCCTTGACTTTGAAGGATAAGAAAAACACCCTGCTACGAAGGACACTGAAGAAATCCGCAGTGCTTTTTTGGGACTTTGGTAGGTATAACTGACCTAGATATCACAAACAGCAGGAGGAGCAAAATGCAAATAACTCTCTCTCCCGCTATATAAAATTATTCCACACAACAGCAAACGAAGGCATCTGAAAGGTGAGGGAAGATTTATAAGGGAAGATGTGGGAATATTCTCTTTCCACTTGCCCAGCTGTGGATTTGTGATGTGCACAGCTGTGTCCTCTTTTTCACTGTTTGAACTGCTGTCTCTATAGCACAAGTCTCCTGCCTTCCCTTTCCTCCTAAAATCCTTGCTTTAGCTGGCTGTTTCTTATTAAGCTTCCTCCAGAGATATATGTATTTTTACGACATTAAAATAAAGAAAAACTGAAAGAGGCCATGTGTCTGTGCACAGGCATGTGTGTGTGGCAGTCTGTCTCAAAAATAGTCTTTCCTTTCCCCTTTTGTTTTGTAATGTTTGCATAAAGAAAAAAAAAAAATCCCTCTGCCATTTCAGAGGCTTATAGCTCGGAACAAATGTTGCAATTATGCTTCTCAAAAGCAGATAAGTGACAGGTGAAAAAAATTAAACTCTCTTAGACAAGGCAAGTTCAGAATATCTGTAATCAGCTGAAATTGCTTCAGTGAGTCCCCCCCTTCGGTTTGAAAGCTCAGAAATCATGATCATTTGAGCTTTTTCAGTGCATTGTAATTAAGCTCCAATTTGTGACGTCTCTCAAGTCACATTTGTAACTTATATGTCAGCTAAAAAGATGCAGCCACTGCTGTATAGCCAGGCAGTGAGATTATTCATTCACACCTTTGCATCACTGGTACCAGTCACCCAGAAATATATAAAAAACACCTCGGGAATATGCAGGATACTCTGGATTGCTCCCAAGGCCACCACCGGTTCATCTAGCACGGGGTCAAATCGTTGCAATACTTTAAAGTGGTTCCATTTCATGCACAAAGGATATTTCAGGGACACTGCTGGGACAATTACAGCAACTCCAAGCCAGTGTTTCAATCATCCCCATCCCCACAAGCTCTGCAGGAGACATTTTGAGCCTGCAAAGATGGTGTTATCAGCCAGGCTCCCCAGCCAACGGTGCTGAGGAGGCAGAGAAGGTCCCTCCACCTTTCCTTTGACTCCCTTCAAAAGCAGCCCCAGAGGGGCCGAGGGGTTGCTCTGCAAGCCCTGCCAGACTTTTAAGAGGAGATGCTGTGTGAATTCAGAGCATCTATCACTGCCAAAGCACCCACGGGTAGAGTTGGCTCTGGTAAAACAAGAAAAGCAGTTGCTGATGAGCCTGTACCACTTCCCTCTCCTGCTCCTTTTTCTGGCAAGTCACCGAGAATAAGCATGGTGAAGCAGTTTAAAATAGGCTATAATTATCTCTCGAGCACTTCCATTATGCAGTTTAGCCAAGGCACTGTGATTCTGCCCATTTTGCTTTCCTGTAGTCCATTACCCATGAGTCCAGAGAGCTTCTCTCTCATCCTTCCCTCCATCTCCTCTCCCCTTTCCCTCTCATTTCCTCATGAATGAAAATTCCCAGAGGACTGCAATGATACAAGACCTCTGAAAGCCACATTCCCAGGAGTTCAAGGCCACACTGCATCGCCTCAAATCCAGCACTGGAGAATTTTAAGCTCTATTAATGGGTCAAGTGACTGATAAGCTCAATTTGCCATCCCAGCAGACAGGTTTGTGCCCTAAGCTAACATCACAGGCAAAGCCATAATTCAACTCCCAGGCTCTGCTTCCACCTGTGAACTGAGATAGCCTGTCAGAGCTGCTCCAGCAGGAAAAGTTTGGCAGGCAGTTTTACATCCTCCACGCAAAGTCTTCAGTATTTCAAACAAACCCATATACTTATAAACTTAATTAGTCCACCATCAAGTTGTAGAAGTTTTAAAGTTAACTACAGATGATACATATTTGATGTAAACCATTGTGACTTGATAATAAAAAGATTAGTTATAGTGCTATAAAAATGTTATGCCAGGTTTTTACAGCTGATCATTAATATTGTAATGTTTAGTCATGTTTTTATGCTTTGTTGGCTGACAAAAACAACCAGAATCAGAAGGAGACCAGAAAGTTTCTTTAATCTCTAGTAATGGGTCTTAAATTGAAGCATCCAGAGAAATATCTTCTTAAAGGCTATAAAATACTCCTTATGAACAGGTTAGTGATCACCAGAGACCTCAAGGTCACAATGCACCATAACCACTGCACGCGTGGTTGCTATGGTTCAAAAGAAGATAAGATCTGACATCAGGAACGAAAGAAAGATCTATTTTATAATGTTTTTATAATAAACTTTGAATGACATTCAACAGTCAGAAGTAAAACACACCAATCTCACTGGTGGAGGTTAGGGAAGTGCAATATTTACTGATCAGCAGCAGGAAATGCAAACAGACAGGACACCACTGGCAATTACGACTTTTTTAAGGTTGTGTGGACACAGTGACAGGCATCAGGATTTCCACACACAGGAGCCCTCAGGAGAGCAAATCCAAACTAAATTTTGAAATGGATCCCTTCAATGTATTAACCAGAATTGCAGCCAGTTTAAGTTCTGGTTAGGAATGGCTGCACTGGAATTCATCTTCTTCTCTTCGGAGATGAATTACACCAAATTCATTCAATGCCACTCATAATAATGAACTGGAAACCCATGTGGAGCTTCACTGGATGAAGTTAATTCATGGGTGTAACTATTTCTGACAAAATCTGAGCATCTCCATGTTGCCCAGGGCTCATCAGTGCCTCGTGGTGCTTCCCACCCTGCCCACGCTGGCCTCTCCTCCCTTGTGCTACTGCTCATCTAACCTGCATTTCACTTTTCCTGGAATATCCACGGGAAACTTATGGAGCCCCCAAGCCTACAATTTGCATTTTTCTGCACTATTAATAACAATGTGCTGAAGCAATAAAAGACCTATTGACGCCCTGATGGATTGGGAGAAAATGGAGAGTGATGTTTTTCCAAAGCTGCATTTTAAATCAGCTCATTACACATATTGTTTTATTTTATTTTGCACTGCATGACATCAGCATCCTCTATTTGCTATTCACTGGAGGTTAAAACATCCAAATGTGTCCTGCTTCCAGGCCCACAGTCCAAGTTGTGATTTGGTTAAGCAAGATGGGCCAGATTTTCTCCTGGAAAAAATCCACTCAAAATCAGGAAAATTATTCATCCCAACAAATAATTTGGCTTGGAAATGATATTTTCTTTTAAAGTAATTTAGCAGAGGCCTGTGCAAGTCCAAGCAAATTCACACTATGAGAGTTTTAATATAAAATCAAAATAAAGTCTGTATTTTTCCCAAGAGGCTTCTCATTTTCATTTGCATTAAACTCCTAAGTATATTTGTTGCAGATAACCCTGTTGATGGTGATTTTCCCTTTCTTTTCTTTTGCAGGTTTTGTTTGGGGTTTTTTCCCCCAAAGAAGTCTAAGCCTGGGAAATGAGCAGAGGCAGGCCTGCACAAATAACATTTTCCTCATTATTTTGCCTTGTTCAGCCTAGACAGAAGATTTGGGGAGTTGGAGAAGCTGAAATTTGAGAGTGGGGAGCCTGCAGTGGGTGTGCAGCTGGGATGGACCGGGAAAGAGACAGGTCTGAGACGGCACTGAGCAGTCCAGGTCCTTTGGAAGGCAGGACCTGGTGCTGGTGCCCAGCCATGAGGCATCTGCAGAGCTCTCAGGGAGGAGGATGAGGGGAAGTACAGAATTTAATAACTTGGGAAGTCTTTGTATTAAGAAGGGATAGGTGCAGGGTATTGTGGGATCAAATCCTGAAGCAGTCAGGAAGCTGGGGAAAATCCTTCCAGTCTCTTAAGCCAGAAGATCCTCTGTTTTATCTTATCCCTTGATTTTGAGCTACTTCAAGGTTTCAGATGGAAGAAATTGTGGGGGCTGGATTAAGTACCACACTTGGCTCTCCCTCTTAAACCACGAGCATTAGATGGTCAACACACAAACGTTTCCCAGTTAGAGCTATTTGCAAGTTCAAAACACCAGCAACTGATGAGTCTAAACTACAGATAACAAATAAATACTTACTTTGGAAAAAAACCCCAAGAAGCCTTCATCTTGAGGAGTCCAGGAACAGAGTCAGAAACACATGGCTTAACAGATTTCACAAGACAAGCCCACCGAGGGATGAGAAGTTATCATACCTGAATTACTACATCTACAGCACTAAGAGATCCTGCTGTAATTCCAACCAGAAAAACCTCAGCAAGCCAGAGTCACCTGCCAGGTGTGGGGTACAAATACAACAGCACAAGAAAAACTGCAACACGTGCAACAGCGAATGATTATTGGTGATTCCACAGAACATATCCCGATATGATCACTTTATATCTTCTCCTGATGCTACACCAGTCTGATTACAGCAGTTCTCCAAGGGGCTATCCAGAGCAACACACCCAAACCAGAAACTTAAATATTTCCATTTCTCATACAGCTACACTTATGAGAAAAGCTCTGATAGCTCATATTTTATGTCCCCGCTGCCTTTTCTTCTTTCCACCTTTCATGTTTCTTGAGATAAGTGTTTTTGTCACTCTCCTTAAAATGAATTACATGTGGTAAATATAGTCAGTGTGCTCTGATCTCGGCTCGGAGAAAGCTTCTTGGCCTGGTTAAAAAACCCCACAGCATTTAAAAGCTTACAGTTTAAGATTGAAGGTGAGTATAAGCAGCAGGCTGGCTCCTAGTCTTGGGCTTTATTGCAGTGCAGACATGGCTGAAATTATCTTTAGCAATGAGATACCTGTTCCTGGGCTCCTTTAAAAAAATGTGGCTTCCTTGCCCATGCCGAGCATATCTGCTACAGTGATGGAGGCATTTTAAAATCTGTGTGAAGGAATGGAGCTGCTTGGGAGAGCGAGGCTGGGCTGCTTCACTTCAGGGCTAATCAGTGAAGATTGGGAGCTGTGTGCTCAGGGCATCCCAGAAGTGAAGTCCTAAAAATCCACTTCGTGTTTGCAAATGAGATGTTTACAAACAATAATGAAAATTTGGTCTATTTACCGGCCTCCCTTTGCAGAGAAGCAACTCGGGTGCTGGGGGGCTGTCACTTCTCATTACCCAGGAAGGGCCATGGAAGCTTCAGCCTCTCTCACCTGCTCTAACAACCTCAACCAGACAGCCTAACACGAGCAAATAAAAGGATGTATCTTCTCCCTTCATTTTTGGCACTGCACAAAAATAGCAGCACTGGTTTTCCATATACCTCCAATTACACCAATGGGAAATACCTTCATAAATCTCTTCCAGATCAGTCTATGTTAACTGCTGTCCCTTTAATTCAGCATTTCTGCTGCATTTGGTTTCATCTTTTCATGGTTTGCTTTATTTTAATGCTAATTATTTTCACTAGGTATAAATCACCCTCCCTCCACCTTTTTCTTTTTCTTTCTTGTTTTCCAAAACTCCAGTCTTCCCTTTCCCTTGGATTTTTCACAAAACATAAAATGATCTGCATGAGAGAACTTCCAGTATTTTGCTGGGGAAAAAAGTTCTTTACCATTGTACCCAAGAGTGACAGTTCTTTTGTTCTCAAAGCACACGCATGAAATGCCCCTGAGTCTGCCTCTGCCACAGCAAAACATATGCCACTTTTAATCAAACTAACTGCCTGTTTACTAAACTAAACTCCCAAACCAAACGCAGGATGACAGGAAGGAAAATAAATAAAAAAAAATTTAACAAAAATTTGCCAAGTTTACTGTGCCACCTAATAAAATTGCAGTGAGCTGCCCAAGTGTCTGGAAAAATGCCAGCACTCGGGATTCAGCAGGAGAGATGACCTCTGCCTCCCAAAGATGCCTGCTGACACTGCCTCTGTGGCTCTCTGAAGATGGAGGTGGCTCCTCTCAGATTTTGCTTCATGCTGTTACTTCTACCTCTCTGGCTCACAAAGCTGCTTTCAGCAGCTTCCTTTAAAGCTCCTGCTCAATTCCACTTGCAGCTGAAGGCAGCTTCGCTTCCAGAGAGAGAGCCGGCACTTCAAGGAGCCCTGGGAGGAGCTGCACAGAGCACGTGGGGGAAACCTGCTGACAAGTTTCTTGTTCAAATACTACACGCCGTTCCAGAGTCCTCACTGCAATTACATGTCTGCATTAAAGACATGGGCTTGAGTTCACAAAATGTCTTCTGCAATGTGTGTGGTTTCAACAGCTCCCCTACGTCCTTTCCGGGCTTCAATCGCGGCCACATTCTGCAGGTGCAGGTAGGAAAGTGCTGGGACTTTACAGTGCTCTAAAGTTGTGATTGATCTTCCCTCTCCACGTCCATTCAGCTCCCACAATGATCCCGGATGGGAAAGGCAGAGGCATTAACAGCTGTAAGTGCTCATTAAAAGCACCGGGCCCCATGCTGGAGCCAGCATAAGGGAACAGCGTGGCACCGCATCAACACCTATTTCGTTTTACAGCGCTATCAGACCTGCCCAGCACACTGCTGCAGCTCAGCAGAAGGAGCTGAAATGTCTCATTGAGTTAATGCTCATCCCCTGCTCGGAGCTCACCTTTCAGGATCTCGGCATCCAACCCACAGGGCCGGGCTGCTCTGCAGGCAAACGCATTCTGTCACTCCCCGTGTCGCTCTGCAGAGGTGGCACACAGCTGGCTGCACCGAGGCAGCTGCCAGGGAAACTTTGCTGTTGAAAAGAAGGACTTGCAGTGGCTCAGAACTGGGGATGGAAGGAGATTAAAGTGCCTTGGGCATCGCTTGGACAGCACGGGGAGCTGCTCAGGCTCCAGGCAGCGAGGGATTGAAGGGATCAGCAGAGACATGGCTGTCCTTTGCAGTCTGTGAGCAGCACGAGATTGCAAGGAGTAACAAGGACATCAGAGCTGTTCATAGGCTGAACTCACACCCTTGGACAGTGAGAAATTGTCGTGATTAGCCAGTCAGAATGATTAACATTTCACAGGGTGAACTGAGATCCATGGACAGGGAGATGTAATGATTAAGTAGGTCGTGTCCACCACCTTGTGAGGGGGAGGCTCAGAATCATGGGCAGCAGGACCATTATTAACGTGGCAACATCAATAGTTATTAACCTGCTGCATCAGTGGTGCTCACAGAATGAACTTCGCTTCACGGGCAGAGGCAGGGAGAAAACAATTAACAAAAGAATTTAGCCATGCTCTGAGGAGGAATTAAGATGTATGGACAGACAGAGGATTAATGCAGCTACATCAGTGCTGACTGCAGTGTGAGCAGCCTCACAGGCAGGAGACTCAGATTAACGTGGTCTTGTCATGTCAGCTTGCTGGATGACTCCTCGTTAGGAGGGCCTGGGCAGTGCCTGTGCCTCCAGAACTCAAGGTTAAATGTTACCCAACTTGGCACCCGGCGAAATCAAGCCAAAAGGGGAAGCAATTATCCAGTCTAGACAGAGCCTCACATCTGTACAAATGCTTTGTTGTCAGTCGGCTGGTGCCAGATACATCAATTAGTTTGCAGAGAAGCAGTGTTAGAAACCATGTCCTCTGTCTGGTCTCCAGCACAAGAAGCTTACAGGTTTTTCACAAAGGGTTAATGAAAGTCAAGGTTCAAGACAAGTTTCAGTACTTTGCAAACTTCCTATGACAGAATGGAGGCAACAGGTAAGAGTCACACACGAACAGCATTTACACATCCTATGGTGCAGGGTGGCATAAAATGTCCAGCAGCTCCAGAGGTGGTGCCAGGCACACAAAGTACACCTTCAGCTGCTGATAAAACTGATTAAACAAATAACCTTGCAAGCTAAACCTCTCTTTTCAGAGGACAGAAACAGCAGCATAATTGGTTACCACGGACATTGGTACAGCTGGGATTTTGGGAGAGGAGTGGGGGAAACAGCCACTCACTCTGTAACTGCAGAATTTCCCTTTCTGAGGGAAGCCTGGATCTGTGACCCAGTTTTTGAAAAGCAGGGGGCCAGTTCAGACCAGTCAATACCAATATGTCCTAACCATCTACATTACGCTTCTCTGAGCCCCCAGGTGTACTTAAAAAATTTGTAGATGCATTTGAAACACATTGGTAATGTTAGAAACAGCAAGGCAGAGACCAAGAGCTGCTCTGAAATACCCAGAAAGAGATTTGCCTAGACAATTCTTTTGGCTACTGTGATGACAAGTCAAACTTTTAGTTCAGTATTTCAGCCAATTCTATACCAGACCAATTCCTAGGGCAAATGACCAACCTACCCTTAGTTAAGATTTGAGGACAGTGATCTCAGAGGCGGCAAACTACTACATGCTCCTGTTTTGAGAGCAGAAGGAATGCTAAGAAAACAAAGCAGGGGATTGAAGTGTCAGGAAAAGCTGACTCCTAGGGGTTAGGTACAATGCAATTCTGTGTACAAACAGCCAGCTAATTATTTCTTACTGCATATCAGCTCAGGCTGACCTGATTAAAATCATAAATCAGCCAATGGCTCTGGTTTTATGCTCTGAGAAGCCATGTCTGTGTTTGCATATTAATTAAGATATGCTAAGTAATCAAAGATGTTTGCTAGGAAAAAGAAAAAAGATTCTAACCTGACAGAAGCAAACGCAGGAGCACAGGTACACTAACTTTTCCAAAAACTTCCTCTGTCTACACTGTTCCCTTTGAAATTATGTATAGTTTCCAACCACTTGTGAATTTCTTCCATCAGGTTTTAAGGGAAAGTCTCTCTGTCATTTGTATCCCACAACTTGTTTCCACTTGGTGGGAAAATAGCATGAAGGCTGTCAGGCTAGAAAGCTGCATAACTTTATAAGTGCCAGCATATTTTTTGGCTGTTCTTCCCCATGTGCTGTGCAATATCAGATTAATGTCACTGTTCAGCAAAGATTGGAGCATTGATGTTGAAACATTAAAGCCATTTTATCAATACCAGGTTTGGAGAGAGGTCATTTATGGTCATTAGAATAGAAGAGAATTTATTCTGGACATCACAGGAATCCCCATGAGCCCTAGAGATCATGCTGCAATCCCTATAATGCCATTAATATAATGGCCTCTTTCTTCTTTATTAGAATTTTACAGCTAAGGAGGATGTAAGGAAAACTATCAAATCAGTGGAGTCCAGCACCCTACAGTCACTCCTGTCACAGAGTCCATATGCTGCTCTCTGTTGGTTTTCCTGTGTGAGAAACAACATTCATTAACCCACATGGCTGAGCCTTTCCTCTTCTCAGCCACAAGATGCTACAGGGCTGATTTCTCCAGCAGGATGCTGAAACTCCCTGCCCCAGATGCGGTGCACAAAGCAGCTGCAAATGATCTACTTTATTTTATCCTCCCGTTTTGCTAATCCAACAAGGAGCACTTCAGCTTTGGGGCATTTTTTGCCAATATTGTGCCAAGTCAGAGCTCAGGGGGCTGAAGCTGCGATCTTGCCGTGCCTGCAGCCCTGTCACAGGGCGTGAAAATGTTCCTCACCAGGAATTCAGAAGCATCTTTTCACCAGCCCAAAGGGATGGGGTGGAAGATCTGCTGCCACCCACCCACCCCCCAAATGTGAGCATTTTGTTGTCCCACTTTCTCTTCCCCATTTTTACATCAACCCAGAGGCAGCACTAAACCTGCAGCCTCTTGGCCTCATTCTCTTCTCTGCCCCCCGCAGCAACAGGTGAAGAAATCCCAGCGTCACCGAAGCCACACAAAGCTGCCACTCAGCTGGCTTGTGCTCCAGGGCCCCTTCACTGTGATGTGCCCAAAAGAGATTTATGCAAAAATTTCTGCTAATGTAGGCAGGAGGCAAATCGGCTGCATCTGGCTGTCTGCAAGCAAGAGGAGCTGCTACACTCGGTGATGTTGCTACAAAAGCAGCACCACAAATACACAAGGGTTGAGCTGGCAGCGAGTATCGAATCCCAGAAAGTGATGATTTCCCAGCTTAAAAGAAGTGTCCACCCTCTTGACAGAATGACCTGCTGAGACCTCGGCTGGCTATCCCTGCAAGTTTCTGGGCTGACTCTGTCCTGCAGGGCAGTTTTGGACTGAGCAATGTCATTGCCTCTGCACAGGGTGAGGCTCTTTGTTTAGCAATGGACTTGAATCTGCCAGGAGGTTTCCGATAGAAAAAGAGCCATGAAGGTCAAAAGGAATATGTTTCAGGTTTGGAATCCAGCTGCTATGCTTTAGGAAATGCCCAGCTCTCTGGTACAACGCTGCAATCAGTTTCTTACAAGACAAGTCCAAACCAAAGGACTTCACCAAAGGGAACACCATTGTCTGTTATGCACAGACATAGAATTAGCACCTTGAAGTGAGCTTTACCCATTAAAAAAGAAGTGTTTAAATCTTAAAATTTCCTTTTCCCCATGTCATAGGTGCTTAAATTGCCCTGCAGATAGCACTATTTCTATTCTTCAGTTCCTGTCTTTAAAAGTCTCACTAAGGCAAGCAGAGAACCCATTCCAAACAACCCAATAAAAATGGCAGATGAAATACCAGACACACTCCTGTAGGAAGTTAAGAAACCTGCAATCTGTTCAAGGACGTTTTGTGCACAGGAAAGAAATGAAAAAAAAAAAAAAAAGAAAGAGGAAGAAAAAGAGACAGGCTAAATCCATCAGTTAATTATTCACTGTGAATTATTTACTCAGATGCATTTAATTAAGAAACACTTTTAACGTGAACATTTTTCTGTCCCCTGAAAATGGAGCTATATTTGAAATATTTCCAAAGGCAAAATTCTGAGGCAGGTGCAGGAGGACCTAAGCCCCACAGCTGGTGTTTCCATGCAGCCAGATGTGATCCAGCTCCGGGATAAAAACCCAACACCTCCAATGGCATCGCAATGGCTGAGGTAAGGTGTTCAGACTCCCAAATCCAGGCACAAACCCAGATATAGTTTTGCCCAGATGAATTTTACCAGGTTCAAGGTTAGAACCGGCTTATACCTGAGCAGGTCAGACCTTAGGCAGGCAGGGACAGTTACACATGAATCTGCTGGGGTAAAGGCACAGGAGATTTGTTGGAAGAGGAAATGCCTTGTTATACCTGGCGCATAAGACCTGGGACAGCTATTCCTCACTTAGAGCTGGGAATTGCTCCTGCAGCACAAATTAACTGCAACCACAGCAGCAGAGAACCCAAGGAAAGGCAATCACACCAAATGCTTGCATGTTTCAACAAGAAGCCTCTCGTTACTGCCCACACGGGAAGGGTTTATATCGCTTTCCTTCGTCTACTCCTTGGAAACGCTCTGCATTGTGTCTTGCTTAATTTTAAAAGGCCGTCTGACCTCAGCATCTTTTCTCACTGGGAAGACAAAAGCAAGAAAAGCTTGTGAGCAAGGATAATTCTGCCTGTGGAAAAAAGCAGAGTTTCCAGGGCGGGGCTTCTCCCAGGGCGGGAGATGGAAAAGCCCCGTGTGCCGTGGAACCACGTGCAAGGAGTGCACAGCACAAGGACTGTGCTGCCAGGCATTAATCCAGCTGTGCACAGAGCCCGGGCAATGCACCCCCAGCCACGTGAGAGCAAGACCTCTGGGTCAGAATTTTGCTCTCTTTGCCTACACTTTGGTGCAGTAATTTAACTTCCTGGTGGGAATGACATTTGCAGAACACGATAAGACGGCGTCATTTCTAAATTATGGATTGTTGCTTCTGCCAAGTTTTCTCCTCCGTATGCTTTTCCACCATGTGTTTCTTACACAGCAATTGTACTTTATCACTTAGAGAACGGCATTGTAAGGTTTCTTTCAAAGCTTCCTCTCAGAAAAGAAAACACATTATTTTGTTAGGTTATCCTGAAAATATGATTTTAAGCTGAACACGCTTCGTGTCTGCAGAACAGATCCCCTTGATCTCCATCTTTCCCAGGTAGGACACACACCATGGACTTCACACACGTGAAAAAGAGCAGCGCTCTTAAACCTTTGGAGCAAGATCCGAACACCTCTGTCCCTCCAGCAGAAAGAGAACAGCAGTTTGTTGTGATTTGGCTGGGGAGTGGATGCCTTTGGTCTTGTTTAGAAACCAGAAGCTCACTGCAAATGCTGTGGGTGATAAGCTACATGGTCTGGATTTTACATCTGGTGAGAAGAGATGAACATCATAGTCCCTTCTGGAACAAAAAGAATTAAATTTATTTAAGGCTGAAAAGTTGCATTTACAGGAAACATTTTGCTTTTTGGCTGCACCAGTCACTGAAGAACTTTGTATCAAAGTTTTGTTGATATCTGAACTAGTTTAAAGGCATCCAAAAAACAATCTTCCTTGAATATTTTCTCTTGGTGGCCATCCAGTCTCTTCGATGCATCTGCTCAGCCTGTCAGCAGCAAATAATCTTGGTTGGCAAATTAATTTAATAATGTACATTGCAATTAATTTTTCATAATTCCTCACTTATGCTGTAATTTATATAAATGTTGTATAGCTCGCCGGGACTTCCAGCATGCATTTTGGATTGCAATGGTCACAACAACACAAAAATGAACAATGCCAAAAGTTATTATGGGATTCGCAGTCTGATTTTGGTGACTTATTTTAGATAAATATTTACTTACTGGATGTCTTTTCATTAATAGAGCTTGAGCACAGAAACATTCACAGAAAACAAACACAGAAGAATGACAATGGCAGCTGAATCAAAATCGACCACAGATTTCAAATAAACATGAAATGATGTTTTCTATTCTTAGAGCTTCTCCTGCTCTAATATGGAGTTGTGGCTCTTCGAAGCTGTGTCACACACACAGATTACCACAGGGTCAAGCCGATAGTTTAATTCCTACCATAATTTATATCCATGCATAATCTTTGCAAAATGTTTGCTTTTCTCACCTCTTTTGAAGACAAGAAACCAGAAGCAATTACTTGTGTCTGGTAAAAATAGTTTGTCTCAGTGGGAACGCTGTTAATCGCTCAATAGCATAATACCTTTCATAACTTTCAAATTAAATATTAAGCATTTTAACAACATTTTGGCTATTCTGTCACAACCACCCTACTGCAGGTCATCGTAGGGCACCTGTCTTCAAATATTGCATGCTGTTTATTGCTTATCATCCTCTAAAAGACTGATTACTGCATTAAACTTGGACATAAAACCACTGGTACTGCTCTGCAATCTACACAGCTGGAGAAATTAATCTATTCTGGTTTATGATGAAGGGAAACTAAGAGCTGCAGCAGAGCCATTAAGAGACTTTGTGCTGGACAATGCACAAAAGCCAACATTTTTCTGGTTTGTTTTTGCTTCCACCTAAACGTGCCAGTGGTGAACTCACACACCGCCGTGCCTTTTGTCCCAAGGTTCCCTGCGTGGCACGTGAAACACACAGGAAAGATCAGCTCCAAGGTGCCAAACAGCTTCTTTTAGTTGTTTTCTACTCCTTTGCAACTTCTGTTTCACCCTTACCATTTTACTATTTAAGCACCGAACAACACACAAACCAACAGCAATTAATTCACTGCAGTTACTTCCTGCTGTGCCAGTGCTAAACAAACCAAAGCACAGGTGAGAGATTTCCAGTGAGGCTGCTCATGCTGAGGTTTCTGATTTATCACTGCAACAGGTGGGATCTGGTAAATGCGTTCCTTTTCCTGCAGGCTCCCATTTGAGGGAGACAGTCCATACAGAGCGTTTCAGCCTCATGCACTGCCAGCCAGAATTTGCCAGGTGATAGGTTCTGTCTGATAGAAAGCTTTCCACTAGTTAAGAAATCCCTTATTTCATGAAAACACTAAAACGTTCACAGGCTCACATATTACTTGGTTTTGGCTTTCTTAAGGTGATTTTTTGTTGTTGTTTGTTTTTTCATTCATTAATGCTTTGCACACACTGCATTGTTTTACGTAGTTACTGCACTAACGGTACTTATTCATTCCATCAAATTATCAACAAATTATCAACTCCACTGGACTCAAACTCTCTTATGTTCTAAGCTCTGGTACGAAAGTATAAGCAATTCATCCTTTCTCCATGCTCTCTATTTACCAAAGGCTACTGCTGGTGATCTTTAAAACCACCCTGAATTTAAGCCCATGTCAGTAAGAATTATGCACATCAAAAGCTCTTGAAGCAAAATAAAAAATTCTTTACCTACATCATGCCTGTATTCCATGACTGTGGCACAGGAAGCATAAATCTACCACAGAGCCACAGGAGATCTTGCTCAAGTTTCTTTTATTATTTACTAAAGATAACATTAAGTAGGCAAATTACTTCGATTCCCGTAAGAAATTAGAATAAAGAATGTGTATTGGGATGAAAACACTAACTGCCAAAACTTACTAGGACTTCTTTTGTGGGAATAAATGGCTCTGTCTTATTGCCTTAACAATAAATGCACAAATTGTTAAGCATCTGAAGTTACTATTAGATCTCATGCCACAGAAAAGGAGAATGAAAAATGATTTCTCTCTGCTGGCTATACACTAGACACAAATCTAAGAAACAGCGTTTATGTCTTGAAGGAGAGTTAAAAATTGTATTTTCCTTTACTCACATGCTTACAGAATACTTAAATGCTTACAGGAGCAGGAGTAACAATTGGCCAGTGCAAACAGAGAGCGGGTAAAATTTCTCTGCCTCTTACGGTCTTGAGGACCTCAGTCCTGAATACCACAAGACTTTTCTATTTCAGTCCCAACCACCATGCATTTTTTAAGAACACAACTTTGGTCTGCCTGGAATGAATGAGTGTAACCTAGACCTGGCTTCCCACTTTGCTCCTGCCCCACTGCAGTGTTCAGGGGCTGCCTGGTGCTCGGGGGTGATGGCTGGGGAGACAGAGAGAGAGAGAGAGAAAGAACTGATCAGCTGGACCCGAGCTGGCTTTGCATCCAGCATTTTCAGAGGGAAGACTCTGGTGGAAAATGTTCTTGAAGGACACTTCAGAAACTTGTTCACATCCCTTCCTCCTCCCAGGCAAACCACCACCTACAGCCCAGCAGCCTGGACTCCCTCACAGCACCTTCTCCACCCGCCCTGGAGACAGACTCCGAGAGCTGGGGGTGCTCCCGGCCAGTTGGCAATTAATTTGAAGCGGATCCTGTAAGTCTGTTGTTTGAAAGTTTGGTAGCTAATTTGCATCCAGAGGCTATAATATCCCTGATCACAGTATTGTGACAGTTTCCTCTTAAAATTCCTCAAGCTTTAATTGAAAATAATCAGCGGTGGAAGTTGTTCTAACAGTCCACATTCACTGACGTAAACAAACACAAGACTTGAAAGCTGTGAGCGCTTCTGTTTGCATCTGCGGCTCTTTCACCAAAAGGCATGTTGTTGATTCCATTTATTCCAAACACAGCATAAATGAATGCTTAATTTGGGAGCCTATAAATAATGAGCATGCTCAATTACAGCAGCAGCAGCCTCTAGAAGCAGGCTTGAAGTGGTGTTCCTGAGTCACGAATGCTGTTAGGAATTTCCATGCACTAAGCCCCAGACGTGCACACTCCCAAGTTCATGGAAAAGTGAGCTCCATCCACTCTGGGACAGCCCCCACTGCAGTTCAGGCGCTGATAGCCCTGAACAGCACAAAGGCTCTTTATGAATTATCCTCGTTACTGCAATAATCCTTCGCAGGCTCCCAGCAATGATGTTAAACACAAGGTGAATTTAGTGCAACAGGAAGCGACAGAGGAAGAACGATGCCTTTATCACTTTTCTTGATAGAGAACAGAACATGGTAGAGATCCAGGGGGTGTTTGGCTAATTTAGAACATTTTTCATGATCGATAACGGTGAGAGATGCACAGCTTGTTACTGCTGTTCTGAGTGACAGGCACCTGAAACGCATCCCTTTCCTGATGTCTTTCTCAGGAAGAGACAAGTAGTTCTGGCAAACTGTCTGAGAGAGGCAGGCACGTAGCTGAGATGAGATTCACGTCCTTTTCTCTTTGCAGTCTCTCTGGACCTGTGGAATGACAGAATGTCACATACAGAAACCAAGAAGCCTTGAAGTGTAGGGCAGGACCAACGTGTATCTCTCAGCTCACGGTCTCTTTCTGATTCCTACCAGATTCAGTTTTCCTCATTGCAAAATTGCACAATTAGGTGTGACTGCTCAACAGAGATGAGGGTACCACCAGCTCATTTTCCTGTACCAAAATTCCTGGGAGTTAACCTCGTGCTACTGAGCTTGGCTGATCAATCCTCACCCAAGCCAGTCACTGTCACCCCGATCACTGAGAGGAGAATGGCTCTGGAGCCAGGAACTCCCAGCAAGCTGAAACAGCACCAGCTGTCTCCAAATCCAACTGCAATCAAGCAAGTTCTCAAAAAATACTTTCTACTTAATTCAGCCACGTTGAGGAGGTGACAGGCACAGGGAATTGCAGCAGAGCTCAGCAGCTCAAAAAATGCAGATTCCTCCATTGCTGATAACACTTGGCTCACTGAGAGGCTCCTCCTGAGAACCTTGAAGGATTTGAAAGAAGAAGCTGTCACCAAGCTGTGAACAGGGGCATCAGCTGTGCACACTGAGGTAAGAGTGGGAGGACACACCCTGTGCTCTAACAGGTCCTTCTTCTCCCACAGGTGTAATTTCTACACCACCGTTTTCTCAATTAAATCTACAAATTTCCCAGGCCAGCCGTGTTTTTCCCCTCCTCCTGTCCCAGGCCAGCTGCTGGGCACAGGGCAGCTGCGTGTTTGAGCCCGGTCTGGCTCACTTTGCTCACAAAGGATTGGCAGCGGCACAGGGGAGACGCTGTCGAGGTTGTCCCTTCATTTCCCAGCGCCATCCCTCCAAAAGTAGGTCAATCAGCACTTCTGCCAAAGTCTTAATTGTACTTGCTCAGGCCTGGATACATTTCAGGCCCCTGGGTATCTCCACCGCTTACCTCACCAATTAAACCTAAATACAAATCCTTGCTTCTAGCTGCCTTTCCCTTATCCCTTGACCTCTCTCCATTTCCCCCTCTTGAAACAAGGCAATAAACAGATATTTACTTGTATTCCTGATGTTTAAAGCTCTGCAACCTATTTTCAAACACACGAATCATCAGCAGTTTGGAACTGTTTAAAGAATGACATAAAAATACTTCCTTTTTCTTCTCTGGACCCACACAACCACCTCCTGCTGCTCAGAGACTGAAGTACAGAAGATTTCAGATGGCACCCAGGCCTTGAACAAAAGACACTGATTTTTTTTTTTTAAGGAGGTAAAACAAATGACTTCCCCATCACATTTGAAGACCATCATGGAGAAATGGCAGAGAAGAAAGCTACAAAGTCCAGCTCTGCCCTAGCATACACAGATAGAGAGAGAGAGGGAGAGAGAGAGAGGGAGAGAGAAAGGAAGGAAGGAGTGGAAGGCAGGAAGGCGCGGAAGGAAAAGGAAAAGGAAAAGGCCTAGAAAGCATTTCCTCATGCAATCTGGTACATCATACATTTTCCTTCAGGAGCTGAAGGGCAGAGACAAAAATCCTTCTTCTGTCTGATACCTTATCCCTTTTGGCCAAGTGTCTTTGCATTTCAAGACACCGAGGGAAGACAGGTAAAAATCGAATTTGTTTTCTGGGGGAGATAGGAAGGCAGACAGAGAAATTGCAGGGAGGAGAGGCATGACCAAGGAGTTGAATTGAGACCTTTCTTGTCTTGTCCCAGGATTGCCCCAGGGTGGGCAGGCAACGGAGAAGAAGCGTGGAAAGCGTGACTCCAAAAGTGAAAGGGAATGACTGGGAATGACTGACGACTCTGCAGAACTGAAGTAATCACAGTAGACAAGGCTGTCATATTTTATCTGTGCAGAGACTTTTAATTTTGAGAGATCTTTTGCCAGTCGTGTTTTTGAAGGCATTTCAAAACAGCACTGCAGTGACCTTGGAGCTCGTTTACATGGAGCTCTCTCAAAGCACCTCTAAAGAAACCCAAAACCTCAATTTTTTTTTTTTTTTGTAGTTTTATGAAACTGCAACATCAGAAAGGCAAGTCTAGAGTTGTAATAGTTACAGGTTTCCTTGCAGTCTTTCAATTAAAATTTAGTACGACATTTATAGTCTCTAACATGAAATTAATGAAAAGGTTTCAAATGTAAATCCTGGATGGTAAAAATTCCTCAGCATTTATGTCCCTGGATCTGCTAGCCAGAATACAATGAAAATATTTTTCAGGCTTATCTAAGAAATGAAGAATAATTTCTAAAATTCAAGGGCATTTGTTACAGAAATTTCCAGAGCTCTAACAGATAGTTTCTTCATCTTTAAAGAAGAGTGTAAACTGTGTTTAGTTTCACTAGATTTCCAAATTCCTTAGACTCAGTTCTAGCATCAGAACTCCTTTGTGCATCCAGGATGCACAAATAAATGAGGCAAAAATGTGCAGAGATCTTAGAAATTCCTATACAGGCGAGAATGTGCTGTATCCAGCAAGCTGAATGCTAAGGTCTGGCACCTGGCAGCATTAAAAACAGTAACAAAATTCCTCTTCACTGGTTTTCCTTTGCTGTACAGCGCACGCAAGCAGGACCCACGCCACTTATCGGTATTAAAGAAAACAAAGGAAAATTGCAATTCCAGGAGGAAATTGTGCGGTGCCATTCTTCAGCTGTGAGCTGAGCACTCATAACTTTCATTGCCAGCAATCCATAAAACTCACTGTCAAGCACTCAGTGTCCAGGAGGCATAAGAAGTGTCAAGAAATGCTTTATGCTGTTGCTAACACACTTGGAAAGGTTTGATCATTAGATTAAACCAGAGAACAGGCTGGTGCTGTCCAGAAAAGAATTTGGATGAGGCCACAGTGATAGCAAGAAGAAGAGCTTTGATTTGTACAGAATAGGATGGGTTTTAAAAAAAGGCGTCCACAGACTGGGGATCTCACAGTCAAGGGATCCAGACAGACAGATGGACTGAGCAGGAGCTTCCAGTGATTGCTTCCACCAGCTGCCTGATGGAAGGGCTCTGGCTGTCAAAAAGAGAGAGAGATAAAAGAGGTCATGTTTCCCAGCACTGTTCCAGCCTTGTCCCTCGATTAGATGCAGTGGGTTGAAGCCCTTTTCCTTGCTGATCTGTGATTTGAACAAGAATAGCCTCAGGACAACTTTAGCTCGTGCTTGGGTGCCCACAAGCCCAAGAAACTGTAAGGGCAGAGAGAAACTGCAGGAGGATGCGCGTGTGCTTTTCCTGCGACCGTGTCCTTTGCTCCTTGTGCACTGGGAAGAAGGGAGAATGTGCAGCCCTGCATCACCCAGTGCTTCCCCTTGGCCCCAGGAAATCCTGGAAATGTGTCAGCTCTGCACTACAGGAACAGCATCAAAGATCTGCAGTGCAATGGAGAACGAGCTCTCCAGCTGGGTAGGATGTGTCCCTGGGCAAGCCAGCGAGGATGGAGCACATTCACCAGGGAGGATTTGAAGGAAAGTTGTAAATGAGGACAGAATCACTGGGACAATGCTGGCAATGTTTTAGCGTTTTGCAAGAGCTCCAGGGAGAGATGAGAGAATCCTTCTGATGAAAAAGGACCTTAAAAAATGTGAAAAAAACAAAATGATCCATCTGTGGAGGCTACAAATATCTTTAGTCTCTCAAATCTGATTAGAACCAGAAAAACACTGAGCTAGAACCAGAAAGCATTGCACATCTTTTAGGAACCATTACCTTGATGTGTCCAGAACAGATTAAAGAAACTCAATTAAATTTGAAAAATCTGAAACTCTCAGATAAAATATTTTTGACTGCTAAGTGGAATCTGTGAAGCTCCATTGCCTTAACCTCCGCTAATAAGCTGCTCAATAAACTTCATGAAAACATATTTTACGTACTGATAGCATCTCAAAGTATGAAAGGTTTTGCAGTTGTTCAGCAATCAGTTACCAGCTGGATTATGGTCCACTAATGCTGTTAGATTTCTGCAAGACAGAAGGTAGCTTTTCAACCATTTGTTATTTTAATGATGAGGAATCTCACCATAAGCCTTGTTAAAACTTCATTTAATCCATTACAGAAGAAACAAAGACATTTAGAAGTGAACATAAAAAAATTTTCAATCTATCAGAGCAGAAATTATAGGGTTTAGGGAAGCTCTTAAGGAGCATCCATGGAATAAAATGGCTCTGCTAATTAAAGGACTGTATCTTTTCAAGTTTGACATTTAGGGGCTGTCTTCAACAGGGACTGAACTACTCTGCGTGATAGCACTCATAATGACAAAGTGAAAAAGGGAGAACCTTTACAAAGTTGCAACCAAATCGCTCCATCTATTCCAAATATCACCCAAACATTTCCAAGGGTGCTTTTTATTGAGTTTTCTTCCCAAAATGTCTCAGCAGGAACAGAGGATGCAACATCCCTACCCTGAGATCATGGGGAAATGCTCCCTTGCAGAGGGGACTCCTCTGGGTTCCAAGGGGTTCTCAAGAGAGAAGCTCCGTTCCCTGGACTCCCTGGTCCTTCTTCAGGATGCGGCATTCCAGGGACACCTTGCCTCCTACACACCCAACTGAGCGAAACCACACCGGGCTGGAATAACGCGGTTTTATGATCTTCAGAACGTATCAATGCAATTTATCACCTGGATGAACATTTATTTCATGGCTAATACATTGGGGGTAGAAAATGGCCATTTCTGAGTGCACCAAAAAAATGCATTTTCTAAAGGACTAAACAGTAACAATCCTTCAATTACCCTTACAGCTCTCTACCTGCAGAGCAACACGCCAAAAATGTGCAATGTTCAACAAACAAGTCTAAGTTTGCACTGAGAGGTGCAGATAAAATGTTTCTCCTCAAAAAGTGAGGCAAAAAACACACTGAAAATGCTGTAATCTCAATTCTCCAAGATTTCCTGGAGCAGCAATGTCGGTTAGAGCACAGATTTCCATATCCCTGAGGGGAGGACATGCTGTTCCAAGTCCTGTGATTATCACCCCCTTCACCAGCTCTAATGAAGTTCCCAACTGCTGTTGTAGGATTCAGGCAAAGCTCCTCCTGAGCGTATTTTTCCTGCAAGGATTTCCCCAGCATTGAGCTTATCAGCCAAGTCACCTACTACACCAGGAGAAAGTTCAGGGCTCTCTGTCAGATCTTGATCCCATTTAAATTAATGATAAGGAAGAGGGCATGGTCTGTAATACCCATCTGCTTTCTTCTCTTTGAGGGAGATGAAAAACACTGGCTAAAGTTATAGCTGTCTTGAAGGTCCGAGTACCAAGAAATTATAAATAAATAAATAAGTTTTTAATTTTGAATACAGCACATTAAATGTTAAATAGCCGAATTCTATGTATTAAAAAAAGGCCTTGTGCTTCTTTGGATTCTTGTTTGACGTAAAAATGTTCTCCAGCTCCTGCACTCTTCCATACCAAATCTGAAGTTTATTGGGTGTTCAGCTGGTTTGAGACCTTCTGCCTTCCTAAAGAAACAAGCTTTGTGCAAACATGCTGTTTGTCTGTCTTATTTCCGTAACTTTTGAAACAAGTTACAGGAGCTGTTTCTCAAAGAATTACTTTTTTAAAGTTTCTTTCCCCCCAAGCTTGCAAAATATTAGCATTTGAAATCATTTTACATAATATTGCTCTTGCAAGAAACTGCTGAAATGGTAAATTAAGTGCCATCTAGACTGGCTAAGGAGTTTTTGATAAGAGAGTGATTTTGAATGAAAGAATGGATAGTTAATTCAAAGTCAATTAAAAATGGAATTATAAAGTATCTAGATGAGAATCACATCGTGGATATCAGCAGCACAAAGTCTATAAAGGAAAATCAACCCTGAAATTCTTCCAAAGGGTCAGCAAAGTCTTGAAAACCATCTTCACCAAAAACTTTGACTTTTTATAAAGCCTTTCCTGAAGCTTTTCATAAGACTTCATTAATTAAGCTTGGCAGTCATGGACTCAGAAGCAGGAATGAGTTCTGAATCTTAACTAAGATTCTAGCTTTCTAAAGACAGCACAAAGTTTAAGAACTGGCCATTTCTCATTGTAGCGTAATATTAATAGGAGTTGTCCCAATCTTCTATAATAAGATTGGCTGGATATGGTTTTTAGAATACATGGTTTTACAGATCAGATTCTGCTCTTTGTTTAACATAATAAAGGGAAATATTTTTTAAGGAACTAAATCTGTTTACTCCCAAAATAATCAAGAACGAAAATTAACCCAGACAGTCCAGCAGACCAAGAAAGAGAAGTCGAAAGTTGGAAGCTCTTAACCTCTTCAACAAGACAGAGCACTCAGGGTGACTGCAGACTAATGTGCGTATATGAAAATACTTTCTTCAAAACTACCAAAAGCTATGTCAAAAAGCCGTTTGGGTCAGTGCTAACTCACCATTTTCCTTCCCCCAAGCCTGCCACCTACGCTCTTAAAGAATCCCATCAGCTAATTAAACGTGTCCAAAGATGCCCACCCGCACAGGCCACCTGCAAGGGACTGCAAAGGGATACAAACACACAGCTCCCCTCTGTTACTAAACTGATCTACAAATGTCAGATCAAGCCCGTGTTCTTCCAGCTGATGGGAAGAAAAATGGTCTAAACTAATTTTCATTTAAATTTCTTAATGCACCGCACCAGCTGTTTGTCACATCCTGACACGCTGTCATGTTGTTTTACAACATGATGTATTGTAACATGATACGAAGTGAACATATTTCATTTAGAGGAATGCCCTAATGCCTTTCGACTCGAGGAGTAGACAGGTAGCACCATCACTTCTTAGCACCTGATCAGGATTTACTGGAATTCCCTACATGGCTTTCAAACTATTCTAGAAATCATTGCTGTGTTTACCTTGTGCACTCCAGAGGTGCAGCATGTTCACACCCACCCCACTGAAAGCAAAAAGCACGTGGCCATGCCAGGAATTGCACCAATGCAGAGTCAATTTCTGTTTAGAAGAATAAAAAAAATAAACTTTAGTAAAGTCTTTGTAAAGTTTCTAACTCGCATTCCTTCCTGGAACACAAGGAGGTTTATTTTGCCCGCACAAGCCTTTTATGCATTTATAGTGGAAGGAGTTACTCCTATTTATTATGGCAGAAGTATATTATACTGCAGACGTTGTCATATTTTCATTTAAAAAAACTTCAGAAGAAGTCTCTAAGCTTCAAAGAAAAGGGCCCATATTTTTCCAAGGATCCCCAGTTAAATCCTCTAAGTTCAGGTGAAACTCCACAGTTGATTATCTACAATCTATGTGATGACCAGAAGGGGCTGCCCTGTCTCTCTCAGTAGCAAGCAGCTCATACCCTTCACTTCTCCAGGGATAGCTGCACACTGACTGAAAGCTAAATTTATTTTGCAGGGCTTGTTTTTGGTTACATCAGACAGGTACAACTCACTGTGAGACTGCACTAATGCTAAAACTATGGGGAAAGGGGGAGGAAACGTGTGGCTGGCAGCAGGGGAAGGCAGAGGACTATGCTGTCATTGCTGTAGAAACTGAAATTCATAAGCACAAGACTGAAATTACATGTATTTTATCCCCAGGCAGTACCCAGGGAAAATGCCTGCATTATATCCATTGTCTGCAACTTTAAAGAGTGCACTTGTGAAGGATCGTTCAAATTTCAGCCCCTTTCCAATTCCTGTGATTCAGTAACTGGACTCATGTCTCATCAGCGCTGCTGCTGTTGTGCAGGAAGCTGACAGGTAATGAAAGAATATTCTCTTACTCGTGCCACAAATAGTATTTAAGGCTTAAAAATAAGATTCTTAAAATATCCCCTGAGCTTTGACCGTAGTCTGAGGAGAGCCAAAGTACAAGCAGCACTCCTTTATTTGTACAGCCCACAACAGGGCCTGCCACTTAATCCAGGAAGATTAATTTCATAAAAGCTAATTGATTGACTAAATCAGTTACACGTGGTCCTGGGGATCTCTGGATCCATAAAGTTCACAATCTCACTGAAGCAAGCAATAACTGAATATCAAAAAGTTTGCTTGAATGACAATCCCCCCCACCAACAGCAATGTTTGCAAAGGTGACCAGCAAGCAGAAAGCTTCTTGAAGTGCTGGATAAAACACCCCATCACTCTCCCGTTCCTAAACCCATCACAATGTAATCCAGAACGAGTGGATTAATTATTCTGATTGGCATGATGTACTATATATCTTGGAAGTGATTCCAAGCAATACTGAAAAATACTCCCCCTGACTACGATCTAATCAGTGTCCGCTGCAGACAGGACATCAGCGGGATGTGCTGAAGGAGCACCTCCAAAGGCAAGAGGAGAGGTCTTCTACGTTAATTCCACTGAGAAGCTAATGTCACAGAACTGTGTAGGTTGGAAAGTCCTTTGAAATCATCAAGCCTAACCCAGCAGCAGTAAACCACAACTAAATCCAGGAGGACCCTTTGCTAGCAGGAAGGATTTCACAGCCAGGAGCCATCGAATCACAGAATGGTTTTTGTTATGGGGTAAAAGGTGAAATAGAGCAAAACTTCACCAGCAGAACACATTCAAGTTTTACTCGGGCAAATAATGCCAGATATGGGCTCTGGAAGGAGCACAAGGCAGTGTCCTGCCCCGAGCACACACCCAGTGGACTGACATTCCCTCAGCCCCATGCTGCCCCGTATCCCTTCCCGAACTACAGAGCCCTATTCCGTGACCTTCCAGATCAGTGTCTTACCAGAGCGAAAAGCGTTAACAGCACAACCAGGAAAGTAAACTGCATCCCCGAGACACAAACCAAAGAATAACCCTGTCTCCACCTCAGCTGCTCTCACACGCTTGTCCCTTCCAATCCAGAAAGGCAGATTTCTCCGGCTGAGAGCACTTGACAGTGCCAGCCGCCCGGACCATGCAGAGTACCGGTTTGGTGACATATTCTTGCCATCACCCACAGAAAGGCCCTGCTCTCCCAGCAGCTGCAGGATTTGACTGTAGCTGACAGTAAACTGTAACATCTAATGGACTTGTGCGGAGCGTCTGAACGCCTGAGGAATTCTGTCATGTGTCAGTGCCACTCATGTTAAGAGATCCATTAGGAGTGCAATGATCTGAGGAAAGGTCAGCTGTCACAGCTGGTGCCAGAAGTGTCACCTTTGTTTAAAAGGATTTTGCACCCAACTCCCCAGCTGACTAGATGGTGCTGATATCCTCGTCCTGAAGCCAGAGATGTGTCACCTCCGACTGGCACACGTGTCCCGATGTCATTTGCTGCAGCTAAGCCTTTTTCAAATGGGCACTGTCAAAGTCCAGTGGCAGTGTCACCATCCCTGACACTTCTTTTGGGAAGTGCTCGGACTTCTTCAGCTGTGCACCAGAGCTGTGACAGCACAGAGCTCTGCAGCTGAACGAGCAAAGCAGCACAGGAGGCATTTTGTGAGTTTTTAGACAGAAAACAAGAAATCCTACTGCCCGGTCTCCCATTGCTGGGTCTCCGATAGGAAACAATAGCTCTGCCTGCACTCAGGACAGGGCAGCAGGATGCAATAAGCACAGCGAATTAAATCAGAAATGACTGCAAAAAAAAAAGGTAGCTGAGTTACAGAATGGAAAACAGGATTAGAGGCAAGGCAGAATCACCGTGGTGTAATTACTGTTCTGGTGGATGGACTCGCATGGTAATCCGATTGAGAATGAAGCTGGCTTCTCTAGGACTATGACTCCCCAGAAAACTGCTCTGAGCTTTGGAAAGAGCTGATGAAGAATTGACTCATTCTCAGCTGATGGAACCAAGGTGTTAATGACAAAACACAGCTACTGTGAGAAACTTGCAGGGCAAAATTCCAGCCGGACTGGTCTCAGCACAGAAACTGTGAGTGCCCTCAGTGAGGCAGCTGTTCCTTGGTCATCAGCTCTTATATTCTTTTCTATTATGCATGTTATGAAAGCATTCATGTTTCAGAGTCATCTTGCAACTGTCTGCTACTCTAAAAACCTGGCATTTTTGAATACCTGACTAAATAATCAGCTTCAGAAAGGGTGAAGTTATTGTTTGTGTCTGGTTACAGCTCTACTTGGATTCTTTAGGCAGTAACACTTGTATAATAGCTAATGCCGCTCATCTGTTTGAGTAACAGTGAAATGAAGCCTTAAATAAATTATTTTAAACCACAGTGGTGGATTGTTAAGTAGCCAGGGAATGCTGACATATCACTTTTATATTTTTCAGTCCTTTGAACTAATTCTGTAAATTATAAAAATAAATTCAAGACTTGGGTGCTGTGTCAGAACGGGCTGCGTCTGTAGCGAACCGCTTTGTAAAAGGGATTGAACAGGGTTTAATTTTGTCAAAGCAGGTTTTATTGTGGTGCTCCAGACAAGTGACCTTGGTACTCTTGAAATAGTCATGGCATTAACTGTGGTCATCACCCAACCACCGGCTCAATGACACCAGAACTCAGATTTTCTTTACAGGGGTGTGAAAGCGAGAAGCTGACCTGTAGTTTATCGATGAGGATATGTGGCGAAAGTTTGGGGAAAAAAAAAAAAAAATTGCGATTCTCAGGCACAAGGAAGAACATGCACTGTGACAAAACTGAAAATCTGGTTGGAACAAGGGTACAGAAACAGAAGTTAATGAAGGAAACACAAGAAAAGACCACGTGTTATTTTGTAGATATCTGGATAAATCCAGGCTGATTTTCACAACAGTTCTACAAAGACACTTCAGTCGTTATTTTCCTCTTTTGTCATCCACAATTAAGGTAAAGCAATTCAGGGTGATTACATCTAATAAGAAACATGTAAGTAAAAAAGTATTTGGGGCCTTAAACCTTGATTTGTTAGCTTCAAGACTCAGATTCTGTGGTCTCATGACCCTGAACACTTAGAGGAGAGATCTGTGTCTTGGCACACAACCAGAAAGGGGAACGACCACTTCTTCCTGGGAGCAGAAAAAGAAGCTCCAAACAATTTTATCCCTGAGGAAATAACTATTCTGGCCATAAATTCTGTACTTTGTGTTTGAAACGATGCATTTAGACAGCAGAGCTAGACAGCTCAGTAAAACCAGGCTGCTTGTTTCTGCCAAGCTTAGGGACAGAGGTTTCAATGCTTTGATAAGAGAACATAAGTCTGTCAAAGCGGATGTAAATAAAAATCCCTCTAATCTAAAACAGTAAACACACAGGTGGAAAGTTTTTTGGTCCTAAATTTTACGCTGTTTTCTTCCCAACAGGGGTTGGGAAGTTAAAAAAAAAAAAATCTCTTCACTTTTATGTAGTCAACTGCCGGGGGCGAGGGAAAGCAAGACACGCCAACTCAATATGAGTGATAAGCAAGCTTCCACTTTATTCGTGTTGCACACCACTTATATATCATAGTGTCAATTACACCTACATTCTCTATTGGCTAACTAACAGTGTCCACGCGCCCCTAAACTCTTCTAATTGGAGTACATTGTTTCTATCACGCGAACGGTAACAGCCTGACTGCAGACCAAGCTCTGTCACGTCTCTCACATTCCACATGCAGATGTTCTCTTGTTTCCCATCCCGGGGTATCTTATCTGGCTGGTATGTTTCTTCTTCAGCCTTGGCTGCTTCCCTCTGTCCTTGAAGCTAAGCTAACCCACCTGTGCAGGCTGAACAGTTCACATGCCCTCTTCCTTTAAACAAAGAATTCCTTTCTACCCTTCAGCTTAAATCACGTACATGTGAGGCCTACACTTTGCTTTGCTCGCACAGAGCCTCCACGGATTCGTGGCCCTGTTCTCGGAGCCATTCTGCAACAGTCAACTTTTATTCACTAATAAACACATTCAATATCAACCTCTTCCACACATGCATCTCCTCTCTATCAAAAAAATTATAGGGCAGTTGCTCAGAAGTGGTGGTATTTGATGTTTTTTGCTACTGAATATATGTATTTCATGAAACAGCCCCAAAAGGATTCTGTGAAAGTTCTCAATTCTTATGAATTCTGTAATGCTTTTGAAAAAGGCAGATTTCAGAGGCAGAAATCAATATTTCTGAAGGTAGATCATTAGGGACTAGAAAATGTACACTTCTATTCACAAATGATCCGGAAAAAGAGATGAATAGTGAAAAGACAAAGTTTTGCAGGTGATACGAAATCATTCAGGATAATCAAATCTAAATCAGACCATGAACTGTTGCATAAGGATCTTGCAGTACCCAGGAACTGGATGATAAAATGGAGGATGAAATCCAGTTTTGCTGATGAAAGGACTGAGTGCTGGTAAAGCACCTATTCATGCAAATCAATGGGCTCTACTCCGGCCGCTGCCCCTCAGCGTATGGATGCTGGAGCCTTTGGTTAGTTCCAGTGAAACTCAAACCAATCCTCAACGATACACACTGTTGCTAGAAAACCATGGGGGATTGTTAGGAAAGTTTAAAGAAACAAATGCAGGGCACCACCAATGCACCTGAATGAGGCAAAAGAGGACAAAAAGATTTCCCAAAGGGTGCGTGTTCCTTTATGGAGGAGAGGTGCAGCAGGACCAATAAATACAATGATCCAAAAGCACCAAGCTTGGGCCCCAGGCAGCAGCAGATGGGAGGAGAAGGATTGCTTCACACGTGCCCTGCTGCCTGTATTCCCTTCCTAAAGGTATATTCTGGTTGTTCTCTTCAGTGCTGCAGAGGGAGCCTGTGGCCACACGGACCCTCCCCTCCCAGCTACGGCAAACGCCTCAGTGTGAGGGAAACCTCAAAATCTGCCAGCAAACCACGGAAAGTACAAACCTGCAGTTCAAACCTGTAGTTCAAAGCCATCCTAAAGCACCTTTCTGAGCTGAGCAGAAGGTGTTAGTGCTTGGAATTTCTGAAATAAACCAATCACTTCTCCATTGCTCCCGGAATGTGTTTTGTTGGAGGGGCGGGACAGGAGCAGTTTGTCTTTTCAGCTCTCCAGAGATACACATTCAAATATATTTGAGGTCACTGGAACTGGAAAACCAAATTTCATTCTTGATTGATTTTTTCAGCAGATGGAAATGCTCATCTAATTGTTTTTTGCTGTTTGACCTTTCTATTTCGTTTGGTTAATCTTCATGATGATGAAATAGCAGTCATGATATTCACACAGAGTAACTGTCAAAGGCTGGAGCATGAATGTTGATTTTTTACAATATTCTGCAGCTGTGCACACCCTAGAAACAAAATCAGATTGCAGTAAGAACTTCAGCTTTTGGTGCTACTGAGAGACTTATTAAATTTAATTTCCCTGTAGGTCAAGATTATTCAGGGGGTGCCTGTATAGCATATGTATGGAAATCCACCTTTTGGACCACGCCAGCACCACTGAAGCTGAACAAAAAAAAGGGAAAACTCTCAAAATAATCATTTCCTTGGCAAATGTTATCAACTCTGTCTGAACTCTTCTAACAACGTGACAGTTTAAGGAACATCCTCAAGGGACAGAGTGCGAAGGGCAGAACCTCCCCAGCAGTGAGGCTGGAACTGAGCCTTGTCCTCCACCCTCTGCCCAGGGGCTTCTGGAGGTGTTTTTGCCTGGTCTCACAGTCACTTCACACTTGTGACATCACACACACCGTCACTACCTACTGCCTGTGCTTCCAGGTCATTCTGGGCACCTCTGAAGGATAAAGGACACGTCCTATCCTGATCCTGGGAAGGTTTTGACCTGAAAAATGGCAAATATTTCACTTTGCATGAAAAATCGCCAATTTAGCAAGCATTTGACAGGAATCAAGGGCACTCAAAGGGACACCTCTCTCAAAAACTGCTTTGCAACAGATGCAGGTTCTAACAGAAATCCTCCCTTTTGCAGGCAGAAGCATCACTTAGCAATCTGTTATGAATAGGTAGTTCAGAGCACCAAGAAGAGCCATCATCCTGGTGGTCGTGTGGGTCTGCACGTCCCTGACATCCCACAGTCCAAAGATTTCCTTCGTGTCTATAAGCTTTATGATAAAGTACTTTACATCAAACAAGAAATTTGGCCCACATAGCATAGGTCATCAGCATGAAAAGAAAAAAGAAAAATATTAGCCCCCTCCAGTCTGATTTGGGCTAAGACTTTCCGCATTGGTTATCAGACAACTTCTGGTATCCCACAGGGATGGAATTTTAAGTTCTAAAGATCTTGTGCCAATTTTTAGGCTTTCCTGCAGCCTTTTGTGAAGGAATCAGCTTGATTTCAGAGGAAACAATCCTCTTTGCTGCCTCTGCCCACAGAGAGGACAAAAACCAGGCTGCAGTCGTTTGGCACCTTCTCTACTCCTTTGTGCAAAAGGTCAAAAACGCTACAGAAACATCCGTTGTCTGTGCTGGCCCTCAGAACCACCTTGCTGGGCTGAATAATGCTCCCGCTGGAGCACAGTGCCCGGACCTCCACACATCAGCGTTTTCGGTTCATCACCTGCAACAATTAGGGTACAAAGGCACCTCCTGCCCATTTACTCCGCTGTGGTTTGCTCACAGCCTGCAGCGGGGTGGAGGTCCCGCCTCAGGCACGTGCCGTGATGGGATCAAGCCTTCCCACTCACCTTTTCCCCTTGGAACTGCAGAGCTCTGGGATTTGTTAAACCAAACTTGCAGGGTGGTTTGGCCCCATTATGCAAGGAAGATGCACAAGGACTAAAGAGAGGGAGAGAGAAGCAGAGTTCCTTAGGGAGCAGCACGTTCAACGATCCCTTCTAACCACCACCAACCTCATTTACTGAGCCCCATAGGCTCTCATTAAATTTCTTTGTCCAAATATTTGCCTTTATAAATTCGCCCAGGAGGGTGTTGTTCTGCATTTCAGCCAGCCAGAATGCCACTGGGGCATTGAGCGAGTGCTGAGATTTTACTGGCACCCACTTTTAAGCTCCTTTTGGTCAGTAACTCTGCTCTGCTCCCGTGAACAACCACCACAAAGTAACTAATTTCACCTACTGAGGTTACATTTCCCCCGGTTCCTTTTTTCCTAACTACTTAACAAATCAATTCTTTCTGAGAGACCTCAGTTCATACACAAGAGGATAACAATTATGGGCCACCGTGCTTTGGCAGAAAGGAGTCAGTCACAGTTGAGGTAGAAAATTACTTTCTTCACTTTCAAAACAGGGGAAAGAAAGAAGAGAAATGCAGAAGAAAGTGATATTTTATATAGATACCCACACCTATTTCTTTTAGACTAAGATCAAACAGCAAAAGGTTGCTGCAATAATTCCCCAATGCATTTGTCTTCCTGCAACCCTCAGGGTAACTTAAACCTCTGTGTGGCCAGGGCACCCTTGTACACAGACCACTGCAAGCTCAGAGCCCCAGCCCATTTCTGCTTGTTCTGAAAAGAACACCTAGGAAAGCCTGCAGCTTTGAGACTCATCGAGTGCTTGCTAACTGCTTGGGTTGGCTGGAGTCCTGTGTCTAATCCAGCTGGAGTGGACAAAAAGGGCATCTTAAACCACAAACTTCCCTTCCCTGGGCAATGAACGATATTAACAGGGCAAAATGATGCCAAAAGGCATTAGGTTGTGTCTTCACTTTCTTCTCCTTTTGTCCTGAAATGGTCTGGAGACTACACAGGAAAAGAAATGAAAGCAGGAAAAAGTCAGACTTTGCTTTCAGCTTCTTCTTCCTCTTCTTCACGGAGGTGACAGCTCTGCAGTTTTCAGCAGACTCTCTCTCATTTTTTTGCCGGGGTAAAAACAGTGTGAGAAGCTTGATGGAAGTTAATTCTGGGTAAAAAAGCAGCTTCCCTGAGCAGAAGCAGCTATAACACATGATGTGCCTTGCTGAGCCCCCAGGTTCCCCGTGGAATCCCACCAGCACCTCTGGCACTTGGTCCAGCTGAGAGAGAAGGACATGAAATGCAGCTGCCACAGAGAGGCAGCCAGGGATTCCCTCGGTATTTGGGAGCCTGAAGGAGTACAGAGCCAGCTGAAAGGCTGAGTAGTTCCTTTGTCATACAGAAATCACATTATCCAGCACGGAGAAGGTGAAAATTGCACCGTCTTCTCTCACAAAGAGCCTTCTGACCTGCTTTCTCCAAATTTGTCAGAGGTGCAGAGATCTCATAGGTATTAAGGTCCTCCAAATTTGTGGGAAAAAGGCATCCTGCTACTGGAATGAGATGCAGAGAGAGGAGGAAGGCATCAGTGTTGCAGCCCTCAGGCATCCCTATTTTTTTGTGTGTATTCACACAGTACCAGAAATTAAACAGGAAAGGATGAAAGGCGTGTTTCAGCTCTATCTAGTGTACTTGGGAAACTGATAATGAAGTTTTTAAGTACAAAAAAGAAAAATAATCTTCCCATCTTCTGATATTTTTTTTCCCTGTCCTATTCTGTTCTATATGCATCCCCTCTCCCCAGCACTCTTATCTAATCAATCCTGCTCTGCCAGTCTAATGCACATAATTTTCTCTTAGGGTGCATTTCTATCACTCAAGCATCACAGGCTCATATATATATATAGAAAACAAACTGATAGATAAACCAAGCATTTCAAAAAACGTCCCCTCACACTCTTCTTCAAAAGCCCAAGATACTAAAATGCCCAAGAAATTGATAGAGTACCAGAAATCAACTCTAATATGCTTGACTCATCTGTTGATTTTAATTGAATGGTCTGTATCTTCAGGCAATTTCATTATTCTCCCAAGAGCTGGAGAGCTAAATGAAAGACAAACCTCGTTAACCTCTGACCATGAAAATCAATAATTTTCAATAAAATTTAGGCTCATTTGTTTCCAAAGGATTCCACGTCTTGACTCTACTATCGTGCGCTCCAGAGCTAATCAGCTATGGAACATCGTATTTTTCCAGATAATTTTTGCCAGCTTAGCAGCAAAGTCTTTACCTAAAGCCACAGGAATCCTTGCATGTGTATGAAATACAATTTCCTTCCAGATCGTGTGGTGGTGGGAGCTGACAGTATCCAACCTGCACTGTATTCATAGCTGCTCCAGAGTGACAGTGCAAACACTTCACAGAGCACTACCCTTATTTTTAGTTATGTTTAGGGTCATTGATTCTTCTTCACCCGCAGAATTGATTCCTGCAAGTCCATGTTTCACACTTTATCTCACCCAATTCTGCATCCACTGAATGCAAAAGCACATTCCTGTTTTGAATAAAAATGCCAGCTTTCCCAGCGCAACACTGGAAAAAGCTGAATATGGGCTTGTTTCTGTGGATCCACCAAAAGTAAAAGGTGAAAAAAATGTTTAGTACTTCTTCTAGCTCATCTTCTGCCAATAGGAAGTAGCAAAAACTGTGGTACTCTACTAATGAGCTGCTTAAGCTATTAGATTCCTCCAAGTGGCAGGGAGAGGAAACTTGTGCAGATCCCAACTATACAACAAGAGGAAATCCATTCCTTACCTTAGTGGAGCATAAAATACAGAATTTTCAGACCAGAAGTTGGTGTTCTGCAGAAAGAGCAAATAGAGCGTTACTGGAGTGTGACAAATATTGATAAAAAAAGCAGATCAGTGAAGGGAAAAATCAAAGAGTCCCCCCAAATACAATGCACAAATCCCCACTGGAACTCTACCAATGTCACAGGAACGGCACCAGCTTACAACAGAGCTGTCACACAAATGCAAAAATTGATGTTTCCAACTCCTGGGCTAGGTTGAACATAAGATTATAAGGCTTCAGAAACAACATTTATGAAGAAAATATTAGCAATAAGAACATTTCGAGGTCGTTGCGGGGCAAGACTCTCCAATTGCTTTCTTTAAGAAGGGAGCCCCTGGAAACTGGTCAAGCACATCAAGAAAAGGAAAGGAATTGTGAAGAAAAGTCTCAGTGGAATACCCTATCCACTCTCAGAGAACCTGCCGTGCACATGCAGAGCCAGCCTGGCAGTCTGGGTAACCGAGCATTCCGAGTCCACCCTCGAGATTTGCTGATGCTGGCAGGTCGGAAAGCAGCAAACCCAAAATGCGTCCCACAGGACACCCCCACATCAACACAGAGCCACAGCATCCCCAAAGAATTGACTCCTCTGGATGGGCTAAAATCTTTGTAAAGGAACTGAAAAAGTAGAAGAAGAAAAAAGAAAAATCAGTTCCACAAGGATAAATATTAACAAAAATGACAGCATGGATAGCATTTAGGTTTTGCTCCTCTCTGAACTAAAACTCCCACGATGATTCTGGAGTGCCCGAGCACTTCCTGGATGGAAAACCAGTCCTTGCTGACCATGTCAGTCTTGGCTGCTCTGAGAAGAGCTCAGGGGAAGGCACGGAATGTGATAATATGTCAAAAGAGATGTCTTGCCATAGACGTTGGGCCAAAATGCCTGTTCCCATTAAAATCCATTTCACACCAGCCAGCCTTGGGCTGCTTCATCTCTGCCCAATTCCTTCTGCCAAAGAAGTCCCTCACCTAACTTCCCCCCTCATCTAAGTGAGACACTTCCTCAGGTTAATCAGCCCAGTAAGAATAGTTCTTTTGCTGACTGAGAACCTTGGTGGGAGAAAACAAAATAAATTATATTAAAGGTCAGGGAAAGTTGCAGCCACCTTACAGCAAATTCCTCCAAACACGGCCGAGCATTTTGCAGAACCTTAATGAGAAACAATCAGGTGGCTCCTCTGACAGCTCAGTTTAGGGAGTAAAACACTGGCTTATCATGTAGGTCGGTAATGTAGACAGCAAAAGGTACATGATGAGATCCCGCATTTGGTGACTCAGCACAGAGACTCGGCAAAGAGCAGAGTTTGCAGAACAGCAGGAAAACCACACCATGGCTCAACTTTCTGAAAGTTACAAGAGGCAGCTGACAATCGATCCCTTTTCTCACTGCTTTGGAGTGGAAGTCATCAAAAAGTTATATCACACGTGCTAAAAATTATGATGAGGAGGTATCCCACAGAGAAGCAGCACAGAGTAAATATTTATCATCAGGCAGAAGAAAGCAATGAACTCTCAGAACTAAAATGAAATACGTCGGGACACTGTTCACTATTAGATAAGAAAAATAAAAGAATATTAGACATTGGATTTAGATTAGATATAAGATTTTTCTATGTTAGATGAAAACTCAAAGAAAAGATTAGCTGGATTTGCCATCAGGAATGTAATTTCCACAAACAAAAAGAAAAGACTGCATCTTTCAAGAACAGGATAAGAATGTTTATCAAAAATCTGCCATGTAGCAAGAAAAAAAATTACCAATATTTTGGACCTGGATTTTTTGTTCCTTTTCCAAAAGAGCACAACCCATGGAGTCACCCAAGGGACAAGAGGTTCTTGTTTCCTTCTAGATAACATGAATACCGGTAATTGCATCCCAGCTTCCCACTCATTTTTCTTCAGAGAGGCTTCCCACTTTTCAGGTTTGAAATGAAAATGCTCTCAACACCAGGCAGTGCACTCTTTTGAACACCCTCATCAAGTCAAATCAAACCAACTGACCTCACATCATTTTCCCAAACACTTGTGAGGTTTTCATTGCACTGTTCATAATAGGATTTTTACTGCAAGATTCATAGCAGACGACTGAAATCTTTGGCAGTGGAGCAGTGATTGCATGGCAATTACTCTACAAATATTATCCATAAATGATCCATATCACAGGAAGCACTTCACTAACGCTGTGCTTGAGAAACTCTGGTGATATCAAATAATGTTTCCCACTGACAGTTGTGCCTGCTGCTTAGCACAACACAACTTTGAGGCTGGAAAGCAGCAGCCTGTGCTCCTAATCGCTGTAGATCAAGCAGATCTCTGGTTTTCCTTCCAAAACTTTTGCTCAAGGAGTTCTATAGACAAAGCAAGGTTCTGGGATGTCAGTCTAGAGGTTCCAGCAGGAGTATCTGGGATCTATGTTCAGCTGATACAAAGGTTAGCATGACACATTAATGTTTATAAAACCATTTGTCAGGCTATATCCATCTCAGCAGTGGTGCTGTTACGCTCGGTTTTGGAGAAGTGCAAGTCAAATCACAGCGTTGAGCAGCAACAGAAATAATCGTGTTGGTTTAGCCTGATTTAACACCGTGAGGGTTTCAGTGTGCCCAGCCAAGGTTTTCAATGGTGGGCAATAACTCTGGAGCCTTCTTTATATGACAGGCAATGTCACACACTCGCATGAGATGCCTTCTCAAAGTCTGGTACACGTCATTCATCGGCTTCTAAAAAAACCCTAAGCTGACTGTGCATCCTGCCCATGCTTATACACATGCTCTAAAATTCTTTGTCCATTTATAAAACCTCTGCTGAAACTCCTTTTCCAAACATATTGTAAAAATTGGTGCAGTCTAAAACAGTAAGCAGGGAACGGTCTTGTTTTTACAGGCACAACGTTGTGCAAACTGACTGGTTTAGTGCTGCTTGTTTTGTTAAAGGGGTATCGGTAAGGAAAATGTAGGTAGCCAAGTACACACCTGTGGCTGTGCAGCACAACACAGCAAAACTGTGTGTTCGTGTCAGCACGCCTTGGTAGCAGCTTTTCCCTAATTAGATTAATTTAATTTTAAAGAACAAAGCAGCTGGGCATTCATTTTATGACACCAGACTTCCTTCTTACTTGCAGAGAGTCTATTCTGCTTACTGCCAGATCTAGCTTTTTAAATCGTTATTATTATATATAGGACTTTGTGATGGTGTATAAGTAAAAAACTCCCTAAATATAATTTTTCATATGTTGCCAATTTCTAAAACACTAGAGGGTTGGTTTTTGCAGTAACTCAGGGCAGTACTAAACATGTGCTTGCAGTGTAATCCCTTCAGGTGTAGTAATTATGGTGTTTAAGTGATTTGTTCAATGGGGATGGACATTCAATTAGAACACAAGTGTACAAATCACGGGAGTTGTGATTTTCCATCGGAAATAAAATCAACGACAAGGGATTTTTCCTTCTAAACTTCACATAAAAATACAAATTTATTAGATCTCGTTTAAAGTTATTGAAGACTATCAAAAGAACATTATTCCAGCATTGATTCAAAACCATGGGGTGCACTATCAGCATAATTAAAATGAAAGTATATTGAGCTATTTTCCTTTCCTGCTTCCATGTTACTGTCTAATTGTTCAGAATGTCTGTTTGTTACAGAGGCAAAGTAATTAAGCACAGCACGTTGCAACAAGGGGGATCATAAAGCCAGAGTTGGCTGCATTACCAACACAGATATCAGCATAGGAAAGCATTAAGGAAAGGATCGGGATTGTAATTGAAAATAATTGGATGATCCAGTTCATTTGGCTGACATCAGGACCATCTGAGCACTCCAGCCCCTCTTTAGCCCCAATGTCACCGTTCACCTGTGCTCTGAAAGTGGATCTTTCCAAGGGAAACTGTGGGGCAACGTTAAAATCAGCTTGTGAGAAGGGCTGAGCACCACCATTCCCTGTGAATGGTCAGGGGGCTGTGTTTGGGTCACCGTCTACAAAAGAGGTCGGACTAAAAGCATGCAAAATGCAGAAGATTCTTGTGCAGCCAAGTCCGGCATCCCTTGAAACCAAAGGAGTTATTTCCTTTCCCAGTAGAAGACAAGGACAGAGACATCTCCAGGGAAACTCTCCTTAGAAGAGAACAGTTACTCACACAGCTAAAAGAAAGAATTTGTGGCTCCATGTTTTGTTAACATAGCAATTAAGCTGGGGCCTGTTTGGAAGCACATTTAAAAGCCTAAACAGAACAACTTTATCACTGTCTCTCAGAACCCTTAGCACCACAGATATCTCCAGCTCTCAGCGAGCTGTGACTGCACAATTTGCTGTTTTTTGTAGGTCACAACTTGGCAAAACCAAAACTTATCACTCAGCAAAACCCAAATTTGCAACTCAGCAATATGGAAACAGCCAAGTCACAACTTCCAAAAATTACTGAGTCGTACAACCTCCAAAAGAGACTATCACTTCCTAACGATCATCTCACAAAATTGATAGCTTAACGTGGAGAGAAACGTACCTGTTAGCAGAAAGCCCTTCACAATTCTCAAAAAATGGAGCTTCATCATTTCCAGACTAGTGCTACCACCCAAAGCCCTGGGAAAGATGCAACTAAAATGCAAATTTAATTAAAAGAATTGTACACACGGGAAATTTAGAGCACTGTGCAAATCTCTTCAGCAGTGCAAATAATTGTGTCCATAATTGACATTTTTAGTCAAAATATAACAAAAGGCCAGTGAGACAACAGCAGGTGTGAAATTACTAGTCTGGGACTAAATCAGGATGATAGCATCAGCTCAGGGAGTACCAGAGGAAAACATAAAATAGGAAGGGGGAAAAAGGCAAAAGAGATTTTTCAAACGAGTTTGCTTTAGAGCCCAAACTTGTGCTCCATGGGACCTGCACAAGAACTGCTTAAGGATCTTTAAGATTCAGAGGAGAACTTGAGGACTATTGGGTGGCCAGGTTTGAAGACTGAACCTGGCATCACTTGTTCTAACAGCAACAGCTCGTCTGCCGCCAGAGCTGCTGCTCCACTCAGGCAGGAGTGCTCCCTGCCAGCACTGCAGCACAGGGCACGTGCGAGAGATCCCGAGTGGGGACCCTGGAGTAACTCAGTCACAGCTGCTGACCTCGCCAAAGTCAGTTTATCAATCTGCAGTGCTCTCCTCAAACCACGAGTGCTGCTGGCTGCTGAATAATTTACGTCGTTCCCAAGCAAACTGCCTGCACAGCTTGTATTTATAAAATGAACTCCCCCATGCGGACAGGTTTAACGCCCCTCTGGGATCTGCTCACACCCAGCAGCCTCTCCAGTCATGCAAAGGTTACAAAAAGGTTAAAGGAGAGCAGTTACATTGAAGGAAATACTGATTCAAACGCCCTTGCCTGAAATTCTGCAGCAGCCAGGAGCGTGGCAGCCTCGTACTGTGGGCAGGCTGGGAGCAGCAGGCTCCCAAATTTAACTCTGGGCTCCATCAAGCCTCTCTTAGTCCTTGCCTACCTTGGAAGGAGTTGGAGGTGCTACCTTCAGGCGAGACAACACAAACTTCCCTCTGCTCTGGGTGGGAAAGGTTGATCCTGGTCCACTTTAACGATGCTGAAGGCAGGACTGACCCAGCAGGGACCTTGACTGCTGAGACCTGCTGTTGGCTGGCAGGGAAAGGAGCAGCTCTTCAGAAGGAGTTTCAATGTCTTCTGTAGATTTTATTAGGTGACAGGGAGGGTTGCAGAGGGCATGGCAAGGGGCCAGGAGGCACGAGGGGATTCAGAGCAGGGAGCAGTGGCACAGGAGGTGGCTTGAGGTCACAGCAGGGACACAGAATGCGCCAAGTGCTGCTGCCCGCAGCACTGACCAACAGATACGGCAACTCTCCGTGCCAGGACCACAGCAACAACAGCTCTGCAACAGCCCCAGGGGAAGAATCAGTGTCCCCTGAAATGGCTGGAGGCTGTCCCCTGTAAAAGCTGTGTGGGGATCCACGCTGCACCATTCTCTGGGTGTTAGCAGCTGCTTACCTCTGACCACTGGGTCCAGCAAACTCCCAGCCACTAAAGCAGAGCCCAGCTGCTAAAAGAAGGATTCAAGGTCAGGGTTTATACATTGCCCATGCTGTAAACTCAACACAGCCTTGCACAAGTCACTTAAGTTTGTCATGTCACAAGCCACGCCACCAAACAAGTGCTATTTCTGCAGGGGTGGTGGAAATAAAACAAGCTGAAGGTTTTGCTGAGCAGTTTCCTGAGAAATCACTTACTCAGACATCCAGAAGACTGACAGGCTACTACATTTGTTGTTCTCCATTTTCTCACAGAAGCATTTCAGACACTGCAGCCAACACACACGGCCGCTCCCAGCTCTGGAGCTCAGGCCAGCTGAGGCACCACCTCTGCTTTCATCTCAGCCAAGGTATAACTACACAGGAACAGTCAAACCACTTCGCTTTGCATAAATACAGAAAAACATCTCTCTTCCTGGGCTCATTAGTAGAACGATAACATGGGATCTTGAGGTTCGTAACAACCACTTGGGTCTTCCAGTCCGTCTTCCTGTCACTCTGGGGTTGTTCCCTGCTATTAATTTTTTAATATTTCACCTGGAATAGCTTTAATCACTCCAGACACTGAACTACTGCCACTTGCCCAGTGAGACCATATCATAACACAAGAATTCTCACTGTCAGAAGTTTGGCTCATATTTGAAACAGCTTTTCCTTTGCTTCGTTACGTTACTCTCCCTTAAACTTTCTACCCGTAAATAAATCTTCCATCCCCAAAACTCCTATTTCATACGTACTGCTAAGACCCTCTTCACTGTATCTCACCACTTAATCACATTCTTGACTCACATACCACACTGTATTATCCTAATTATTCTGTGTAATTTTATTTATTCGTGCTCATAACTACTTTGTTGCTTTTCTCTGAGCTTTTTATCAGAAATACATCAATGACCGTGGAGGGAGATATCTGAAATGAGAGGTGTTCTCCACATAACAGTGTCTCATTGGGAGAGTGCAATAACACATAAAAAGTATATGAATTCAGAATAGTGGGAGTTGCAAGGAATTAATTTTTAATATAAAAGGACAGCGGGATTTTTATTAGAAGACTGATTCAAAATTTCTTGGACATGAATCAGCTCAGACAAGCCCTTAATTAAGCAAGATTTCCCATGTTCTATAGAGAGTCTATGGTCACGTCAGACAGATTTAACCACCCTGAAGTGGTCAAATGCTGATTTTCCACATTTAAAAACCTGCTTTAGAGCAGAATTCCACTCAAATGAGATATGACATTTAGACCACCTCACCAAAAATACATCTCTATCTTCTTTTTTTTTTTCTTTTTTCTTTTTTTTTTTTTTTACTTTTTATAAGTAAACATTGTTGCTTGGTCTTGCAGCCCAACACACTGTCCAGCCAAGGGGATATCTGAATTAATTTCTCTGCTCTGAATCAGACAGACTTTCTGCCTGAGCAAAAGTGTCAAAGGAGCAGCTTCACTACCTGGGCTATTGACTCGGGTGAGGTTTGGTGCACAGCAAAAAGGTGCAAGATAACATCAGTGAGACTGAGCCCAAAACTCTGGCCCTGGACACAGTCCCTGAGGAGCTGCTTGGGGCTGGTGGCAGCTGGAGTTGTGTGAACAGTGGCACAGGCAGACATTGCTCCTAAAGCAGAAATTAATAGATTACTTCTCGGAAGAGCCCATAGTGCTGTTGTTTCCCCAAAAGCTGTTGGCATTAACATAAGATTTCAAGACATTTTTGATAACAGCATCGGCAAATTCTTCCTGAAGGCCTTTTTCTGTTAGATTTAACCACCACAGGTCATGAGTGTTTTCTTGAGAGGAAGCCTGCAATTAGCAAAAATAACCTCAAATCCCTTGTTTATTTTTAGCTGACCAAGGTGCAGAAATTGTAACATATGTCTTCAGAGACTAATTGCAAAAAATAGCAAGTAAACCGAATATTTAAGAAGACTCTCTAAGCCATTGGCAAATACTATGAGATAATAAACCCTGAAAAGCCAGAAATAGATTGTGGTAAGCTCCCCCCTCCCCCCAAAAAAATTGCTAAAATCTCTGCTAATAATTCAGCAAAGTCTGCTTTGAATCCTGCACTTTTCAAAGACCAAGGGGTGGAATTTTTTTTTTTCTTTGCTTAACTTTTTTTTCACTCTCTTGACTTCAGCTCATGTGATGGCCCACACCATCACAGCCCCTTTAGCTGCATTAGCTCACTCATGCAGTGTCACCTCCTGTTAGTACCAGGCAGTGGCGAATAAAACCAACATGACGTGATGTAATACTACACAGCCCTGCTGAATGTAATGTGGGCTGTCAGAGGGTTGTAGTGCAGGATTTCAAGGGAAGAAGGAATATCTGTTTGGGAATCTAGCCTAGTGAGGACCATGCCTTAAGTGCCTCAGAAGTTTATCCTTCAATAGTCCCCAAGAAACCAGACTATTCATTGCTAATGTGAAACTTCTATGGTCTTCATTCTTCCCATCTTCCATATTTCTTTTTTTCGCTCTGGGCAAACCAAACAAAACACTTTTTTTCCTACTTTCACTCAGCAACTTCTCACAAGGAGTTCCAGGCTCTAACATCAAGGTCCAGAGGTTTAAACAGGGCATTTCCATGAGGTCTCCCCTCACGGGCACTCAACTCAACCATCTCTGACAAGGAAGGCTTGTAACACAGTCTCACCCACAGGCTGAGCTCTCAAGACACCACCTATTTCTCCCTGCAGCAAACTACATAACAGGAAATGAAACCAGAGCAATCTAAGGCAGCTCCTCTGCCTCTCTGCAGGGTTACTCTCGCTCCAAAGACACCTCATTTGGAGCAAGGTACTCCTCAAGAAGGGAAATGGCCAGGTCTTGCTGCTTCCTAATTTGAGGCCATATGTTGTACTCATCACCTGTGGAAAGGTTTGTTTGTCCCACGGTGAGGAAACGTGCTGAAGCATAGCCACAGAAGAGGAAGGAAGATGTTTTAATGAACTGGAGACCCCTCTAAGCTAATCAACGCCTCAGAAGTGCTGTCTGTGATGGTAAGTTAACAAGGCGAGTTGGGAAAATAATTCTGTTAAATGCTGAGTAAAGTCTCTCACATTACTCTTCATATCATGGCCAGTCTGTTAAGAGTAATGAAAATATTTCTCCTACTTCTCTTCCCAAGACTTTGGAATGAGAATAGCAGCAAGTGAATTTCCAGTAAAAGTTGAAAGAAAAAAACCCACTGAAAAACGTTCTTGAAAAAAAATTCAGAAAAATATTTGAATGACAAGGCTTAGTTGTGCATTTGCAGACCTTGTTAAAACCTGATGCCAAATATATAAGCAGAAACTCTCATGTGCCTCTTTTGCAGAGGATGCAGGGTGCCCCACAGCAGGGCTGGTGTGCTCTGCTCCCCATGTCCAATCCCAAGCAAGTCAGCTGGACGTGCTCAGGAACAATTCAAACACTCCTTTTAAATACACTTGAGAGTACTGTATCCTTCAGCTTCAGTCTCGAGTTCACCACCAAGGCTCAGACTCCCGATGTTGACACTGATCCCCCGGCCCATCCAACAAATTGTTCTCAAGTTGTGCTGATCTGCAGAACTGTAGACCAGAAATTAAAAAGAAGATTAAACAAGCGCTCAGTTTTGAAGTGGCTTTGCGTTGGTGAAGTGTTCTGGAGAGAAAATGGTAATCAAATGCTTTCTATATTCTTCACCCAAATTTCACAACCTGTAGAATAAAGGGCAGATATATTTCCATGCTGTGGCCCAGGAAGCCTTCTCACTGCCAAAGGGATTTATACACTTGTGAGAGCTTAAGGAGGCACCTCCTGCTGAGCAGCCTTTTAGTCTGATCAGTATTTTGTACCGTGATCATCAGGCCATAATGACACCGCCTATTTTATGTGGATAACGCTGTAGCTGAGAGCCAGGTAATGTTTGTTGGAATGGATAACATAACTTTTAAGAGAGCGCGTAGAGTTGGGACACAGTACGCACACACGCTCTTCTTCAGAGTAAGCAAGTCAGAAGCAATTTGTCTGACTAGAGATATTGATTAGACCAAAATAGAAGGCAGTTGGGTAACTGAGGAGTAGGGGCAGGAAGTTAGCACGAGAAGAGATGCCTCCCACTGAAAGGAAGTGATAGGTAATTTATCATCTACGGAACACGGGGAGATTAGCGGAGCAAAGGAGAGAAGTCGTAACTGATGGGGGTTTGCCTCCTTCCCTTCTAACTAATTTGGCTTTTATGCAAAAGTTCCATCCTGTCACTTCACCATGTTCATCTTCTTGCCAGCCACAACTAAAAGGTTCATTTGTATAACCAGAAAACAAACAGAAGGTAGAAGCAGTTAGCACTCCAGCTAATGACAACAGATTGACTGGTACCTACTCCTACCACACACAATCCGGGGTTTAAATTAAATAGTTCTCACACCACTGATGAAGGTGGTAGTAGCCGAAATGCTACTTTTTAAAGTCTTTTGTATTCTCATTTCATAACCCAGTCGCTGAGATCGGATGTTACCTGGTGATCTGTCTTAATACAAAAGCCAAATAGACTAGAGTGTTTTTATGAGAACAAATTAGAGGCAAATAAAATTTTAAATAACATCAGCTGTGACTCTTCCTTGATCTGTTAAAAACAGAGAGGGACTTTTTAGAAGGACACATAGGAATAGAACAAATGGTTCAAACTGACAGAGGGCAGGTTTAGATAAGATATGAGGAGGAAATTCTTTACTGTGAGGATGGTGAAGTCCTTGCACAGGTTGCCCAGAAAACCTGGGGATGCCCCATCACTGAAAATGTTCAAGGCCAGGCTGGATGGGGTTTGAGCAACCTGGTCCAGGGGAAGGTGTCCCTAACCAAGGCAGGGGGTTGGAATGAGATGATTTTTAAAGTCCTTTCCAACCCAAACCACTCTAATAATATTAGCGTTGTCCAAATTATGCTAAATGCTAATTTTTCCCAGTATAGCACCCCACAGCCCCCCTCTTAGGAAAGAAAAAGGGTTTTCAGTGGCTAAAAAAGAGGTACAGCAGAGATTCTTTTTTCTGCCCTAGCTTGCACTTATGTGCATCTCATATTCATTTTCAGGTGTTATTTTGGGTTGCTGGCAGTCACAGCAGTGTATGAGGCAGCTGCTGCCCCAGGGTTGTGCGATGCAGGTATTTGCAAGACTTCTGCAAACTGCAGCCTGCACCAAGGAACCCTCAGACTGCAGCGCGCTGCCTCGTGGAATAATATGAATCTGAAATAGTAAGTGCTCTATAATGAATGGGTCAAAGTTGGGCTATTTAGGTGCTTGCACACCGTTACAATTTCAGAAATACCTGCCCACGCCTCACGATAGTTTATCTATAAAGGATACAGCATGCTATGGTTTCCAATGGAGTCATCTTACAAGATTAATTGAAAAAAAGAAATCATATATCAAAACGCTCTCTATATTTTTCTGGCTGCTCCAGAGTTCCTATGTGAATATCTCAATGATGACAATGTCACAAGTGGATAAGATTTCCGATGACAAACAGTGATTTTGGGTGCCTGACAGGAGTCCCTGAAAGAGGTGAATGGCTTTTATGTGATGCAGTTCCTTCCTCTCTGCAATTTGACTCTATTAAGCAAAAACATCTCGGGTCACCAATCGCCCTTCAAAATCTGGGCTGTTCATCACCACAGCACGCAGGTCCATAAAAGGAGGCAGAGCTTTAGCATCAAAAATATGTAAATAGGCCCAATAAATTTGGTCCTAGGATTTGTTTTTTAAAGTCAGAAAGCGAACTATTACTGCCAGCCTCTTTGCTGGGGCTATAAGAGAATGATCATTTTCCCTCGTAATGGTTCTGACATAAAGTGTGTATCAAAAACTGCATACGCTTCATATCCATCCAGCTGTGTTGAGCAATAAACATGATAATTATGCAGATAAGGCTTAAATAAATTCCTATACCTAAGGGCAGCTGAATGCTTTTTTAAGCAAAACAATAATTAACCCTCCACAGGGCTGAATGAGCACAGACCTTTGCTCCTTCCCAAGGTGGGAAACCTGCATGCTGGCACCCACCAGGCATCTGTCATAGATTTAAACAGGTCGGGGTTCTGTAGAGGAAACAGCTCCAGGGCTGTTGCTCGTGAGGTTCCAAAAAAGGTCAAGAACAACTACATGTACTAGTCTCTATCCCTTGATGCTGGAATTTGAGATGTGTTTCAGACAAACGTCACGGGAATTGCAGGTAAAGGGAGAGAAGAGCACAAAACAGCTCACTGAAAGAAAAAGAGGTCTGAGCTTGGCAGTGAACGAAGTCCCTCGCAGGAAACTGGGAAGCTCAAGGGCTCACAAGTACAACCAAGCAGCTGCAGTGCAAGGAATTACCACACCTTGGTGATCTGCAGCGGCTGCTCATATGCACGTGCTTAGCTCACAACAAAGATGAAGATGTTTATTTTAACCTCTTTCATTAGGCTGAGGCTAACCTGTTTTTACTTTGGATGTATGACAAACCAAGCCTCTCTACAAACTGCTGCTGCTTGAAGAAGCCTGAGATCCATGTTGCCAGTGGCTTTGGGCTGATAAGCAAGGCCAGCTCCCCATCTTCTTGCATGGCCAGTCACCAGCACACTGCAATGCCTCTGTGGCTGTTCTCACCACCATTGTGACTGCTTCAGTTAAACAATCCTTCAATACAGAGATTCTATGGTCACACAGATGTTATTTTACAAACTGAGTGCTGAACTAAATGGTTTGCCACACTGTTCCATAGCACATGAAGATAATAAATCCTACATGCATATAAGTTGCCCTTCTTCTTCGTTCTTCTTGGTCATTTTTTGAACTAAGATTGAATGTTAAAAGGAGTCCAAAATCTTTTTAATTCTCAAAGCTTCTGGCTTTAAAAGCAGCGTAAGAAACATGGAAATTGTCAAACTGATTTTTGTGCACTTGAATTGTAACAGAGCACCTGTCAGCCGTGGCAGAATGATAGAGAAAAGGTCTACATTGACCCTTCCCTGGTGAGGAGCCAGGAGGAGTTACCAGCCTTGGACTTTTCTGCATCACTGTGATTACCAGACACTGCATTTCCCTTCCATAAGGCTTCCTAATGGCTTTTGGAAGCCATCCAAACCTTTTATCCCCACCCAATCACATGGTACCAAACTCCACAGTTCAGATATGCACCATGTGGAAATAATGCTCCCTCGGAGTTTTTAACCTGCTGTGAGATTCAGATGCTCCTCACTTCCTTTACTGTGAAAAGCAGTGAATAAGCCCCCTTCTGCATTGCTTCTCGACTCACAGCCCCACAACCGGCTGCTGCAGCACTGTCCCAGCGTGGCTCTGCCTGAAGGGACAGTGCTGGTGACAAGTGACAGATGGTAGGAGCTCTGAGCTGGGTGTGCTCTTGAATCACTGAGAAGACAGAGCTGTGGCTCACGTTTAGCAAACCTCCATGATCAGTCCTGCAAGACTGAAGAGTAGAAATTAAGAATTTCTCTCTGCTCTAAAGAAAAAAAAAAAAAAAGAGAGCCAGATTTGGCTCTGGCCACTGGGTGTCCACAAGGTTCACCCAAGACAGCTCTGCTGTGATCTGCTGTTCTCGTTTCTGTTTGTAATACCCCAACAGAGATGAGCAGAGAAGGATGGAGACTTGACCAGACCCTCTGTCTGCATTTTAGAGCCTTACCTACAAAGTTTGAGCACAGATGTAATAATGTGAGACTCAGAAACGGCGGGTTTAAAAGGAAAATTTAATATGGAAAGTTTCCTGTTTCTCCTTGCATTCACTGACTCTTTCAAAAGTTTATTTCTGCAGACACCCCACTGACTTCATCTGTTCTTAGAAAGGACATCTCCAAAGCCACGTCACTCAACAAAAGGAGCCCAGATCCCAGGGGAGGCTGGAAACCCGGCACAGCCTCCTCTGCGAAGCATGGGCACAGTTATGAAGATTTCAGAGGGCTGCCTGTCCTGCAGAGTGCCATGGCAACACAAGTGGGATCCCCTTGAAATCTATTTTTCAGAGCCGGATGGTTCTGGTTCAGCCTGAAGGGATGAGTCAGACATCCCAGCTGGATCCTGGAGGCTGGAGGGAGAAGTGCCTCAGGTAGTCCCAGTGCCAGTCAGCCCATACCTGTAACCACTGGCCTAAGGGATGCTCAGTGTGAGTGTCATCTTTACAGTTGTTCTGGTTTTACCTTTAGACAAATGTCCTGGGGCTTGCTGGTTCTCCCTGCCAGGTCTGTGAGGTTCACAGACTTTCTTGCTTATAGGTAAGAATCTATAATGTAGACAATTCAGTCTGTGAGAAAACTAAGGTATCCAGAAAAAAAGAATTTAGTCTTTCATCAGCTTCCTAACAAGCAGAAAAGAGCATTTCCCTTGCATGGACAAACTCAGGAACAGGACACGTATGGGCTTCATCAGAAGCAGAGCTGAGACATCTCTAGGAACTCTTAAAGAAAGACCTTGCAGTGGGCCCAGGACCCATTTCATGAGGAAAAGGAAAGAATGGATGGAAAAGGAACTCCAGGTAGAAGAAACGCACTATCCAGTCATCCCCCCCTGCACTGGGATCTACCAAAACTGCCCAGTCCTGGCAGGCAGTACATTGAGCTGAGTGCTTTGGGTTTATTCCCCCACCTGGAAAACGTTAAATTTTATAAATCAGAAGCTTAACTAAAGGCCAGAAATTCCCCCTTTTTATTTTTTTCCTGTGGACTCACTGGTTTCATACATCTCTCTTTGAGTTTCAATCCTCTGCCACAGAGCCGCCCTTACCCTCCCACTGCCCCATATGATCTCATGGCACTCACACAGAGAATTTGCAGCCAAAACGCATTACTTTGCAATTTTCTGCATTAAGCTACCCCTGTGCTCATCCCCCTGGACTCAGGCCATCCTCCCATGCCCCCCAACAGCTTTGAGTCATATGCTCCCACCATCTGATCCCCTGGACTCCTCTCCTCCACCGGAGAGGCAGGTTAAACCTGAAGCCAAGTGGAGTTGAACTCCAGCCCTTCCAAAGGGCTCACATCGCCCAGCAACAGATGGTGGAGTGCAACTTCTAACCAGCAGGAAAATGATGTTTTCCTCTCACCAACTGAAATATCAATAAAGAACTGACTGTATTTTCCAAATTCAGTCTGAAAGCTGATTCCATTTCTCAGTTCAGAGCCTCAGCCTTTATAACGTCACAGAGCAACTGAAGTCTAAGTAACACCACGTAGTTTCTCTTTTGGTGTCTGAGAAGGATTAGTGAGGAGCATGCCAGGCAACTTCACAGTGGGTACAGAATTCCTGCTTAGGGAGGGAAGTGTTACTGCTTGTTCTCTTCATGGCAGTAATAATGAAATCCCTTTTGCAATAGGAGGAATAAAAACTTTTACTAGTAATACAAAGAACTAAGTTTTCAGTAAGGAAATATAATCTACTCTGGGAATATTCTCTTCATGGAGGTTAATCTGAAAGTTTTTACTTCTAGTCATGATCATGCCTACATTTTCAGAAAATCATAGAGGGGTTTGAATTGGAAAGGATCTTACAGATCATCTAATTCCAACCCCTTTCCATGGGCAAGGATGCCACTCACTATCCCAGATTGCTCCAAGCCGCATCCAACATGGACTTGAACACTTCCAGGGCCTCACTACCCTCACAGGGAAGAATTTCTTCCTAACACCTAATTTAAATATTCCCTCTTTTAATCTAAAATTATTCCCCTTGTCCTATCACTATCCAGCTGTGCAAAAAGTCACTGTTACTCTTTTTTTCCAAGCCCCCTCGGACCACCCTACACTCTGCGAGTGACAGGCAGGTGCCATCCAATCCAGCAGGTTATTATTGCTGCTTGCTGCTTTTAAGGCATGTTATAAAAAATTAAATAATGTACACACCTTTGTAATTGATGGTAGGAACTGGTTTTGCGTGAAATCAGTGTTCTTCAGGGCTGGCCTTCGGTCAACATTCAAAATCCTGTATTCCAGCCACTTCCAGAACAGTTTTGGGAGTCCCTGGGTACTGTGTTTGTTATACATTTAAAAACAACTTCTGCTCTCCAAAGTAGGAGCCAGAAGCTACTGTAACTGAGCAACATGACCAAGCAGCAACAGCGCAAAAGAAACCCCCAAGACCCAGCTGCTCCCTTGCTGCTCTTATTTATTTGCCAGAAGTTTGTTATTTACTGATAAGCAAAGCAAACAACGCATTACCCTGACACGTATGTTCCACATTTGCCCACCAAATTTATTGTTGACAAAGAACTTCATAAGCAAACAAGAAATTAATACAGCCCTGTATACACAAGTGAAAGCTGATAAGATCAGTAATATCGTCTGTCAGGCAAGTTAATATAACCAACTCGCTAATTGCATGGGAAAAACTGAGAAGTACAAGAAAGCCATTTGCTTTGAAGGAACTTAATTCCTTATAATCAAATTTGAGCGTGGCTCTACCAGCCTAAACACTTCCTTTCTACGTGGTAACTATCAAAACATATGACCTGCTTTCTTCTGATCATTTGATCTGCAAAAATATAACACAGGATGGCTTGTTCAGGGTTGCATCCAAAGTCCAGAAGAAATCAATGATAACTGTGAGAAAAAGACAGAGCTTTTTGCACACCATATCTTTTTCTTGTACATTAATTAGTAATTATGCCTTGGATTTTTTTCAAGTGAGCTGTTTCTCCTGCTGACTCTTGCATTTTAGGCTATGGGAAACTGCATCTTCATTCTCAGGGGCAGCATTGTTAAAAAATATGAACCCAGAGATAGAATTCTTAAATGAGTTTCTATTTTTTCTGATTTCTAAACGTGAAACACTGTGAGTTTACATTAAAAAAAAAAAAAAAATTAAAAACATCATACAGACAGTAAAGCACAGAATTAGGAGTTGAGTTTTTGGCTCTTTTCCTTCTTTTTTCTTTTTTTTTTCTTTAAACTTCCCCTTAAAAAAATGCCAATTTTATATGCAATTCCACCCACCAACCAAAAGGCCATGGAAGGCTGAAAAAGCAATCAATGCTTCGGTAAGTGATAAATTGTCTTTTACACTGGTAATTAGGTTGGAGACAGCGCTGACTTATTTCTCAAAAGACCACAAAAAAAATGACCATGAAATGGCTTCTGTAGAAAAGGTTTCTGCTGAGGAAGTGGAAGGCTCTTCCTCCTTGTGCTCTCTCTAGCAAATCTACCCCTCCATGTGCCAGAGTGGTGCGTGATGCTGATTGTGGTCCTGGCACACATTTTTCAGAGCATTTCATTCAAAGGCTGACCCTTCCCTCCTCTGGGCTGCCCCGTTTGGATGGCATCAGCACAGCAAGGGCTCTGGGAGCCAGAGCTACAGATCCCACCAGCATGTGGGACCCTCAGCCGGCACAGACCTAATGGTTTTGGCTGCTCAGCCTGCCCTTCTTGCTCTGAATATCCCAAATCAGGGGAGAGATTGGTTAGAGCAGCCCAGGGCTACCCAGATCAGTACACAACTGCGGGAGCAGACACCATCCCTTTCCCATTTGGTCTTGGGCTCAGGAATACTAAAGAATCTGTCTGAGGCCTGGAAATCAAATCAATCTTGCACGCGCTTGGAGATGTCGCCTTTCAGAAACGTTTTGCTTCGTTGGCAATACACGCTAACTCTACATGAGGTTTCTCTGGTCTCACAGGAGCTCAGTAAATATTTAGTCTCCTCCTGAAGCAAAACATGATGGGCAGTGCTGGGTCTGTGCACTGTCACAGCACAGGAGCAGACACCTTTTCAGACCAGCTCCTGCACAATGAGCGCTGCAAGGTACGATGGGTTCTTTTATCTCCAGCCTAACAGGCATCTTTATCTGGGCTGAGCTGGCAGTGGTCTCCAGGCAGGCATTTAGAAAAACCTCACCATTATCTTTCAGTCATTCACTCTGTTTTGGCAGGAGCACGTCCAGCTGCTTCTGAAAGAAAGAAAGGGGAAGCAGCAGCATCCATGGCTCAGCCTTCTCCCTGGGGACCAGGAGGCCCTCTGGTGCCCCTGGTCAGTTTGTGCTCCTTGCACTTGCTGTCAGCCATTTCGTGCAGGTTTCCTTGCTGCTGAGCTCATACTCCCGTTAGAAAACTAGAAAATATATGGGAATGAGCTGCAGCCCTATGAGGAACCCTGCATGGGCAGCACCTTCCTTGTCCTCCTGACATTCGCCAGCAACAACACCCCTGTTAATCTCTAAAACCAGCAATCTCCATACCCTGCAGAGATGGGGAGTGCTACAGCAGCCAAATTCCCAGCACAACAGCTTTCCTCAGGCCTTTCCACACATGGCCTCATCATCTTTCAGTGTTGAAGTTACTCTCTCGGAGAAGCAAGCACTAACCCTTGTTTGGAGTGACCACACTGATGGAGGCTCTGAAACAATCCTGCCTCAGCGAGCCATCGTTGACCTCCCTTCAAAACATCCCCCCTGGACACCACAGGAGTGCTCATAGAAGTGCTGTGTAGCCAAAGGCTTGTCATTTGACCTCTCAAAAGAGGTTAAAAACATCAAGCTGAAAATCCCAAGCCAACTCAGGGTGTAAAATGACGAGCCTGTGGCTGCACAGCAAAGGTGAATGGCAGACACACATCTTCTGCCAGAAGCCTACTAACAGAGAAAACTGGTCTTTAATAATTAAAACATGTAAATATGCCTCATGGTCCCACTGGTTCATGACCAAAAAAGAGAAATTACCTACTTCTATGACCAATAATTAATTTAAATTCCCTGTGCACACAGAAATAGTTTCATACACAGACTATGTTGCAGTTTTCATGTTCCAGTTTTGCTTTTCTTTACCCCTCCTGAATAGGACACCTTAATAACATTCAGAATAAAGGACCTTAAACCTCCAGCGGAGAAGACACCTTTATCTTGCCTTAATTTGTACTGCTTGTACCAGAATGGCATTTTTAAGATTAAGATGAAGAGATATAAATGTAATCTCCCAGGAGTTAAACCAAGCTACCTGTGGGCCTGATGTTCTCATGGTTTGCCTGAGGAAAACAAATCTTTCATCCTTATCTATGTATTTCTTTGCTAATTAAAATGCATGGACTACTTTAAACACTATTTACCCACGGGGCCTTCAGCAATGCTCTTTCACCATTAAAAAAAAAAAAAAAAAAAAAATAAAAAAAAACACACCAGCAGTGGAAGGTTTTAAAGATGCCACATACAAAAGCCACTCATTAATATTCCTGAAGAGTACTATTATCAAAGCAGGATATTAACACTACAGGTCTAGCTATACAAAACAATTGCCAATCTAAACACATGGCAACAAGTGAAATCAGAAGCAGTCGGAGATAGACACGGAGAATGTTCTCAGATCTTGTCGGCTGCTGCGGAGAGCTGAGCAATTCAATGTCACCATTTGCAATTTTCCCTGGGTATTCCCAACACGATGCAGAAAACCCTGCAGCAGCGAGAGAAAATTATCCAGAGCAAATTGGGAAGGTTTGCAGCGCTGCTAGCAATGATTCTGTTATATTCCAAATTCAATTAGAAAGGGAGGCAGCTAAAACAGCAGCACCTTGCTGATGAGGCAAATCTTTCCAAGGCTGAAGGATAAAGCAGTATTTCTGAAGTCTGTTCATGATTTTACAAAGCCTGACGACAACAAACCCAAGTACAAGTTCTCCTAATATCCTTTGCTTCTGCTTGTCTCAAATCAGCTCAGAAACATTAATTATGGGTGTGGACCTGCAATTACAAACAAATAAGTGATCAGATCTCTGTGATTTTCTGCTTATCAGCCAGCCTGCCTTCATGGTGTTTCAAGATAACGCATTTCACTCCGTGTTTGCAATAGATTAGGGCCACGCATGTGGTCAGTTCATCCTGCAGCAACAAGCAGGAAGTTATGAAGCACAGGAATTTGAGCATATGCTCGAATAACAGCAACTCTGAAAAAAGGTGGGTACCATGAAAAAGTCAGCTTTTGGCACAGGTTGCCCTTGATTATTCTTACTTTTACCCCGGTACCTATTTTGCTGATGGGATGACAACAGGTTACTCAGTCAGGGCTACACAGCGTTCCAGCAGACAGCAGAGACCAGAGAGCTGCATTCCTGCTATTTTCTCCTGCACTTCTCCCTATAAACAGAAGCACTCCCACTTCTTTTGGCAGGCAGCATTTTTAGCAGACTTGCTTTGCAGTCGACCAATTAGGAACTCTTCCATGCTAAGCCACCTTCAGAGATGGATAAGACTGAAAATAAAATGATGGCTAATTCTGAAGGGTCTATATTTAAGTGCGAAGAAGGGAGCACAATCATTTCTGAAATAATTTCTGAAGATGAGATTCCTCTGGGATAAATACCCACTACATGTGTGGCTCTAAAATCAGTGATATCATCCTCACTATGATAAATCATCCTTATTGCGTCATAGTGCTCCTGTGCCAGGAATTCACTCACCCTCTAGGAAAAGAGGGTGCTGGGGCACTGAACAGGCTCCCCAAGGAATGGGCACAGTCCCAAGGCTGCCAGAGCTCCAGGAGCATTGGGATAGTGCTCTCCAGCACGGGGTGGGGTTGTTAGGGTGTCTGTGCAGGGGCAGGAGCTGGACTGGATGATCCTTGTGGGTCCTCTTGAACTCAGGATTTTCTGTCACTCTCTCAGACACTGAACAAATGCATCTCAGAAAGGCAAGTCCTGGCCCCAGGCCCTCTGTTCAAGGGTGCCACACAGAGTGAGGGAATATGTCCATATTTTAGCAGCCTACTTCTGTCTTGTGTTCTACTTCTGGAAGGAAAAGCAACCTTGGACCACCTTGGGATCCTGCAAACCTGAGAGGAAACCGATCAGTAACCGGAACCTCTTGCCTAGACACAGGGAACGTGAAAATGCTAGAATCAAAATCATCCTATGTGCGAGTAACGGGAGAGCAGAGATCTGATAGGACCTGACTTTCAAATGCTGGAATCCATTTTAGCAGCCAGAATTAACTGACAGCATAAATGCAACCACTTCAGCTGTTTACCAAGTGACTGGTGCATACAAATCAAGGATGCTCAGTGTCTAAATGCTAATGTCTTCATAGACTATGCAAGCACAAATTTGCACCTATGACAAGTGGAAGCCACTTCCTTTAAACCTTAACAAACGTGACGGACAGAAAGGAAAATGAGAAAGGCGACGTGGGATGTTTCAGGGTGTACATTCTGAAAGCTTTGGTGCAGCTGCACAGCTCCCATTAAATCCAATAGGAAGCTCCCATCTAAAACCCTGAGCAATGCTTTGGAAAGTCCAAGGGTTTGATGTCAGAGGGTGACTCTCAGAGTCAACTGCTTTTGTTCAGCAGAAGCCTTCACAGAAGGATGCACAATCTCTCCTCTTACAGAAAGAAGAGGCTGAAGAGAGCAGGAAGGGAGGAAGGAAATTCAGAGTAGATATCGGCATAAATTTTGTCCAGCACAATATCTAAGGAATCATTCTGACACTGTTTGAAAATGGAAATGATACGAAGAGGTCAGGCTTTGGCTTTTCCATTACCCATCATCGGAGATGATTCAGAAACAATTTCCATTTTCTTTGAACCAGCAAAGCCCAGTTGGATGAAGGTAGTTCCCAGATAAAAGGCTCAACCTCTGATCCAGTTCTAATCAGCACAATGATAATTCTCTTACCTCCAGCAGGATTAATCTGATTGTTTGAATAAACAAATTGGTTCATCTTTTGGAAGCGCTCAGAGAGCCCAGATGTCTTTGGACATGTGTCAGTGCTTCATCGTGGAGCAGGGTGTGCTGTTCATGATGCTCTCATGGTTATCCCCTTTTCCTGGGCTTTGGTTCCCATCACAGCCTGTGCTTGGAGCACCCCATTTTGTCTTGGGATAAAATTAAACTGGAAGAGACAGTCCAGTAGCTCGCCTACTGCCCTCCAGCAAACCAGTCATGCTACAGCTCCCTGAAATAAACCCTCTGAAATGTGTGTAGAGTGGGGCCTGAACCTGCAGCACCATTTTGCTCTACAGCTGTGTCCCCACCGAGATCAGTACTCATTAACACGGGCAGAGCCTTCATGGCCTCTTGAGCATGGTCACACATGTGTCTACAGTCACAAGGGGTTTACATTAAAAAGCATTGCAGATGCTGGAAAATCATCTTTCTTTTGTGCATGACAAGTTGGAGTCTACTAATGACTGTGTTGATTTGCAAAATTCCAATTATAAAGGACCATTTAGACTAAACTGTTTCTAGTAGGAATCACATAAACTGCCATATTCCCCTCAGAAGTGATAAGTGACAATTTTTTGTCTCAATATTTTTGCTCTGAAGATGTTTTCTCTTTCCATAATTTTCAGTAATTTGTGTTATTTCGTGACATGTCTGTGGCATCGTATCTACATATCATTACTTCAAGTTGTCATGTCACATTCCACAAGACTACTGCTGCCATGTCAAATCATCACAGAGCAGAGCACTCGCTTTTCTTTATCATTAAGGGCAGCTGCTACTCTGTACAAATTGAAACATCAATATACTGCAGAAAGGTTCCAGGCTGCTGCAAACAGTTGCTCCTGAAATTAGTACACCAAATGCTTATCTTTTTTTTTTTTTTTTTTTTTTTTTTCATGTTCAAAGTGTTAACCTGTATCACTTCAACACAAACAGGAGGCATTTTGTTCAAAAGAAACAAAAGTGAAGGGGGTTCAGATATCCAGAGTCTGGTTTTGAATGTCTAAACAGACAAAAGGAATGTGAGAGAAGGTCATATTTTTAGATACCTTTTGTACCTAACGGCGCATGCAGAGATCACAGAAATATCAATTGCAGTCATAGAGGAAGCCTTTGACATATCTGGAAATCTAAGCTTGCATCATTTGCATCCCACTGCAGTGCTTTAACCATAAACCATTCATCCTGGCACAGCAACGAGTTAGATGAAGATAAAAGAGGAAAAGCGAGAACTCAGTAAGATTACACACACCAGAGTAATTGTTTATATTTCAATTTTTCCCTGTCAATTGCTCAAGTGGAGTTGAATAAAACAGGATTCAGAAAATAAATCTCTTCTTAGATATCGTCAAAAGGGTCATAAATTCCAATTCCCTTAGAAACCTCTCTCTCGGGGCCTTAATTCAGGTGTAGGAGAATTGCAGACACCAAACATTGTAGATTAGCCCCAATTCAACTTTTGAGTGAACAAAGATGTCAGAGGAGATCAAGTACATTATGTTATGCTGTAAGAACACGACAATGGTTGAGTCACTGTGCAAAATCATCGGTGCAGGGACCTCGTGAGTAAAAGTCCCACTTGACAGGGACAGGCTCCAGTGTGCACACAACTTCTCCTGGAGTGGTACAGGCTTCAGAGTGACTGCAGGATGGAGGAAAAGTTGTAATCCTCCCTCCATCAACATCCCCTTCAAAAGCCAAGCAATAGCAGCATCCATGACTGGAAGACAAGTCTTAACAAAAGCTGGAGGCAGAAGAAAAATGAGGGGAAAAAAAATGAAGTTGTTTTTGTTTGCAGGAGCAAACAGGCTAGGAGGGCATAGCTTAAGTTTATGTTTGCTCTCTTACTTTTCCGTGCCACAGATATGCAAAGAATGGAGGACGGGGAAAATCAAGTTTATGGCCACAGACTCCTTCCAACAGGTTCTCAAAAGAAGTCAAATTTGGTTTTACATTAAGTGCTCTGCAGAAATTGGATCACAAGTTCACAAGGGCATGGAAGTAGTTTGCATATAAAATTAACAAGCAAATAAAGCAGAGGGAAATGCATGAAAAGAGAAATTTGGGAAAGCAAAAACAAATGCAGACTGATCAGATGGTGGGAAAAGTGTCTTTCACAAATAACTTCACCTCTCCCTTTTTCTTCTCCCCTTCCAAGTTCAAAATACTGGCCAAACATCATCACAGTAACAGACACTAATCCGTCATAAAACATTCCTTTTGATTGCTGGCAGGGAAAAAAAGAAACCCGCAGCTTTCCTCTCCTGGCAGGATTCAAACTCAGCCCTCTGAAGGAGCAGTGGCACAGAGCAGGTGCTGCTCCCCATCAGGGGCCCCTGGGTACCAGCTTAGCTCTGCTCAGGGGCTGGGACATGCCAGGGGCACCCAGTGTGGGAGCAGCCATTCTCAAATGGGGAACACGCCCACCCGTTTGATCCCAAAAGCTACAGGGAAATATTTTAGGAATATTACCAGGAGCTTCCTCTACTAGCAAAGAAATCCAAAGGCTACACAGTCTGGATAGCAAGACAACCTTGCTTCAGCTTTTTTTTTTTTTTATTATTGGATTAGAAAAACACTGATTAAAAGTCAGTCTTACACGTCAGTTTAAGGTAACCTTCTCTTGCACTCTCTTTCTCAGCAGACAGCAACACTACCTTTGAAGATAACCATTCATGCATAAAATTACTAATAGAGACCATCTATCTGACAAATGTCTGTTCCTTAATAATTTATATCACTTGATCTATTTTCAAAGGTTAGTCTTACATTTAAAATTACAGTTCTGAATAGGTCAGCCTGTTACTTAAAGATAAATTACTCCACCTCTTCATGTTACAGTGTTGTGTTTTGATAATGACAGGCTTTTTATTCCCATGCTTTCCTCTTCCTTCTCAGAATCATAACAAAGTACCAGCACAACCCACCTTGCCCATACCTCCCTGTAGCCCCATTTTGATTCTTTTTGACTAAGGCAGTCCGAAGAGCAAGTTACAATCTTTTACCTGCTTTTAGCAAAGACTTAGGAAAGACTTAGCACTCCAGGGTGAGAAGATGAATCAATGATGCCTCATAGGACTAAGCTTAGTCCTGCTGTGTGTGAGCTAAAATGCTGTATAGCCAATGCTATTACATTCGTAGTAATTAAAGGATAATTTCTGCTCTCCTCTAGATAGATAAAGCAATAAAATGACAATGTTTAAAGAGGAAATGCCAGTGTAATGTTCATGCATTTAACAACTACCCAGGAGATATGCATTGTAAATATACTTATAACACAGAAGCTCCCACTGTTTTATATAAGGAAGCATTTTGTGGTGGTAATTTCATACCACTGAGTAGACTGGAAAGTTACTGGACCACAGACAACTTACTTTTTCCGTTTTTGAACACATGGCATTGGTGTTTTTCTGTGATTGTGAAGAACTGTCAGGTTATAACAGTTTGTCCCATATCTTATTACAAATACATTGCTGAACTACTGAGGGTGAAAAGCTCTTCTCAGGCAGCCCAGACATCTGCACAGCAGATTAGTGCACCCGTCTGTTAGCTCGGCAGTAGCAGGAGGAAAGCAAAAGGCAATATCTGGAGTCTGTGGACATTCTGTGTTAGCTGCAGGAGCACAGGTCTCCAGGAACAGTGTCCAGCAGCACGAGTGCCAGGAGAGCAGTGACATCCCTCCAGCACAGAGCTGCTCTCGAGTCCGATATGGTCTGAGACAGGACAGAGTCCCATCCTGCACGGGCACCATCTGGACAGGGAAATTGAAATGGAAAGCAGTCATCATCCCGGGGAACTGCTGGGTCTTGTACAGCAGTCCTGCAGGATTTCTCTAAGTTGTGCTCCTGATGCAATAGCTCAAGTGGAATAACTAGCTTTTGCTTTGCAGATAAAAACCAAATGAGAATCTGCATGACCCCTCGAAAACAGACTCAGATGTCCACTCTGTCTCCCATGAAGCCAATGCAGTTAATGAAATTGTCTCCATTGTTCTGGGCTGTGCACCACATTCTCCCCAGAGTCAATCAGAACAGGTTTAAAAATAATACATCAGCTTCAGATGCAATTTCCTGAGGCCCCTTCTGAAGTAAATGCATGTATACGATATCTGTATGTGAAGGGGAAGTAGTCAGCAACTCCAGCACAGGTACCACACAAACAAGCGTCCCCACCATCGGGTTCCAGGCACAAACACCAGCAGTTACCCAGAGGCAAATTATCCACAGTGTTTGGTGATCAACAAATCAGAGATACACAAAGAGACCAACCAAACCCAGCTACAGAGATTCCAAATCTCTTCTGCAGAACCCAGCCCAGCGCAGGAACAGCTCCCAGGGTCTCAGGACAGAGGAGCTTTTGTCAGTGTAGCCTATTTAATGAGGATAATGCAACACGGGACTTGTGGAAAATTTTGACACCTCTGCGTGCATTAACAGGACAACAACCCCTCTAATGCTCGAGCAGCCTGTCATTTACCTACACAGGGTGTAAGTTCTGGCTTTCCTGAAGCGTTTGGCTCCTGTGTGACTCCTCCTCAGCATCTTCTCCCCCTGCAGCTCACACTTGGAGCCTTACATCACTGCGGGTGTGCCCACTATCCCAGGAACAAAGTGCTTCCCACTTCGCCGAGCACAAACACAGTTAACGCAGAGCTACAGATCTGTTATTGCAGACCCTGGGCAATAAATGATTCACAAAGAAACAAAGCAGGCTTCAGATGGCCCTAGGGAGAGTACTAAAGGTAGAGTAAGAAAAAGAATGGATGAAATGCGTATTCTGGTTATTTTGGGGGGCGTTTTTTAAGCTACCTAGATCTGAAAGGCTGCAAAACTTGGTATATCCTATTGCCAGCTCTTCCATGTATCAGCAGAGCCTCTGTTTACTGTAAGGGGATCTACCCCAATGCAGAGGTTCAGGAGAGGCAAGAGTGGTGTAGGAAGCTGCAGCCCACAGGGCAGGGCTGCACCAGTGCAAGAGATGCTTTTACTCCATTGGCAAATGTGAATTGTCATTTTCAGTCCATCCATTGTTATTTCCTTGTTCATGGTTGTGACATCTAATTCTTTCAGGGCTTGTAAAGCATGAAAAACCCTATATCTTCACCACAATTTAAAACATTTAAAATGTTCTAAATTATATGGGTTACCTCAGATCACCTTCCCCTGCAGGAAACTAATTCAGACTGCCTTAAGTACAGCCTTTTCAGCAAACTGTGACCAATGTATCCCCCTTTCTTACACCTGGAGTGTAGTCCCGTTCTTGTCATGGAAGGATTTAGTAGCTACAGTTAAAAACAACAACAACAAAATCACCAAACAAATTTTAAAAAATCTCACCCAAAAAAACATTGCATTACATAACAAGCAGCATGTCTATACATCTATACAAATAAGGGAGTCCTGATTCCAGCTCATGCTCTAGCTTCTTTTTGCTAATCTATTTTAGCAAGAGCTGGACAAGACAAAGCCTGATGCCTGCAATCCTCCCAGTCCAGGTGGAGTTTCATTTTTCAGCCAGCAATCCCATATTTCCTGTATCTAGAGCCTATTCTGATTCTCCCAGCTTGAGGCCCTGTTGGCCTTTCCCTTGCCACGGCTCTCGCTGTGTGATTATCTGCATTTGCTCACTTGTTCTGTGATCATCCAGAGGCCACACTGTGGGATCTTTGTTGCTTTAACATGCACCAAATCCCATCAGTTCCAGTGCTGTGGCTGGCAGGGCAGGCTCTCATTCCTTAGTCACCCTCTCAAATGCCAAGGCAATGAGTTGCCAGCGCTGTCTGATTGCACCCAGAGCCAATTACATCAGCCTTCTGCCAACCTGGGGCTTATCTGCTCACAGGAATTAATTCCTGTTTTGCTGCAATGCACAACCAAAGTTTTAAGTTCCTTGGCCAATTTATTACAATTAGTCTTTCTGCAGTGCGTTTGGTCTTCTTTGTAATTATCCCGCAGAGGCTGTGGTTCTGAGAATTGCTCTGTGCACTCCTCTGCTTCCCCAGTTCCCACACTTCGATGGAGAGGCAAATACCTGCTTTTCCACCCCCATTCCCTCCTGTACATGTAAATTGAGCAAATTGAGGCAATGGGAGCAGCGCTCAGTGCTTCGTAGCCTGGCACTGGGGGTGGGAGATGAACTGACAGGTTTACAAACGTGCAGCTCAGTTTCTCCACTTTGGGGTGTTTATTCACAGTAGATTTCCTCTGACTGGACCACCTTGAGCTGGTTTGTCCATTTTCTGCTCCTCATCTCACATAATGGACCAGTGCTGTTCTGTTCTGAGGGGCTGGTGGGAAAACAACCACACGAGGTATTTTCCCCCAGAACTTTCCAGAGTGCCCCTCCATGGGTAATCCTCTCCAAGAGGGATGGGGATCCATCTGGAAGATGGCCTGACATCACCAGCAGAGGAAGAAATTCACTGAGCTCTTCCTTTCACATCCATTAGCAACTAGATTTACTTTCTATGAAAAGTGGTGGGAACAGTGTTAGGGCGTCAATCCTGCCGAGTGACATGTAGAAAGAAGGAATTTATGGTGTTTAAAGAAGGGAAAAGACTTCAAGGGATGTCTCTTGAGGCTGGCAGTTGGGGTAGGCTGCCTCAGGGCTGCGAGTTAAGGATTTGTGAGAACCCAGCTCCCATTAGTTCCCAGGTTAGCAATCCCTTTTACTTTTTCTGCAGAAGACAAAAGACTGAATGGATTCTGAGGTGGTCCTCAGCAAGACCTCCCCGGTAGACAGCAAGGCCAGCTGCCCTGGAGACACAACTGAGAAATCTACTTTCCTTGAAGTTTCACCAAAAGATGATGGGCTGAACCATGCAAAATCCTGATGCTGACCCAATTTTACCCAGAATAAAATTTCATTGCCTCTGGTACAGAAGTATTATTTGCCTACATTACTTAAGTCAAGATTTATAAAGTACCCAAAATTCTCTGAGGGACTGCCAAGCATTAAATTTATTTATGCATAAATTACACATGTGCAGGATATTTTGGCTGTACCTATTCCTATTCCTGATCCTCTTTCTCAACCTGAGAACAAATCTCTTAGTTACTAACCTCCCCAGGAAGTTATGTGCAAGCTCACCAAGAATAAGAGTTATTTTATTTCCCCAATGGCATTTGAAGCAGCAGACCTACTCTATTAAGTTGATAGTAACCCCAAACATTTTCAAAGAGAACAGTATGACCATGCCAGGCAGGCGTTCCTCAAACAATTATCAGTGTGAATCATGCTTGTTGCTTTTATTTCTGGAACATTTCACTTCATGGCTGCGTGTCACCTACGAGTTGTTGGGGAAAGGACCGTGCTCACATTTGGGATCTGTTTGTTTCTCTGAGGATGTTTTGATGCAACTGTCTCAGCCATTTCACCTTCAACTGCCCCCCTTTCCACAGATGACCAGTCATCCAAAACACCAGAGAGATTTTAAGCCTCCTTGATCTAAGGCAAGCGGATGGAAAAGGACATGATGCAGGCAAAAGTCACATTTGTGTCACTGACTGAGACGTTGCTGCCAGGATACATTATTCAGTACCTAACAGACCTTCTGCTATAACCCTGAGCTGAACTCTCCTCATAAGATCAGCCATCCGCAGCTTCCCCACAGCAGGTGGAAAGATTTGCTGCCACAACCCTGGGGTCAGAGAGAGGAATACCCACCCCCGTGTGCCCACCCAGCCCATGGAAATGCTTTATACATGACAAGCAACACGTCCACTTTTTGCTTCATGGAGAATTCTCTGCTGCGATTCTATATCTGTATATGTATAGATAACGGAGTCCTGACTCCAGGCACTGCAAATAAGCTGGTCTCCTACTCTGCTTGAGAGTCTACGCCAATGAACAATATTAAAACACACCGTTTATTTTCTCACAAACATATTATTAATGCTAAAATACTCGATGCTAACAAGGAAAGAGCAGAAGCAGCTCTACCAGCTCACACCTTCAATCCTGGTCTTACTTCACATCATCACATGGAGGTGGAGAAAGCACCAGGGCAGAAGCTGTTCCCTGAGCAGCCGTTTCCTGTGCCCTGAATGTGCAGGTACAGACAGAGCAGGACACAATCATCTCCTGCCACGTGCACAGCCTCACCTCCCATCAGACAGGGAGAAGACACTGGCAGGTTCTGATCAGGTTCTGCCCTCCTTGTTCCTCTTAACTGGCTCTCTGCTAGAATCCATTTTGGGGGTAATGGAAAGGAAAATTGAGTTAGACCTTTTTAAAGGGTTTGCTAATGAATTTATTCATGAAAGACTGCAAGGCCTGAGTTTTCCATCAAACACCACCACAGGCTTAGTTAACCAATACTCACCTATGACTTTTACTAGAAAAGCCAGGATGTTGCTTCCCTATTGCTTCAGTACCTTTTCACGTGTCTTAGCCACGTACTGGCCCTGGAGAGCATCAGACCATCTCCCCCAGTAATGAGATCAGCACCAGGGAAGACCCTGGCACAGCTTAACTCCTCAACTCCTCATGCGTCAAGACATCTCCTTTGCAACTGCAAGACAATGCCAAAAAGCCAAAGCTCTCCTTTCCATTCTCTTACAGTTTTCAAGAGTGTCTAGAGATACGGAAATATCCACTGTTGCTTGCTCCTTTTTGAAACTTAAATTAAAAGCTATGCCAGCCAGTCTATAGTGGGCATAATAAATATATTTCAAATATATACCAGAAGAAAGCCTGGCAGCTCTGGGGCTGGCAGGCCACACAATCTGTTACAGAGACCTTTGGGGACTGCAAACTCAACCACTGTGTCACAGTGAGGCCAAAAGGCAAAAACCAGGTCACAAAGGCTCAGGGGCCGAGCCTTTCTCTTACTCCACTCTCCCAGCTGCAGCTGTGCAGGCTTTCCCCCTGTCTCCAAAACACAGAGCCAAACAGAGTCTAAGTTCCCTTTGCTTCCACAGGACTCCTCCACCGTGTGATCAGAACAGAGCGCGTGACACACACAGATGATTAATGATAGCAGTAATTAAGAAGGTGGCTGATTTTCACATGTAAAGTCCTGGCTGCTCCCCTTGGGACCTCAGCTTCTGCAGTCAGGTAACTCCTGACGATCCCCAGCAGTGATTTATCTTTCTATCAGTGAATGCATTGGATGATTCACTTCTTGCTGCCTGGGGTTTGCAGCCCTCCATCCTAATCAAGAACTTGGGGGCAGATAAGGTGCTTGGATTTAATGGCTGAAACTCGAGTTGTTGGAGAAAAGGTTTGGTACGTGGGGTAGAAACATCAGGGCAGACTGAAATGAGATGAACTTCCACCAACCTTTTTTTTTAAGAGATTGGTAGAATATTCTAAATAATTATGGGTTAGCCCAACCCAAGCCATAACCTTTAGCAGATTTTTTTTAATTATCTAGTTTGGGTGTTATTAAACGCTTCTTTGTTCTGTCTTTTAAATTAAAAGATAATACTTCAAGATGCATCCAAGGCTGACACTGGTCTTGTTAGCAATAAAATAAATTTGAGAAACTTGTTGAAACCAACAGTGAAGTCCCAGAGTAGTCAAGAATGAATGCGAGGTCCAGAGGAATGGGACAAGCAGCAGGGAACGGCAGGGGGCCCAGGGAGAGTCAATGGGACAGTGTTTGCTGCTCCAGAGCCCTTCAGAGGGATCCTGCTGAGCTCTCCCCATGCTCTTTCTTCCCAGAGACTCATCCATGACCAACGGCAGAACCAAACCTGGAATGAGGCACCAAGCCACGAGCTGAGGCCTCAGTGTCGTCCAAGACTGCAAAGGGCTGGATGGCCACCAGATCTCAATGTGCACAGAGCACAACCACAACACCGAGACGTGAAAGAAGCAAAAAGACAGATCTGAAAGCTTTGGCAGCCTTTCCTCCATGAGGCAAACAGGTATTGGCATCTGTGTCTGCTCAGGCTTTGCCTGGTGAGTAATTGACGCATTTCCATGTGTTTTTATCCAAAACTGACTTCAAAGTTCCAATATTCCCTGATGTTCTCAAGGATTAGAAACCGATCATTGAGATTTGTAATCAAAAAAGAGTCTGCATTAATAGAGACTTGGAAATTAAAAAGATAGTGAGAAAGAAAAAATGAAAAGAAAACCAAAAGGCATCTCTAATAACCGTGGCAGGAACTAGACAGACATTTCCTTCACACTGAACTGTCAGTAAGTAAAAACATATTGTGGCAGGCTGTAGTTTACCTATGCTTGCATGCAGGCCTCGGAGGCTCAGTGGGACTAATTACGAAAATATGATTATAATGGATTAGTAATTCTGTCAATCAGACACATGTATATGGTAACAAAAGAGCAATGGGTAAAAATGCCACAGGACAGGAGATTTAAATGCTGTGGGTTAGTACCAAAAGCATGTCTCATGGGAGAAAAAATATTTGAATTATGCTGGAGGAGAATTGCTGGGATTGTATATTAATAAGAAATCATGTATCAGATCTACGGCTCAGAAACACATTAAAACCAGCTGTAAAGCCTTTTTTACCCCTTTCTCTCTAAAAGTGGTTTAGACATACTTGGAAAGGGTGTGATTTCAAGCTGCACTAAAAGTTTGCAGGCAGAACTGGCAAACCTCAGCGTCAGATGGGCCTGCTCAGTCAAAAGAAATGGCGACATCTCAGCCACCAAGGACATTTCATTTATCTTTGCAATCACATTCTAGAACCAAAGAACAAGAAAACCTGGGGGAAACACTGCAATTTAAAATTGAAGAAGAAGAAGAAAGTGTCTTTGAATCTGTTTTCTTAATGGATATTCTTCCCTTTCCGCCTCACCCCTGCCTGGTTTTCTGTTCAGAGCCCTGCAGGAGAGCTGGACTATGGTCAGGATGTCTCAGGGAAGGCAGCCGAGGACCTGTCCCCTGCCTCCTTTTCTGTATAAAAGCACCATGAAGTCATTTATTCTGTAAAACAATGTGATGTTTGTAAATAACTGCAAGCGCTTCAAACTCCATTCTCTGCTTTGCAGCTCTGCCAGCACGTGCCCCAGTGGCCTGGCCAACTCTTGGCATATTAATATGGGTTTTGCACAATTTTTGTTCCTTGTTAGCTTGGGGGGGGTCTGAGGCAGCTCCCGTGGTTATGGGCCAGCCTGGAAGGCAGCGTTGCTCCAGAGGAAGCAGCCACCTCCTGGCTCAGCCTCCACAAGGAGAGGGGAGCCAAATACAGCTGGGATCAGATCGGTCCGCAGCTCCCTGGGAGGCTTGGGAGCACTGTCATCTGGAAAACTAGGATGATTCAGCTTCCCTGGCTTTCTTCTTTGTACTGGGGAGAGTGGGGATGGAGGGCGCTGGGAGGCTAATGGGAACCAGCCTGCCAGTCTACAGAACCAGAGAACTGCCAGAGCATTGTTGATGGCAAAAACATCATCCCTTTCTTATGGCTGATCTAAAACCAGCCAGTTAAAGCTCTTCTCCTAAGCCCTGTTGGTTGCCTCAGGTATTGGCACCGAAGTCGAAGGATGAAGAGTTTGTACAGAAATGTTGACCACAGAGCAGGGCTGTGACAAGACACTGGAAACAGATCAAGTGAAGAGAAAAATATTTGTATATTCTTGGTCTTTCCTTTGTCTTGCCACTTCACAGGTGCTTGAGGAGGCACTGTACCACTGACTCAGGGGACAGAAAAGGAAAAACCTAAACTGAAGCACAGAGAATACCTCAGAATACTTTTGCAATCTCTTGTGATACCACCTTGTTTTTCTTCAAGCAAAAATCCTTTCTTTTTCTTTGGAATTGCTCTGAAATTATTCCTAATACTGGATTCAGGCATTGGGTATGAGCCTGCCAGACTGGAGAAGAAAGAAAGGAGGCAAGCTGAGTTCCTTCCCAACCGGCACAAACAAATGAATTGTCAAAAGCAAGAATGTACAGAACTTTAAGATCTACTGTTTTGAGCGGATTCTTGGGCCATCAGTTCCAATTTGTGCTTGTTTTCAAGTACAAGTGGGTGCGCAGTAAGCACAGGTGTGCTGTCACTCTTCTACAATAACTTCCTTCCACAAGCAAGTTTCCCCCTGCTGAACATTTTCGGAACCTGCTACTTACCATTTGTCCCTAAATGAGCAGCTGAGGGCCCCTTCGTGCCCTGTGCTGTGATTACAAGGAGTTTCCCTGGGCTTTGGTTTCAGATTAAGTAATTCACAAAACAGATTTTTTTCTGGCAGAAGTGGAATGGCTGGTGCTGGAGGGGAAGGGGAAAAAATTAATCCAGCTCATTGTGAGACATCACTGGGGTTCAGAGGAAAAGCCAACAAAGGGACCCATGTAAGCAAGGATAAGCTGTGGCAAAACTTATTAAATATGATTGTTTGGTAAAATGCCATGATGCTGATGAGGGCATTTTGGATGACAGTGAATCCAGCTCTTGCATGGTGCCCTCAGTCCAGTGTATTTTGTATCAGAGACAAACATTCAAAAATCCTCGCTAGCTTTTTGAAGCCATGGCAGGATGTTCATCCCTGTGGTCGCTCAACATGGATTTACACTGCCCTCAAATCCCAACCTACCAAGAGCCCAGCACAGATTTGATTTCCAGGATGTCTCCCTGCAAGTCACCCAAAGAGACCCAGCAAAGTCATTTGGACGTGGAACAGCCTGTGTTGCAAGCGGATGCACCTGCAGTAGCTGCCAAGGAGTGGTTGTATCCACTGAACAAGTTGTTCTGAAGGCAGCAGATTTACAGCTGATGTTAATAACCTGTGTGGTTTAAAGCCTTGTCATTTCTGTGCACCATACGAATGTGTTCTGGACTTTTACCTAAGACAAGCAGAGAAAGCAATTTAGTCCTTGTGAGAAGAGCTGAGGAGGCAGATCCATGAAAAGAGCAGGACTTCCTAAATGGGTAACTAAAGGCTAATCGCTGATATTAGGATCACTTTGATCAAGATTTGCCACCACAGGGTGTAAATTTTAGACAGCAGTTTAAAACCACCAGTTTTTATGAGACTTTCAGAAAAGAGGATTCTCAACACTTCAACTTCCCTCTCTCTGTGTATGCACTTTGAATTGGACTATTTAGCCAAATCCAGTACTCTAGCAATGATGGAGCACTCGGATGTAAATAGTTCAGATGTTGATAATATCACATATTTCACTGTCCTGCTGAAAAGATAAATTCAGCAGGCTCCTTGCACAGGCCTTCCCACGTGTCTAATGAGGCTATTTTCATGTACTTGGTGGCAGACACAGGAGAGGTGATGGAAGGAGCCAATTTTGGGAAGGACATTGGAGATTAATCAGCAGGTGCTCTCCCCTCCATGTACATGTTCTCTGCTGAAAGGCACAAGCCCACTCAGAGCCCTGCTGCACAAAATCCCCGCAGGCTATTGCAAAATGCAAGCCAGAGGCCAGCTGATTAGAAAGGCACTACAGCAGAATTGATTTCGGGTCTACATCTTACATTTCAAGTGAGCAGTGCTCAAAACCAAGCTTTAAAGGGAAACCAGCTCACACAGCAGGGAACAGACACGAGGCAGGAATTGCGCAGCAGTGGGCTCTGCCAGATGAAAACCACAGGCACAGGGCTCAGCTATGGGCCAGCAGCTCCATCAGACCTGAAATCCAGGCTGGGAACACAATGCTCCATCCCAGGGTTTAAATCAGGTGAGGTAACGCTTGCCACCACTGCAGAATTTTCCCTTTGAAGTCAACAAGGAATTCCCATCAACATTAAAGGATTCTTGAAGGAGTCCCAAAGCTGTCGTCTCGATTTTTCATTCACATCTGACTGTGTTAGAAAGGAATCTCATAGCAGCATTCACTAGGAGTCCAATTTACCAGACACAAGGATAAAAAATGCACCAAAAGCAACAGCGCTTGTCCAGTAAACATAGAAGATCTTAAGGGCTTCATTCCGTCAAGAATATTGTTACTCATAACTACACTGGTTCAACTACTTCCATGTTTTTCAGGAAACAGCAGTCTTAGCATTTGATCTTGAATTTCTTAAAGGAAAATGGCAATAACAAAAAATAAATATTCTAGTGCACAGACAACATAGGCAATATTACAAGGCAAAATCACTGGAAATCAATAACTAATCCCCAGACTCTCACCATGCTTTTTCCCTCTACAGCTATGACACCATATTTTTACTATTTTCCTGTATATCACATTTCTTTAGCTTATCAAACTGGAGCTTTTCTGATATTTCATTACCCCGTGAACACAGCTACTGCTATATTAATAACAACAGTACTGTTTCTCAAGGACAAATAAATGTATTTTGATGATATCTGAAATGGAAGGGAGGAAATAACCTTTGGTCTGAGATAAAAGAAAGCAGCATAAAAGAAAGGTGCATAATTAGCATCAGAGTAAAGAGGTTTATATGATGAAAGAGGTTTTATTAGAGAAAGGTCTTTTCTTGAAGAAGAGTTTTTGTGCTCAAATCAATCTGGTTTTTGTATGCTAGGCACTCTACTCAAACCTATCCCTTCCCCTATAACCTCTCCTAGGACCATTCACTTTGCGAGGGCTGCCAGCGTTTACCTCCCTGCCATGTTGTTCTCAGCACTGCCCATTAAAAGGGAAGGTTTCCAATTGTAAGACCCGTTCTCCTGAGGCGGTATCTTTCATATCCTCTCTCCATCTATTTCCTGTGTAACTAATTCCTGCAGAGCTTACAGGGACTCCTGGGTTCAAACGCCAACTCTGCCAAGGTCAGAGCCCTCCTACGCTGAGAGAGCCGGATACAGATCCTTTTTCATCCCCTCCTCTCCCACTAGAAATAAGAATCGGGGAAAAACTCTTCTCTCTCATTTTTAAAACGGTTTTGTTCTGCTAGAGCTCTGCTACCACCTTTCAAATGATGGCTACTGCTGGTAATTGGGGGACAAAAAAAAAAAGTGGAGGAGTTTATGACTCCAGTTGAGAGCAATAGCCCCTTATTTACAGCGCTACAGATTCTGCTACAGCCACACACCATGAGCAGCATTCCCCTCTTCCCTTTTCCCTAGGAAAATGGGATCTCTCACAGACTAAAGGAGAACCCTTCATAAGATGCACGGCAGAGTGTGCCTGCAGTTTGTCAAGGCAAAGTAAGAAAAAGATTTTATTGGTATCATTTTATTTCCAGTTAAGTCCTGTAAAATCAATCAGTGGGAAGTTCCAGTAGTTGATGTCTGCATTTACAGGGTAATGCAGCGAGCGGGCATAGCTGGAAATAGATAGCTGTAAAAAGAGACAGCAGCAATGCAAATTGGACTGAATAAGAAAATTATGCCCTGAATAGCATGACTGTAAAAACAGCAAAGGCAGAGCGAGTAAAAGTGAGATATCCCTGCTTACACTGTGGTTTGTAAATACCTGTGGGAGCAGGTGTAGCAGCAGGGCTGCTCTGGAGGAGCAGCAGCCTTTCCTCTAGGAAATTGTGAAAGCTTTTGTGACTTGGTTCGTATCCCAAGACAGCATAAGCCCCAAACTATACAAAAAAGCTTATGCATGCAAAGCCCCAGCTGCATGTAAAAAACTCCAAGCTTAAATTTTTCTAGATGAGTCCTGCTGCGTTTTTGAAGTCATGTACCAAAAAAAAAAAAAAAAAAAAAAAAAAAAAAAAAAAAAAAAATTGAATCAGGTCTCCAGGTACAATTTACTATGCGTTTCACAAATTCACTCTGTTCAGTTCAAATTGGACCTCAATCCTTTTGCTTTCTTTGTGGCTACAGAGCAGGATCCAAACACACTGCAAGTTTCAATGTACCATCCCCGCTGAGTAGGCATCACTACAAAGCGTTGATAACTCAACCTTTCCCTTTAAACATGAAACAGCATTTTGAGTCAGGACCTGTGGGCTTTTTCTTAGTATGGATCCCATTTTAGCTGCTGCCTAAAGCAGAATGCCTGGAGCATAAACGAGAGGGCAAAAATCTAAGTCAGAGGTATTCTGCTAACTCTAGTTTATATTTCAACTAACTAAAATCAAAACACAGGGAATTTGAAATAAAAGCTATGATTCTCAGAACAGCCCATGGCCCAGAAAAGAGATGTAGCAGGGAGGCTGTGGCTGCTGCTGAGTGGGACCGTAAATGAGGCTGCACACAAGATGAGCACATGTTTGACCTTTGAAATAACTCCCTCCTTGTGGAAGCAAAAAAACTGACTTCATACCCAGCAAAAGGGCTCTTCCAAACAGATCATGACCAATTTCAGGCGCAGGAATTGGAAACAGACATGTAACTTGCAGCAGGGATGGTTTGTGTGGGTGAGGAACAGAGAAAATTCACCCACAAGAAAAGCTGTTCTGCTTTCCTTTCTCTCCAGCCCTTTCCCATCCACCAGGACTTGGAGGTTTGGTACCTGAGCCAAGCTCTGTGCTGACCCCACACCTCATCCCTCCCGGACACTGAGCTGCCTGCACACGGCACATGTGGCATCCCAGGAAGAAAGTTCTTGACTTACAGATAAATGCACCCCTTCCTAACGGTGGGAGAGGTGAATCAACATCACATAATTCCTGCTTCTTAGGGAATCGAAGGTGCTCATCTTTCCTGCACAAGTCACGTGTCTCCAGCTTTAGATATCACTTTTCAGAGCTTGCTTCGTGCAGTTCTTGAGTTATTTTTCTTCAGTCCCTTAAAGCCTTGCTTTTTAGCCCTTTATTCCATTTAGCAGCTGCCTCTTTTTTAACAGGAATAATAAAATTTTCAAACTTTTCCAAACAGCTCCATTCTTTACCCTCCTCCCAATTATACTGACCACCACTGGTTTTATTTATTTCTCTAATATCTCTCCAGTACTGTAGCATGCAGAAATACAAACTTTACTTCAGCTCTTCCACAGTACAACATTAGTTTCGCTCAAAATTCATTTCACCATCCAAATAGATTCTTTTTAAAAATTCAGTTAAAGGAATGATTCAGAAGTTTTATTTAATGTGAGAAACATAATTTCATGGCTTGTTTTTTTTAATGGTAACAGATTTTTATCAGCATCTGGCAGAGGAGGATACGTTAGCAAACATCTGTACTCAAAACACAGCAAACACTGATAGTGCCACTGACATTGTGTATGTGGCTGTATTGCCAGCAAATGTAGAATATAATGGAATAAATGCCACTTGCTGAACTTTTTTATGTCAATCTAAACATGTATTTTTGTCAACAAGACAGAAGGGTTCTCTGCCTTCGGTGCTGCACCTGGCATCAGGACAGGCACAAAGACATGCTGGGGGTAACTGAGGCTGAGACAAGGATGCTCCCACTGTGCTGATACAGCTGCTTTGTCTTTCCAGTTAAAAAAATAAAAGCAGAGCAAGGTTCTGACTGAGCTTGCAAAAGCTGGGCTGAACTTCTTCTAAGGCAGGGCCCAACTCCTGCTGCCCAGCACACAGCTTCTTCCTGAACTCTCACAAAACCTTAGCTCCTTCTCTAAGTTCTGCTGCTCTTAAAACGGTGACTTCAAGCCTTCCAACTGCCCAGCTGTCCTTGACAGATTGGGAATGGAAAAAAAGAGATGGAAAATACATCTTATATCCTGTGGTATTCATTTGTTGTAAAGTTTGAAAAAGTTGCGTACTTGTAGCTCCTGGACGTTATAAGTTTATCAATGTATTTTCTCGTGCAATATTTAGCAGGATGAATTTTTAACCACAGAAAACACTGCCTACAAAATGAACTTATCCCTAATGACTCACAACTTGCAGAGGTGAGCAAAGAACAATCTTTTACAACTGAAATTTACTATTCCTTTAGGGGATTCACAACAAATTGTTTTCCAGGTCAATTCATGCCCCTGCTCTGTGTAATCCATAAAGAGTCCCATTGCTAACAGATGACTGCAATAAAGTTACCTTTCTAATCAGGTCAGAGGAGGCAAAATAATCCCTTTAAAATGACCACGACCGAAAAAACCCACATCATAAATCTGCCTAGAGCTTCTAAAGAACCTCAAGGAAGAAAGTGCAGAGAGAGCATCAGTATAAAAATATTCTGAGAAACTTTGGAGTCCCATGGAGGAAAAACCATAACTTCCCCCTCCCCACAGGCAAGGAATTCCCACAGCATCAGTTTGCAATGGGACCTGTCTTTTACACCCAAAGCATAAAAAGAAAGGAAAGCTAAATGACCATGGGATGCCTCTAATAATTTGCATTTAGGTAGACAGTGGCTTTCAGCCATTTCCCTTTTCTTAGGCACATGAGGAAGAGATGAAGCAAGAAAATAGAAAAGGAAGAGCAAATACATTGGTTCATTTGATATTTATTCTGAATATTCATAATGCAGAGGCATCCACATACCCCATTGCTGCGCTCACAGCTGCAAATAGAGATTTTCAAATGCACGAGCGCAGCTGCCTTCAGTCACCACCGAGTTCAAAGCACTCAGCATGCACCCTCCTCCTGGCCTGCTCAAGCAAATATGCACCATGAAATAATAGATCAGCTTCTAGGGAAATAAATGCACACATTTGCTTTTATACCGGCTCCAAGAAATTGCGTCACGTCCTGTCTGGGCTAAATCAGGGCACATAATATATGAACAGATAGGGTTTGTGCAAGCAACATGACAAATAAACAGTTATATATAGAGACAACATCACTCTGAAGTTTTACAAGGCAAATAAACCAAAGTTGTAAACACTTTTGAAAAATAATTACCTCAGCAGTCTGCTTGGGTCCTTGTGTCTTTTCACAGTTTGTAGTAAAATGAAGTAACCTCACCTCAAGCTATTTTTCATTTTCTATCACTCTGAGAAACTTTTTTGAATTTGTTAATATTTATAATTCCTGCATTGAGTAGCAGCTCCATTATGGAGCTGGGCTCCACTGGGCTGGCTGGTCTTCACATGGATACCCATGAAAGGAACAGCCCGTGCTTGAAGTGCTGATTTTGATTTATTTACAGCTATTTTCTCCGGTCAGAAGGGGAAACTATTGTCTGAGCTGAATGCATGGTCAGCAAGTAACAACTCTTAGTCACATTAAGATGTTTTTACTCCTCAGCTAAGTGTTAAAAGTGCATGTTTAAAAGCAAACAGTGAACGTTGCTGTTGAAACCTCTGAGCAGTGGAGGTGCCAAAAGTGACATCAATGTCTCAGGCAAGAGGGGTCTGTGAGACCTACAGCTCCAGAAAACACATCCTGCTTTCAGAGAGAGGCTCCCACACAGCCCAGCTATTCAGGTACGAGCTCACAAACCCCGGACACCAAGTGCATATGTATTCCTCTTCAAGCCAAGCCAGACCCACAGCCAGCTGGAAAATGCTTTTTTGCAGACTAAACAAGCACAGAAGATATCATTAAATGTCCCTCCATTAACAAACTTCATTTCAGTCACTCTCCTGCAATGGATTTTTATTCCATTAAGCTCAGTGTACTCTACCCACCCCTAGAAAGAAGAGCTTGTGATAACGTTTAGTACAGCAGCCATTAATCCACATTTCTGGCACTGCTTGGGAGGTCTGAGCAGCAGAGATCACACTCATGCATTTACAGTGGCTTCCTAAAGCCTCCAGCAAAGCCAGTCGCGCTTGGTTTTGTGGCTTTTGGCTGGGTTAACTCCTATTTGCTGTCCCTGCTGTTCTTTTTCCTGGGTTCTAAAGCCGCTGTTGTAAGCAACCAAAGAAGCAGCAGGGCCCAAACGCTAACTGGCCTTCATCTGCTGTCTCATCTCTGCACAGGCATTACACAGAGAAGCCTCAGGCACGTAAATACAGCATTGCTAAGTCAGAGACAGTCCTTCATGGGCTGCAAGCAAGGATTGCCAAACCTCAGATGGAAGGATCAGACTTTGATTCAAGAAACAAATCGATGCATGAACAAATGAAGAAACAAACCAACTGGGATGATGTTAGAGAGGTGACTCATTCAACCAACAGCTCTTCAGCAAGGCAGAAGACCTCCCCGTGAAATGAATTCCCTCCTGGATTACTGCCTCCCAAAGCAATAACATAAATCCATCTAACATTTAAGCAAAGGGATATTGGATTTGACAGATCAACAATGATCGTGTTTGTCTACAGAGTTATAAGGTCACTACTGAAGACCCAGCTGAGAAAAGCAGGTGCTTGTGGAAAGGAGCCAGATATCACAGGGTAGCTAAAGGAGATTAACCTTTGAAGGAAACAAAAGATATTAAGAAATCATCAAGGCAGAAGCAGACCCACAGGAACCAGCAGTTAGTTCACTTTCCATTACTAATAGGAGATACAGTAAAACCTGTGTCGTCTCGCAGTCGTTTGTCAGGATTTGGTTTTGTGGATTTTTTTCCCTCAAGGTGAAGATCAACTGACAGATCACACATTCCAAACACCAGGAAGCAGTCACCATACAGAATAAATACTCATTCGAAGCAGGAATCAAACAAACAGCCCAGGTTCAAGAACCTCCAAAACTCTTTCTCCAATCCCACCCACAGCCAAGCAATTTCTGATACTATTAATTTGTTTAAATTCACTTCCACCTTTAGGGGTACTTTGAAAACCAGAAAAGAACAAGCTGGTACCTAAACCCAAACATCTCCATGAGCTCCCACAGTGCCTCCTGTGCCCTGGTGTGCAGCACACTGCCCTGCTCTGCACAGAAGCAACAGACACAGGCGAAGTTTCGAGTACTGCAAATGCTATAAACACACAAAACCAACCCATTTCCCTGTGCTGCTTTCACTTCCAGCACTCCAGGTTTGGAGAAGATCATCCTCTGAGCTGCAGCTCTGCCACCACGGCGATCCTGCTGCAGTGGCTAACCCCAAACTAATACTGCCAGCATCACTCAGCACCTCACAAGCCTCATGCAGACATTGCTTCACATTCTCAGAGACAGGTAACTGCAGGACTTCTAGCCCCAAGTTGAAAGAAGTGAATTATCTAGCCCTGTGAGGATCTGGGAGCAAAGCTTAGGAAATTCCTGCGTCACTGTCTGCTGTTCAGATTCTTTTTTTCCCCTCCTCCAGCCTGGAAGGACTGAATTAAGAATTGCAACAGTCCCCGCAGCTTTCTCAAAGACACTCTAAGAAAAAAAGAAGGAGCAGGCATTAAGTAGGCAAGCAAGGATTAGTTATGCTCATTTGGGGAGACTTAATCCTGAGAAGAGGTAGCAGAGCTGCACAAAGAAGCAGACAAAAGACTCAAAATGCAGTTCTAATGGATAAATAAAGAGCACCTCTCACCTGCAAACTCAGCCCATTCCAACATGATTTCACTAAACTCTTCTCCACTCTAATTCTGCTTTTCTCCTCTTTTAAGTCGTGTCCCTTTTATTCTATGTTGGCTGCCTTCATTTTTTATTTACTGCACTTCACCCCCATTATGATTTTTCTCGGTGAAGTTTTTAGCCAATTGCAGCAACTCACAGCTCTCCTGACTTGCTGCTAGGAATTGATGGACAGCAGTGCTCATTATTTCACAGGTGCTCTCCTTTTGGAGAAGCTGCACCATTTACAATACAAGGGAGAGTGTAGTGGTGGCAAAGGGAGTTTTCTGTCTGAGCCAAAACTTAGTGCTAAAATTTTCAACATTTAATCCAGGCCCTCTGTGTAAGAAGATCAGGAGTGATCTCCTTGTATATACACGCCTACACCATGGAAAGAAAAATATTAGAGCACGATGTCTATTGGTGTAAACAGATGTCAGATGTCCCTCATGACAGTGGTTTCTCCTCCAGGATTGTTTTTGAGTGTATCAGACCATCTCTGCACCAGGGTTACAGCAGTGCTGAATTCAAGTCCACAGTTTTACACCTGGGATGCATCTAGCCCAACTGGCTGCATTTTCAAAGAGGTTTTGAGCCAGTTTCTAAAGCTCTGAGCTTTATTCTTTCCATCTGCATGTATTTTGCTCGTGCCATCGTATTTCATGCTTCCCTTCCTGACAAAACCTGCCCTTCAGAGCACAAGCTGCACCCGCAGACATGAAATGGGGGGCACAGCCACTGGCTCAGAGCCTGGCAGGGCAGAGACCTGGGCACACATCACAGCAGGAAGGGCCACGGAGGTGTGCAGCACCGGGATAACATTGATCTCACCATGCTGCAGGATTTCAAAACCAAATTTGATACATTTCAGAGCTGGAAACAAAGTGCCAATAAAAAGATCAGTCAGGCCTGTTTTACCAGGAGCTTGGCATCCACTGAGGAGGACAGCAACAAAGGTAAAGAGAGAAATAGAGAAATATGGATCCCCAGAGACTGGCAGGACTAAAGGAAATAATGAGGCATTTGCTTTGGAGCCTGAAAATTGTGTGATAAAGTATTTCCTAAACGAGCAGATTGCAAGTAAAATAGAGCATGGTACCTTCATTCACGTATGGCAGGGGCTTGCACGAAACTCCTGCCTGCCTTCAGCTGGTCACAAGCAGGAGGAGCACTGGCAGATAATTTTAGAATAAAGAGGGTAAATAATGAGGAGTCCAGCTGCACTGTACAAAACAGCACAGTGAGATACCCATTAGAGAGTATGAATCGCCCCCCAGACAGAAGCAAAGCATAACATCACACACTGATGTTCAGAACAAGTCCTTACCACCCCACAGTTAGGGTATTAAATACACATTCCTGTGTCACAGCAGAAGCAGGCACAAACAGGAGCGTGGCAATACTTCAGTGTGATGTTCCAAGCTTAAAAGTCACTTACAGTAGAACAAAACCTATTCCGTATTTATTTTCCACAGGTTCAAGTCAACAGTCCTAAGCAGATGGCTGCCGTTAGCACAAAATGAGCACCTGAGGAGGGAAGGGGAAGCAAGTAACTCCAACCAGCCATCTGCTTCTTAATTCTCAAGCAAAGGGCACACAGAACCAGCAGGCACTAGCAGCTCTCCCCACACTGTGCCATGCCCACCCCATCACTAAATTGTCAGCATCAGTTCATTCCCCCATTGTTGCGCCGGGTGCGTTCCCACGCAGAGCCCGGGAGCCAGGAATGATTGCGCCATGTGTCACTGCTTGCTTTTCCAGAGAAAGTGTTCCCCCCAGCCAAAGTACTTCATTTGCAAATCACACCTGAGCAGAAGTTGATAGGGAAAGCTGGCTCCATCTGTACTTACAGTATCTCTCTGGCTTCAGCAGGACATGAGCGAGCACTTAAACGCTTCACAAACCAAACCCTTGGAGCAACGTGTACCTTGCTTTCAAACAAATGTATGAATTAATCTTGCTCCAGACGGTAAATGTTTATACATTACCAGTTATTTATGAAAGCTTTTGCACTGCATAATTTACAAATGACAAAACAAAACTGTCTGCTTCTAAGCCACAGACACTTGCTTTTCCTTTTCAAATATTCATGTCTCCTTTTGTAGGGAATCACACGTTACTTCAAATATGGGTGCCCTGCAGCACCCTTGGCCTACTGCAGCCTAAAACTGCTGACAGAAAGATGAAGAATGATTTGTAAAGTTTATAAATATAAGACATGCAATCTGTTCACAGTAAGTGTTAAAATGTCAACGTGAAACTCAACGGACAAGAAATTATGGCACTGAATGAGATTAATGAAAGAACAAGGAAAAGGAGCAACTTTCAAATTTCATATTAAGTAAATAAAATACTGAGAATCGAAACATAACAATTAAAAACCCATAAAATCAAAATAAGATCCATTTCAATTATTTAAGAGAGAGGTTATCCCAGGTAGCCTGAAAAATACCAAGTGCTAATTTGTAACAAGAGGAGACACGTGTTGTGCCTGTGAAATTCATGAAAAAGTGACAGCAGGGATCAAACATGAAACAATTTGACTGACAGAGATTCCCTTGCTCAACTCTCCACAGTCCCGTTGTCATCGCCCACCTGACAAGATCAGGAAGGAAGACAATGGTGACCATGGTGGGCCTGGGTTTGCCTCCTGTCAAGGCAAATGTTCCCCAGAGAACACATCAAAACATTAAATTCATCTTTAATCTTCTAAGGGGAAAACAAAATAACTGTCAAGAAGTAAAACAAGCAAACAAGTTAAAATTCAGCCGAGTAATTTCTCCTCTTACCCAGCGAAGACCCTGCTGTCCATGGATTATTTAAGTTAACTGACAGATAGTTTTATCAAAGCCTTGTCTACAGGAAGAAGAAAGGAATAATGCAACTTTAAATGCTGCTAACTGCTAGAAGGTCATAAAGATTTATGGTTTACCCTCCTGTAAATACCATTCTTTATAACTGATCCCCATGAGATTTACTGAACGCTCAATAACCTTTCTCTGGTGGATGCAAGCAAAATCATCGGCACCACCTCGAAACCCAGTTTATTCACAGGCTAAGAGCACTGTGCCTGCAAATCCACCTCAAAAGTGCTGTTCCTTCTCTCCCCATTTCTGCAAGTTGGTAGTAATGAAGATGCTGTTGTGATGGAGAATCCTCCCAGTCAAGGCTGAACTTTAAATGTAAACTTGGAAAGAGCTCTCCGAGCCAAACCTCACCAAGCTGGCCTTGTGGGCCCAGCACAGAAGATGAAGTGTGTACACTGGGCTCTGCAGGATTACTGCTGGAGAGACTCCTTCACCTGCAGCTCAAAGCAAAACCAAATGTTTGCACTGAACGAGGCAGTGACTTGGCAAATGGAAACGGGAGCCACATCTGCTGTTAAATTACCTGCAGTTTTCTTGACTTCCATGTCACCAGGGGTCCCGTTAAGTAGAAAAGGAAGGTAAGGAAATGGAAAAATGTTAAATATAAGTCAAATTTCTAAGTATGTTAGCAGGAACCTGATTAAAGGGGTCTGACAAAATGATCCCAAATTCTGTGCATAGTATACAAGACAAAACATCTTTTTCATCGGTCGTGAGAGTTTTGTGTCTCCAGGTAGTCCCAGTGCCCAGTCCAGATCCCCAGCTCTGGGAAATCTCAGCCTCCAAAGATGCATCCCAACATCCTTATGAGGCCACCCACAGCACAGCCAGGCTCTGGGAATGCAGGACACGGTCTGACACAACACATGGCACCATGGAAGTGTCATTTGGCACAGCAATGAGCAGTTCTTGACCTCAGCAGGTTCAGCTTTGCAACAAGAGCTGGTGACCAGCATGGCCAGTGCACGCACAAGTGCTCGGAGCCTGGATCTCCTGAAGAGCTGCTGCCTGCACAGCTTCCAGACACTGCTCTAAACTGTGCTCCAGCTGCTTTGAAATACACTGCACAGAGACCTGGGCCCATTGGCTGGGACCTCCAATTTAAACTTTGCTTAAAACTGATGATCTGGCTGCTAGGTACAATTCTACATCTCTATAAATCTTTATAAATGCAAGAAACATGGGATAACACCAACTCTCTTGTCCCATGCAATCCTTCCTCATGACTTAATCTCGACCTGCAGCAGTGTCCCTGCAAAGGCAGCTCTGCAGAGAGCACGAGCCTCCTGGCAGAGGATCACAATCTCGTTTATCCCACTCTCTCTTCTTTTCTTGCATGAAGAGAAAAAGCATTGGCAGGGCTGACAGGCAATGAGGACATCCTGTGCACATCTGGCTCTTACAGGGATCTGCAGCCAGAGTTCAGCCTTATCTCCGTCTGTGGGGTTGCACACACTGCCAGGAGGAGCTGGGGAGTGTGAGTGGCCTTTAAACCTCTGACCTATCCAACCTGCGCCAGGGCTTTCCTTCGGGCACCCTCCGACTCTCCAAATGTATTATTTTCAACAAGCTTTTAAAAAAAGGCAGAAATTATAGCCCCACCCACAGCATTTAAATACCTCCCTACTTCCACAGCAGTTTTAAGCAGAAGGCTAGGAATATTTCCTCAGCCCTGGACCTTAAGTGTCCCAGTGTTGAAGATGGCTCTGATCTGCAGTTACAGCTGTTACCCACTTAATGCAAGACTTACGCCTCACAAAACTCCCAAGACAGATGCAAATAGACCCGAAGCTTTAGGGGGCTAAGATCTGGTATTCTGGTTTCTAACCCACTGCTAACTTAGAGCAAAATTAAATCCCACCTGTAAGCAACCATCTGTTATTTCCAGTCACCCAGGACAAAATAGAATATTTAAGAAGTGATTTATGATTCCATTTATTTTACATAACTCAAAATGAAGCATGCAAATAGCTAAATATTTTAAACCAACCACTAAGCAGTTCCCAAGTGTCTGAAAACATCTGCATCTCCCTCACCCACACACAAGAGATTCCAGGTTTTTAAGTAAGAAAATTAGGTTTTAAATAATTCTATTCTCAGAGAAATTATGTCTTAAAGGAGATAACTTGGCCTTTGCAAAGAAACAGCTCCCCTGGGTTGGAAAGACTGTTGGAAAGACTGGAAGAAGAGCTCTTCTTCCACCCACCCTCCAAAAAACACTAAATCACACAGATTTAAAAAAAAAAAA
>VZRN01000100.1:664376-700964 GCA_013397935.1 Dasyornis broadbenti
TCAGAATTGTTTGAAGTTTAGCCAAACATAAATACCACCTATGATAGGCAGTGGCCCTGGAGAGGGGGATACCACTGACCTTTTGCAACACAAAAGTCAACAAGCAGCACCTAACGCCACGGGAGGTGTTACAAAGGTCTCCAAGGATGAAAATACGTGTGCATTCGCTAAGCAGCCTGCACATTCACCCTCACTGGTTCATTCTCTCCACTCATCTCCACCACAGGATGAGGGGAAATCCGTGGTGTTGCTGATGATCTGGTCCATGCACTCAATAAGTCAATCTAGATCAGGGCAGCAAAGATTAATGGAGTCTTTGCTGTGGGAGTTTTACTTCTGTTCGTAAGAGATATTGAAAACTTTCCAAAAACAGTGACTTCATACAAACAAAAATTTTTCCTATCATCCTGAGCCAAAGTGACAAAAAATCCCTTGCTTGATTCACGCCCAGGACAAAAGAAGCCAGAAGACTACAAGAGCTCTTTCTTGGCCAATTATGGTTACAGCAGATCTTTTAATGAGAGGAAAATGTTTCTTCCTCTCAAGATTCTTTTCTCATTCCTCTCTCCCCAAGAGAGAGTACACTGGAAGGTCAGTAGTGAACCAGAAGGTCTGTGTTCTTTGAACTGGCAGAAAAGGTCACAGCAGTACATAAATGCCTACCCTGACGGACTCCAGGCAGTAATAAGGCAGGCCATAAGAAGGCCTATAAATAACTGGTATGTTTGCCCTTTCCTGGCATATTTCCTGGAGTAAGGTGTTGAAAGTGCTCTCAAAGACTTGATGGAAGGTCGTGCAGCGAGCAGTGCTGCTCCCCTCCCGCAGCACCACACAGACAGGCTCCAGCTGCCACAGGCTCCCAAAACTTGCGGTTTCATGCTGTGATCGTGCACTAGACCTGTCCTGTGATTCCAGGTGGTCATAGAGGCTTTGGGGTGGCTCCAGGGCTTAGGGAGCCCTGTGTCCTTATGGCTTTGGCCAGATTTCACATCCTATAAGCATTTGCTACATCCTCTTGCTCTGTCCCAGAAAGGAGTTATGAGACACACATCAGGGGTGAAGCCTTTTGAAAGTTACACTGTGGAGCACCAGAACTCTTCCTGCCTCTGTAGGCTATAACTTCTTAGGTTTTTTAATTCCTAAAGATGTCACCAGTGCCAGAGCAGTGTGTTCCTTGAGAGGCTCTGTCACCTTCAAAGGTGTGACTTCTTCCAGAAAGCGCTGTCTGAGTCTGTCCTAATCCAGCAGCACCACCTCCAAATGCTGGGACCACACACCTGCGTGCTGGAACCTGGTCGATAACAACAAATCCCCCACAGCAAAGCTGCCGGGGCTCTCCAGGCTCCCCTCTCTCCTTGTGCTGTATCCTGGTGCCCCAGCAGATGTTCTCTTGCAGTGGAGCCACATCGTGCCCTGAGGTGACTTGATCCCAAGTCAAGAGCATCGACAGTGAGACAGAGCTGACCTGATGTGCTTTGTTATGGCCAGTATCCCATCTGCAGGGGACGTGATTTGAGAGGAGAAAGCTCAGCTAGCTCTGCTATGTACCCTGAGGTGATCAAGAGAATGTGTGGAAAAAATTATTGATTCCATGTTACAAAAAAAAGAAGAGATACAAGACTTTTGTTAGGAAGCAGGCAGAGATAGAGGAGTGAGCACAAGGAGGGAGAACAACTTGTTTTCTTCCTTTTGTTTCAGCTTTCTTGAAACTCCAGAGTAATGAGAGGAGCCACTTTGCATTCTTCTGTGATTGGAGCTAAATTATATCACTAAGCTACACTGCTTGTTACTAAAGAAAGATGATAAACAAATAACATCCTGAGAGAGCTCGAGAATAGAGAGGCCAGGGCTATTGTTCAGAGAGATGGAAGAGAAAACAGAGAGGCAACAAGGAAAGATGCCATTACTTGGTGTGAACCCAGTGGATGCTGAATAAAAATGGTATTTGTGTGTGCTCAAGTGCATTTGCCCAGTTCCAATACATTGAGTTTCAGAACATCAGTTCTGATCTTCATGAAATGCAGCAAATTGTAGCCATTTGTACAGATGAAGACAGGCTTCTACAGAGCTAATTAATGCTTTCTTCTTTAGTGATTCTTGTGAGTCAAGAACAGATCAAGTGTGGTTTTCTAAGGACTGTATTTGGCTTGCACCACTCCATGGATGCTACCAGCTAGAAAGGAGGACAGCACAGCAGAAGATTGTGTTTCAGCCTAAAATCCAGCCTGTCGGTGCTAAACAGGAAATCTGAGTCTGGGGTGGTTTCTCAGGACAGCCATCTGGAGCACACATCTGGAAAGAAGTTAACCAGTGGCTGCATGCCACTATAATCATTCCTCCCCCAAGTGCTGCAAATGGAGCATCAAAGCAGAAAGCAGGTGGTTCTTCCAGGAGGTAAATGATCCACAGAGAGGGGTCAGAAAGCAAGACACGCATTTGATGAGGGTTTTCTTCCTGCTCATAAAAATTGTCAGAACAAATTACCCATTGGATGTTACACCGGATAACTACATGCCCAACATCTCCACACTTGTTGCTTTTCAGAGACTGGAAGGTCAGGGAAAAGTTTCCCCAAGCAGGAATTAATGTAGATGGATGAACAGCATTTAGTTTCTCGCATGAGCTCAGCTTCTCTACTGTACCCCAATACTGAGAAACTTCATTACACACCATGGACATAATTACTAATCAGGGGGCATCAAATTCGAGAACTTGTAAATTTCTGAAGGATTTTAAAAGTTTTCTCATTCTGTGCCAAGTTAATTCTAAAATCCTGAATATAAAGGGAGAACACCTGCATGGAATGAAAGAAACGTGCGTTAAGCTCCTGCTCTTGCCCTGCTGGTTGCTGCCTGTTTCGGGAGGACCCTACCTGTCCCACAGCAGTGGTCTGACATTGAATAAATCATGTTAAAACAGAGCAGAAGCTTGAAATGCACCTTTATCATGCAAAAGCCCTGATACAAAAGCAAGCTGCTGTTATTAATTAGATCTGGTTGAAACCTTGGTCAAAAAAAAAAAAGAAAAAAAAAAAGAGATTAGAACTGAGAAATCTTTTTTTCCCAGGAAAACTGTGGAATTTTTGTGAATGCTGAAGCAGTTTCTCTGAAAAGTGTTTTCTTTTCCATTTTATTTTTATTCTCTCAAACATCACGTATAACGTAAAATGAAATGTTTTCTCAAGAAACCATTGCAGCTGGAGCTTCAAAACTTGAAGAAGACTATTCAGTCTTGAATCTCAAAATGTTTGACCCTCCCTGCACTCCCCAATGTCTATACTTCTTCAGCATCATACACAGGGTGAAGCTGGAGAAGAGATGCAGACCCAGATGGAGAATCCCAAAGCCCACAGCTCGGCCAGAAAACCCATTACAGATATTATAAACAATTCAGAGACAGCATGGATATTTCTTCAAAGCCTCCCAGACCACTTTAGCCTGGTGTGGAGCACTTGTCCCAAGCTGTCTCTAAGTGATACCCCTTCCCTGGGAAAATAAGCCAAAGGAAAGGGCTCCTTCTCCCATTTTCTGTCCCAGGAGATGGAACTTTAAGAGCCTCTCTCAAATCTTATTCTTCTTGTTGCACCTCGATCCAAGGTACAGGAATAAAGACCGTATTTAGTAACTACGAAAAGATTGAATGGGTCTTGAGTTCATCCTGCTATGAAAAATGGCTTGAAAAATCAGTGCTGTGAAGATTTTGACAGGTAGGTGACCTTTCAGCTTAAACTCTAAGTGATTCCAGTCTGGGGAGCTCGTTCCTCACAAGAGCTCCTGCCCATATTCTGTACCAAGATAAACCGCAGCTCGAACTGCTCTGCTGGCCAACATCTACAGAAACCACTGCTGGGCCCGGGCAGAATGAACAAACCAAAGCGGCAGCCAGAGCCTCTGAATTTTTAATGGGAATGCTTCCTCGGAGGCGTGTAGGAATCAGAAACAGGTGGTCCATGGCCGTAGACTTTTTTTGTAGTAGATATTAAAAATGCAACCATGAGATTTTGGGGATTCACAATGAGAGAGGATGTTCCCTCCTTATCAGGTCATCCCTGGCCAAGAGAGTTTAGAAAGTTGCTACCATTTCATGCTCAAGCAAAAGAAGGTGAAGCCTTCACGTGTTTCTCAGCAGACAAGTCTCCACACAACTTTGGAAGTAAAACCAGCAGATTTGTACCCAATATCAGTGTCAGGAACACCGATGTCCAAGCAGGGGAGCCCCAGGGGACTGAGCAGCCCTCTCTGCCCACCTGCTCCCCTGCAGAGCAAACACTGATTTGCTTTCTTGGCTCACTGTGACTCCTTACCTACAGATTGACAGCAGTGAGTTTTGTGTCTGGTCAAGACAGATTCCTGCTCCTAACAAGGCTGCTGAAAAGCTGCTGGCTATTTTTGTGCTATACTGCATCCACTACCCAAGTGGTTTAGGTGGAACTTCAGCAACTGCTGCGTTTGGGGTCATCTTTCACTTTTAGCCCAGTGCCAATCGCCTGGGGGGTTTTAAGAAGCTCTTTCACACAGCCTGCTGTGCAAGTCAATGCTTTTATTAAAGGAGTGCTCCTTGTCCAGCAAATGAAACCAGAAGAGAATGAAAAGGAGAGGGTGGCAGCTCAAATCTCCCACTTGCAGGGAGCTCTGCACTACTGTAACCCATTCATTTGGGTTTGCTTGTCTCAGATTGAGTCTCTTGCATTAACCTAAGAATCATACTAGTGATTGGGTATTAAGATCTTAGAATTTGGGATTTCTTTTTGTTTTCTCCCATTTCTTCAAATCCACTTAAAAAAAAGTTTATTCTTCTGAAATTGCTTAAGAATTGAAATGTAAAAGGGATTAAGAGAGGCAGCCTCCTGCCTGCACTGCCCTCACCCACACAGACACAAGTAATGACTAAAGCAGGCACCACCAGACACACTGCCTGGGCAGTGCTATTTGATGCTTGAATATGTGGTTCTATAATCCTCACACCCTCAAAATTGTACACCTGGATCCCTCCACTCATGTTCTCTCAGACATAGCCACCTTTGAGCTCCAACAAGACAGATTTTCCAGTTATATCACTGCACAATCAGGTCTACAGTATGTGCAAAGCACAGCCAACACTTCTCGGTCACATCTGAACAAATCTATGTGGGTTTTACCTCCCACCTGTTCCTGTATTTTTCTCCTGAAGCGGACACAAAATTATTATACTCATATCTCAGTTGTGTTGCAGGACCTGTTATGAAAATCCAGCCACTTCAGGAATCTGTATGAACAGGAGGTGAGTGTGGGAGAAACTCTGGCCTTGCAATATTTACACGAGGTCCTACAGGGACACAAATTCAGCTCTTTCTAGAGATAAACTCAAATCTCCACAGCCCTTTCCCTCTAGCCACTAAACCAACTTCTCTTTTCCTGAAATTCTCCTCTTCCAAAATCAGTTCCCTAAGGCATCCTCTACAACACGTAAACCATTCTGACAAATGCCATCAATTTAATTCATATTAATGGCAATGAAGGTTAAATAATAGATGTTGCCCACAGTATTTGCACATCTGTAAATTCTGCCACATCGCTAGAGAAAAAAAAAAAAAGAAAGCCCTGCATTTCCCATCCAGAAGAGATGGACAATTAGCTCTTTAAGGCAAAAAACTCACTTCATTAACTGGAGATGGAGTCATTTGCTGACATTTATCTAGTGCAATTCTCTGGAGCAGAATGATGAAGGCACCAGAACAGAGGCTGCTCGTGCCCAGCCGTGTACCTGGGAGGCCCAGCAGACTCAGAGTCACTGCTGAGGAGGAGCTGCCAACAGCTCCCATGCTCAGCAGCCCCTCTCCCTCCCTCCCTCCCGGCTCCATCACAGCGTTTGATGGGAGCACCTGCCGTGTGCTGCACCGACAGGCACAGAGAGCCAGGACAGGCTGTTCCCTGCCCTGCTCGGAGCAGATGGCAGCGCTGGCACTGACACAGCCGGGATCCAGCCAGCACAGCCCCGAGCTGTGCGGCCACTGCGCTCCGGGAAGGGCTGATGGCGGCGTGGAGAACCAGCACCAGCCCCATGCAAGAACCTGGGGGCACAGGGATGTCTGGAACTGGTGCTGGATTGAGACAGAAGGGGCCAGCCCTTGGGAGACACAGGCTAACGTGGTGCTCCCCTCCAGGAGGCAACTGCAGCCATGAGAGTTGAGAAAGTTTGTCTCCTTTTCCAGAGGCAAAGCAGCGAGCTGTGGAAGGTAGGAAATGAAATAACCCTTCCAGTGCTGCAGTTCTCCCACTTTTTCTTTGCTCCTGGATTTCAGGCTTTGACAGGTGGTACCCAGACAGTACCGAGACCCTAGAGCTGCACAGCACATTTCCCGCTTTGCAGAGAGTGGCCACTGAGCAAAGTGCCAACGCCAGTTCCTCACTTGAGAGCCGCTCCAATCCTCCCCTTCCTCTGCCAGCTGGGGCTGAGCGCGCTGGGTGAAATGCCAGCAGTCGAAAGGTTAATAGCAATGGGACTGCAATTCAAGCTTGCCGAGATAAATGAAGGTAGAGACCAAGGAAAAGAGGCGGGGGAGGATCCTTGTTGTGATTTCATGGCAGTCTTTTTCTTCTATCATCATCATCTGAAAAGCGCGCTTATCGAATTCCCTCTCCAGCAGGCCCATCAGAGAGAAGACAAAATGTCCCTGAAACTCACCCAGGCAAAAGCGTCTGGCAAAAAGCCGCACTGTGTCTGTTGCTGCAACACCTCAGCACCCCCAAACATATCCTTAGCTGAGTCTCACAGCATGGAGTTGGCTTTGCTGGGAAAACTTAACAACTCTGCATGCTGGGGACCATGAACGTTATCTCAGTGCTGGCTATGGGGACACACCACTCTGGGCTCAACACTGATATAAATCACTCTCTCCCAGAGCCACAGCAGAGGTACAGACAGCTCAGACTGCATCCAGACACCCCAAAATCCCCAAACCAGTCTTGATGCTTCCCTTCTCTAACAGGGATATGAGTTATTCTAAGTAACCTCAAAGCTGCAAGCACAGGGAGATGCTGCAGGACTTGTCAAAACAGCAAATTGGGAACATGTGAGTATAAACTCAGCAGGCACTTTAAAACCAAACAAAATTAAATTAAAAAAAAAAAAAAAAAAAAACCCTCACTCTAGTTGCTGATGTTCAAGGAGATATCTTTCACTCCTGTTTTCATTTAATCATTTCACCAGCCCTTGTTCACACTTATCTGAAACAAAACATTTTTTATTTTGATAAACTCCCATGCCTGAGCCAAGCAGTCAAAACTGGCAATGAAGAATAAAAGAGAAATGGGAACAAATATACAATGCCAAAAGGAACAAGAAGGATGGTCTTCAAGTGTAATACTTGCATAATTCAGAAAGCTGTTAACATATGTATTTTTCTGAACAAAATACTTTATTGAAACTTAACACATAATGAAGAATTATGATCAGTTTTACTTCAGTTATTAGAGAATAAAGCTAGAAAGAATGTATTTAGACCCTCATCACTCAAGACTGTACAATCTGAGCTGCAATTTAACAAAGCATTTAAAAGAACAATATGAACTACATCACCAATTCTATTAATTTCAGGCCAGAATATTTTTTTTTTTGTCAGATGCCTTCAGGTTTTCTTCTATCAGTTTCTCACCTTCAAAAGCATCAGCAGGTTTTTTGCAGGGGGAGGCACTTATGCTCTCAGCCTTCTAAAGAAATAGTACCAGCAGACCTGACTCAAACCGAGGAGATCTGTACTTACGATTAAGGATGCAGTTCCTAAAACACTGCTGGAAAACTTTTTAAAAAACAAATATATGAAACTTAATTTTTTATTATTTGTGAGTAATGATAAGTTACAACACTAAATGAATTATTTATGATATCCTAGGTATTAGGAATCAACTTTGTTGCTTCACTGATTTCAAAACCAGACCTGTACTCTATATCTTGTAGAAAACATTTATTCCCACAGTCCCGGCAAAAGATTTATATATCAAGTTTCTAATTTTTTCTGCAATGAAAGTTATTTTTAAAGCGTGTTTGTCATTTCTAACAGGAAAATCAAGGCAACACCAGAATGGCATTTTGGAATACAAGCAGATTTTAAGACAAAAGACTTAAACCAAACCAACCAAACAAAAAGAGGAACGCGTCTATGAAGAGTTCTGCCCGCTCAGTCACACATTATTGCATGCCACAAACCAAGCAAAAATACTCTATTCTTCCATTCTTCCTGTTGTTTCTTTTCGAAAAAATTTCATTTACTACCACATGAGCACCCGTTTGCATTATTTATAACAGCAACTTGCAACCACAAATGAGGGCACATAATTCATTTATATTTCACACCATTAAGAGGGGTATTATAACTGCAAACAGTAAATAGGAAATATAATAACATTCAGCTTCTTCATGCTCTGTGAACTAACAAGTATTGAAACTTGGGGAAAGTCTAAACAAATGAGAAACTTTTTTGGTTACGATGGATTTGAAGCGTGAGGAAAACATGAGTTACACAAACCGAAAAGAATTGGAAAAGGACACATGCACTGAGCACATCAATTCTATTTAAATATCCCCCAACAGGCTAATGTTTTTAAAAATTGACATAACTTTCTTCGTGAAAATCCAGATTTAAGTGCCTGGACTCCAGCCTAAGGTAAGCAGGGCAAACCTCCCCACAGAAATGCAAAAACCCTGCAAGGAAGAACCATCTCTGCTTGAAGTCAGATGTGTGGCAGCTCACATTGGGCTGGGTCAGGTCCACTTGAGATAAAGTGAATAGCCACAAAATTCAGTTTATAAGTACCTCCACTTCATGTAAAAGTTTCAGAAAATGCTGGCCCCAAATCCTGCAGACAGCTCCCTTTTACACAAGTGTACTATAACGAGTTTCAGCCTTTTATTTAAGATTGGGCAACACTTAGCTGTCCAAGGGCTTAGGAAGACCCATCCAGATACAAAACCATTTAATTCCATCTACTTCAAATTTCTGCCTGCTTCTAGAAAGGCCAGGAACTACAACTTTGCAGCTGAGAAAAAAGAGAAAACATTAGGTCCTTGACGTGTTTTATTGCCTGAAACTGGAAAACTCACAGCAGATCTCAAAAGGAAACCCAAAATCAGGCAAACCCACCAGTCATGTGCAGATATCACTGCAATATCTGCCCTGCCCAGAGGGAACTGGCTTTTCAAAGGCTTAGAAGGCAACAAAAATGTGTTGTAATGCCTGATTTCTTTGGAAGACCTCTGGGGAAATGGAGAAGCAGCCTGTGACAAGCCCACAGTCTTCAGGAAGTCCTAAAGAACTGAAGTCATTTGATTGTGGTTCACATGGATGCATTGAAGCACAGAACAACAGCAACACACCAAAAAAAAAAACAAAAAAAAAACAAACAAAGAAAAAAAAAAAAAAAAAAACACAAAAAAAAACAGAAAGAGANAAAAAAAAAAAAAAAAAAAAAAAAAAAAAAAAAAAACACCAAAAAACCCACAACCAGGAGGTACCAAGACGAAGGTAAAGAGACACGAGAAATTACCCCAGAAAATCACCCCACCCAGCCTGGCACAGATGGTTCTGCTGAGATTGAAAAATGTTAAGATCACAAACCAAGTTTTATTATAAATAGCAAACAGAAATGAGGAGGCACATCCTGGGCTCTGTAGAAATCAGATGTTCTGGTTTTCACAAGACAGTCACAGCACCAAGAGCATCGCCAAGGCAGGGTTCTGCAGTGATGCCAAAGTCCAGCAAATCTCCTAGAATTTGGGTGCCTAATTCCCAGTTGCCACTTCAAAAGGCTCAGCCTAATCGTGGATGCATTGCAGGCATCCAGGACAGCAGCCATGGCCGATAAGGTGGCGAGTACGTTGGGACGTGCAGCAGAGACTGCAGTGAGGATGCAGAAAGGGAGCACAGAATGGCCTCTTGAAATGTCTTTTATTTCCCTCTTTGCAAAGGAACAGTCTTGTGTAATCACAGGACTCTCAAACATTAGCAAATACCCCAAGACATTTGGTAAAATCACGAGTACTGCCAACTGTGATTACGGGTCACTTCAGCCTGCATCCCTGATTTTTTCTCCCTCCCTGCTTTAGATGTCAAGTATATTAGGTGCCACACAGGACAACAGCTGCTAAATCAGTCCAGCTGCCTCTTTTCTAAGTGACCACACTAAATCCCCCTGATGAGGAAGAAGCACTTTGAGCAGCACTGAAATTTCCTGCCGTCTCCAGCCTCACTCACCTCTGCCCAGCTGTATCTGTAGGATGTCTTCGCACAGAGCAGCTCAGGGATGGAGAGGATTGCAAAAACAGCACAGCCTCTATGCTTCTGCACTCTCCTAATCCTATCCTAGGTGTCTGGGACCTGTTCTTTTGGGATGACTAGTGAAGTCTGAAGGCTGCTGTCTCATTTGTGCTGTGACATCCCAAAGCTGCTGCCAGGGATAAGCCTTGTATCAGCTGTACTGGTTGGTTACGCTTTTGGTTTTGTTTTTTTTTTCCTTTCACCCTACCTATTTCATCCTGTTTCATATGTAGGAGTGAAAAATAATACTCACACAAGGTGATATTTAACTCTGACACCCGAGACATTTGGGGGTGACTTAACACCACCATTTGGGCCAAATTGCATCTGCAATGCAGGTAACAACAGCTGTACCATCTGGCCCATAGCACGCACAGTAGCATATAAACATTGATATAATCAAAAGTAATTATAAGCTGACGTTTTCAGAGCCAGTTAGCAATGCCTAGAAAGGCTCAGTAGAAACGAATTCTTGGGCTTTCCTCTGCAAAGGCATGAATCACATCATGGGAGGCTAAACAGGGCTAGGATGTTTTCATGTCTGCATGAAAATGCCCTGAGAGCAGCACATCAGCTTCCCAAGAAGCTTGGAAAACTGCTCCCAGTTTCATCCAACATCACCTGGCACGTTTGCCTCACAAGTCTTTCATGCTCCACTCATCTCTACTTGTTAAAAAAACAACCTTGGATCTACCTCTCCTTCTCGTGGATGCAGGAAAAGGTTGGCTGTAACCCATTACTGAGCAAAAAGTGTCCCAAATTTATATCAAGACAAGGAGTATAAATCTGCCCTCTTGACAGTTTTTCTATTTGGTGTAATCAGCAGTGAGAGCAGAAGTCATACAAAGAAGGCCAAATCACAAATAATTTTCCAGTGATTTACTGGAAAATCCACAAGCCAAATTCATTCATGCGGAAAAGGAAAAAAAAAAAAGGCCCCTATTGACTCAACTATTTTGGCAGACTGAGGCAAAGCACTGAGATTTCTCTGTAGGAGCCTGAGAAAGCGCTGTTATGAGATATGAACCACTGCATGAGTCTCCTTCCTCCCAACCTTTCCCGGTGTGGAATGCACTGTGCACAGCCCAGCAGGACAGAGCAGCCATGAACTCAAACTAAAAGCCTTTTTCCAAGATGCACCTGACATTTTCTGTCTCCAAAAATTTAAGGAAGGTTTTACTTTCAGTTTTATCAAGATGAGAGGCAGGATGGGCAGAGGAAAGAATAAATGAACTCAAATCTTGCAGAGTCCCAGAGAATATATCTAACCCTGGATTCAAATGTAAGAAACATCTGGAGGGCCAAATTTGTTACTGCCTCATACCCCATAGGGTAAGAGACATAAACAAATGTCCCAGTGCCAAGAGGATGCGAAATGCTGCCAAATCAGATGCAAAAGAACATTTTGAGCCTGCCGGCTTTGGTGTTGAATGATAAACCAAGGTGCAAAAGAGTGTAAAACAAAAAAAGGCTCTGGGAGCCTTCTTTAGATGCACGAAGAATTCACCAGAAGGGAAAAGGTTTAAAACTTTAAGCACAGAGCTCCTGGGAATGCAGCTGTTTTGTCTATAGAAGAACAGAGCTGTCAGAAGTTAATATGTTTTCAATTTGTGAAATCCAAGCTATTGGAGCAATCCTCACCGGATACCTTTTATTTACTTCTTCCTTGGCAAAGTCCAATTACTGAGATGCTCCAAGAATGATGCTCCTGGCCATCCCAGCTGACAGCCAGCTCTGCTGGTGAAAGCAGCAGCTTTTGGGGCTTTTGTGGATGGATCTATTTTACCCTTCTATGTTTGTCCAAAGAAAAGAAAACCACTAAATGTCCTGGGAGAAATCATGCTTAAGTAAGCTTTCTTCATAGACAAACTGCGGCAGAGCTATTATTTAGAAACATTTCCTTAACAATATACCCACAAACAACATTGAGATTGCTAATGTGCCCCAGGAGGGCTCATGCTCTGGTGCAGTCTCCCAGGTTTTCCAGGAGATTCCTTCTCCTTCCCTTTCTCCTCTTTCTCTTTTCTTGTACAACAGCAATGACTGACACAGAAAGGGACTCACATCACTTAGAGCCGCACAGAGCATTTGTGATTTGGCACCGAGGAGCGCCGTGGCTCCTTGACCCCCGTGGCAATCATCAGGCTACCTCAGCATCAACAGCCTCATTTTGTAATTTGAGTTGTTCAGATAAATGACTGGGGGGGGCGGCGAATATCTCAGCCTTCCCAGCCCACAGAGCTGCCTCCCTTTCCTCCCAAGCACCTTGCTTTGTTCACAGCTCATCCTGCCCGTGGAGATGTGTTCAGAAACAGAATCCAGGCTTGGCAGTGCTCGTAATTCACAGCTGCTGAGCAGAAGCTTCTGCCACAGCTCCTCCAGTCTCAGTGAGGTTGTGTCAGCCGCGTGCCTGCAAACCATTTAACATGGGGATTTCTCTCACAGAGCATCCCCATTTGTCCCAGTGTGACCTGGGTCACACATCCATAAGCTCTCCCCGGCCTGAGGTCTCTGTGGAGGAGATGCACAGAGGTCAAGGTAAGTGCATTATCCAACTGAGGGCCACCAGAGACACCCCATCCTGCTACAATGGGGAACAGAGAGAAAGGAAGAGTCCCTGGGAGGACTGAACCTGGCTGCCAAACCCCAGCATCGATCTTGGATTGCAGGGACCAATCTGACTCCCCCTGTAGCGCTGAGCCTTTACCCTCCCTGCAGACAGCTCTCCAACAACAGCCTTATACAGNTTCCCCAAACTGGAATGCCTGTGCAAGAATCAGCAGAGCAGCGGGATGGGGAGAGCCAGCTGTTGTCAGTTTTCCCTTCTCTCTGGGCAGACCTGGAGATCCGCTCGGCAGAGGAGGCTCATTGCCTCAAGCACGTGTAAGGGGATCCCACTGCAGAGGTAAAAGGAATCCCAAGCCACAGCAGGTGCTAAAGGCATCCCCTCTGCATTTCGGAAGAAGAAAAGCCCACGCTGAGGAACTTGTGGTTTAAAGTGTCTGTTGCCTACTAGCCACAGATGATCCGGCCCAAAGATCAATCAGCTGAAATGTTCCTCCTCTCCCTGACGAGGAGTACAAACGAAGAGGAGCATTTGGTCTTCAGCTCATCATCTCCTGCCCCAATCCCCTTTTTTAGAGATAACCATCTTTATCTCTTCCCTCTAGTCAAAGCTATATTAAAAATACACACACACAACATCTGGTGCCTTTTCGGAGCACTTGCACTTCAGAAGGGTGCTTTTAGAGAAATCACAACATTGGCTTTATTCCCAGCTATCACTCTTTTATCCCCTTTTTACTTTCAATAGCCCTGTCATAGAGACAGGATTTTTTGATCTCTAGATGCAAGGAGAGCTGCATGCTAACAGGGACCAACCGAAACAGGGGTGAGAAAAAAATAAATAAATACTCCTGGAATGAAAGAGAGGCATGATGAACTCCAGTATTACCTTAGAGGTTTAAAACTGAACTGTGGTTGAACCCAAATATTTGATTTTTCAAGGAACAGTGTGGCATATCAAAGGCTCCTCCTCAAAGCCCAACTCATTCAGCACACAAACCCGCTCCTGTGACAGCAGCTCACTCAGAACTGTCCTCCCCTCTCTGAAACCTTCAGTCTGGACTCAGACAAGACCTGGTGCTTCCAACCCACCTTCCTGAGCGGCTGCCACTATCACAGCGCTGCTCTCCAGAGCTGCTTTGCCCCCACTGCCGCCGTGTCCCTTTCTCAGCCGTTTTAGTGATGAGGATCCTGATAAAGGAGCACAGGAAATGCAGCTGGGGGACCCCAGCCCTGTCCCCTTTCATACCTGCACACATGCAGCTCACTTGCGTTGAGCTCCCCACAGAGTTACAGGATAATACTCAATAACTCCTGCTTACCTATCTGATGAAAACATAAATGAGATCATTTCAGATGCTATTTGACACAAGTGAAATCTGAATCCAAAGAGACAAACATTTATGTTTAAATTTCACTTTTGAGGACTATCTGCTGCTGCCTAAGGAGGGAGAGGATAGCATGGGACCCATAAATGTATGGGAAATGAGTCCATATGATCAACATTCTGAATACAAAGCACATCTTGCAGCTGATGAGACTTTTTTTCAAGGCACTGTTTGAGACCAAGTTTTGCTGGGGTAGCATTCAGAAGTAGTAGCTTATTTTGGAGATCATCCCACTGCCATAAGAGACATAAAGTAAGGACCGAACCACAGATTGCATCTTCAAATCTAAAATACATCTACATATTTAAATGTATGTATTTTAAATGCGTCTCTTTTTCATTTCAGCAAGTCTGGTGAAGAGAGCAGCGTAAAAGCCCTGAAATCCTTTACTAGAGTTCACAACAAGCTCATCTCGGGCATCAGCAATTCAAACTTCATCAAGCTGAAATGCCAGTGAGATTGCAATGACTCCAGGGCAGTCACCCCCAAATAGTGCTGGGGAACTGGAGATGGCACAGAATCCTCCCGTTCCCAACTCCCACTCGCCCCTGCTATTAATGATAGTTAGTCCCATTTCTGTCAAAAATGCATTTAGAAATCCTGAATTGCTGTCATACACAGCTGCATGAGTGTTATTAGTTTGGTTGTTATCTGCTCCCTGGAGGCTGGTGGGACTGTCACCCCCTGACCAGGGAACAGCCATGGGCCAGTGCTGCCAAAGCTCATTCCAGCACATGCCACATCCCAAAGCTTCAACCTGCATTCCATGTCCTCACCATACACATGCAGCAATCCATCTACTTAAGAAAAATTTATGTTTTCTACCAAATCCATAATTACCCCATTCTTCTAATACTTTTCAGTGAAAGGAAGATAGTGATGTACTTCTAAAACCCCAAACTTTTAGTGATTTAATATTTAAAATTCGGGATATTTTTGTTGCACAGGTGGATGGGAAAGCCACTAACAATTCTGCATACACCTTATTAGAAAGGCTGCCCACATCCCAGCTCAGACAGAGCACAGACTGATAAAAAGGCTTAATACATAAATGCTTGTTTGTGTTTGGAAAGTTCCTGGAGCTTAGCCAAACATTCAGTGTGCTGAGGAAATACAGAGAGACAAGGGCCTGCTTTTAGAGCCATGCTTGTCTGCAGCTCTGTATTATCCTGAGTGACATTTAGTCCAAGTACAGTAATAACACACATCCTTGCCTGCTGCCGAAAGCAAAAGCCAGATTTTAATACCCGATGGAAATATTCTTGCTTTTGGGAGCATCCAGAACTGGGGAAAAAAACCCCAGCACTCAGTTTATAAAAATATTGATTTCTTCACATATAAATGAGCCAGTTTCCAACAACAAAAGCCTCTCAGATGGTGGGTGTAACCTCCAAGCTGCTGCCATGACAGTCTTTTAGTAACACTTATACAGAGATCTTTCACCACAGATTGCAAGGAGGCAGAGGATTTACTGTTCCAAGTGACAACCAGGGAGCCTGGAGGCACAGAGCTTGCACTGATTTTTACCCCAGCTTGCCCAGCAGGTCAGCAGCAGGAGGACCAGGGCTACAGCCCAGCCATGGCAAGGAGACCACGCTCATCCTGATCCAGGGAGAAACCAGAAGCACATGGTTTATGTGTGTTTGGCTTTTGCTGAAGTCAGGTGCCAGCAGAGGAGGAGGGTTTGACCTGCTGAGCTAAGTTCACACTCACATCCAAGTGATGGACCAGGCAATCTCACTGAAATACTGCATCTGTTCCTCATCCTGCTCCCTTTGCTCCTCTGGGCAAAGGATGCTGAGGTTTAGAGATAGGTCAAGAGATGAACCAGCAAGAGACATGGCTCAGGAGAAACCCAGAGCCGGGATGAGTTATCAATCAGAGCTATCAATAAACTCCCAAAAAGTAATTATATTCTCCCTAGGATGGTGGGCAGGGATTTCTGGCAAGTGGCAGCAAACTCACTGATTCCAGCTGTATAAAAATCCCCCTAAAAACCACACTAAAGCCTTTCTGGACAGGTGTATGGATAGGTCCTTTCATTGTCATGGGAATGCTGCACTCCTTGACAGAGTGCTGCCTTTGAGGGGCAGGGCACTGCTTGATGGCTCTGACCCTGAGAAGCAGCTCCGAGCTGGCCTCTCCCATTCAACGGATCTGAATTCCTTAACTCCTCTCTCCAGAGCGTGGAAGGAGAGTGATGGAGGGGGGAGTAATAGGTCTGAAAAAATCCAGAGTGGAAAGGTAATGAGAGGGCACCTATCACCAACTTAATAAATGGGAGTGATGGGTGGAATCTGATGAAATGATCAGGCAGCATGTCTAACACAAATTAAATAAAGTGCTTTTTTACACAGTTAATTTATGGAACTCCTTGACACAAGTTATTGCACGAGACAAAGAGTTTTAAAAGGATTCAGTAAAGGACTAGACAAAGTCATGAGGACTTAGTACCTAAAGGTGTGGCTTGAAAGCCCCTAAGCCAGTGACTGCCAAAAATCGGAAAGGTTTGTCTGAGACAGGTTCAATGTCTCTTCATTTCTCGTGCCTTTTTCTACACATCTGCCACTAGACAGGCTTTGGCTATTTCCACATTGTCCTCAGCACTGAGCAGGGGCAGAGGACGTGGCCCTTCATGCACGTTTTTCTCCTAGGCCAACTCCTGAGGAGCCTTCTTTGCTTTTCAAAGGACGGGCTTTAATCCTGCCTGCCCACGGAGCCACTTTCTCACATCACATGCCCAAAGGCCAGTCCCATCATGGCTTGCAACGTGACCAGCACAGGTCAGAGCTGTCCTCCAGTGGTTTTTCGTACCACTGCTCAGATTATCCTTATTAAGTGAAAGGAGATATTTTAAGGTCTTTTTCTCTTCTCATTAAAGCCTCTGTCACAGGAATTACTTGTTGCCACAGGTTTAATCTCCTGCAGAGTCCAGTGTCCACGTGTTTGCATTCATGAGATGAGGGACAGAACACGAGGAGGAAATTGGACAAAATTAACCTGCTCCCGTGACAATCCACAATAATAACAAAAGTGGAAAATGGCAGAGAATTAAACTGTTCTTGACAAAAACTGTAATGACCTCCAAGAATGCCTCTAAAGTAACCGTCCAAGTAATACTTTCCACGTGTAATTTCAAGGATATGTTATGCAAACTCCCCTGCAGCATTTCAAGCTACTCGTTAAGAAGCCAAAAAATAAAAAAAAATCAATGAGGGGAGGAGGCAATCAATACTATTAATAACAACACAATAATCTGAAACAGGGGGATTGGGTTAAATAAGTACAGGTAGATTGGATCAGAGAAAACTCTAAAGAGAAGACTTTAAATCTGATTTGGTTTTAACACTGGCACACAAAACACTTTAGAAGAAGTTGTACAAGAGGGTGCCCTGCTCCATTTCAAACTCAAAGTAGTTGAGTGGAAAAAAACCCACCAAAACGAAAAACCAACAAGCAAAGCAAACTGATTTTAGATAGCATAGCCTTAATTAGTCAATCCCCAAATAGAGAGATAGCATCAATCAAAGTCAGGGCAGAATTGGATCGAAAGGCCATCTGAGGTTGGGCCAATCTGCTGAATAAAAAGGATGTCCAAAATAAAAGTATTTCCACTGAGTGAAGACCAGGAGGTCTGTACGCTGCATTTTCCTTTTGAAAGCTGGCTGAGGCAGCCAGGGCTATGTTTTCCAGGGATTAACAAAGGAGAGAGAAGAAAAACCTTGTTATTCTTGTAACAATGGCTGTGGCACCACCTAAACGCTCCTGTTCAGAACCAATATTTTAGAAAACGGTGTCAGTTGCCATGACGTCAAAGAAGAAATTCGAGAGTTTGTCCCTGAATCATAAAAAGAGACTGAAACATCATCTTCAGGATAATGCTGTGTTCTGACACACCAGCCACAGGCCACATCTAGGTACCATAAATGGACCATGGCCTTATCAATGCACAGCTGACAGTGAATGGTTCAGGGACAGCAGAAATTAAAGTTGCTCCTTCAGATAAAGCCCAGTAGTGATACAGCACTGTCATAATACACCTCCTTAATCTAGTCAAACTCTACAAGAAGAAAGGAAGTAATCCTTGGAGGATTTCCACTAAGTATAAACAATAATATATTACCTAAGGGCTTAATACTGCTATACTGACAAAAACCTCTGAAATGCAGTGCAGCTGAGACTCCCAAATTCCAGCTCAGTACAGGGAGCACTTCATTTGGGATTCATCTGTCCAATTTCAAATGCATGCAACATTAATACTTACATATGAAAATTCATTTAGACTCCATATGGGAAGAGCTAGGTATTTCTGTAGTCCATTACTGATGGATGAAGCCAAGAAGCATTGAAGATAACTAATGCTAAAAAATGAATCCTATTTCTTTAGTCCAATGTATCTGAAAACTATGTTGGCTCTGTGGCCAAGACAGAGTTTACTTCAATTTTGTATAATACAAAAAACTAAGAATGCCTTGGTACCAAGTAAAAACAAACAAAAAATACCCTAACAGCAACAAAAAAAAAAAAAAAAACCCCAGCACTGTGGTACTCACAAAGTCACTCTTATCTCACACTATGAACCAAATCCTCCTCCCAGGCAATATCCTCCAACATCGTAAGAAGTGAGACCAAGGGCATTGGCCAAACTTCTGTTTCTTTCTTTAGCTGCAACTCAGTCCCCCACATGGACAATTAATCTCTGCTTTAGGAGTCAGTCTACAGAGCACAGTTGCAGTCAAAGCTATCATTGCCAAATGAAAGCAGCAGGTAAATGACTTTGTGTTACATCTCTGGTTTTATACTCTTCCTTAGATAAAAGTTGGTTTCGAGGCAAAAAACAACTCAGTATGAAGACACACAAGAAAGTAAAGGTCTGAAAGGCTTTTGGTTCTTGGTGTTTTCATCCCAAGATGAGCCCTTGGACCACAACCCTGTCAGACCATACCACAAAATAAAGGGAGAGGTGCAAAACCAGTTAGAACTTAAAAATTGTTTAACTTGTCATGTTCAGTATCTGTTTCTATACTCTTCCCAATTTGTTGAAGCAGATTTTGGTAAGAGTGCAAGGGAGAGCAGCCCTGCAATTTAAATAGACCTTTCTGACTGTCAGTTAGATTGATTACAGTTTTCTGCAAACAATACATTTTTAAATAGTTCTTTATGGAGTTTATTTTACTCCCAACATTTTCCCTATTATACAAACCCCATAACGAATGCAATCACACTTCTATTCACTGCCTCTCCAAAGTCTTCCTCCCTCCCTTTTCTCTAGCCACCTGTTAGCTCTTTCTTTTCTAAATTTAGCTCCCTTAGCTTTGTTTGGTAACCTTTTCCTCATGCCCTCATTATCTAAATTCTGCTCCTGCTGTGGTAAAGCTGGTGGGGGGCTGGATCTGGGTTGTTATTTTGGAAATGGGCGGGGGAGGAAGTAATGAATCAGTCCATCAGTAGAGGTTTATTTATGGCTGTTTTTCCTTAATAAATACATTTTAAAAAATAAACCAAGGTCTCTACCACCTTGTACAAAAAATTGACAGCCTAAGTACTGGAATGTATTTAGAATATCTCAAAATATGTCTTATTTCTGGTTATTACGTTGCCAGGGTAGTAGAAAGACTTGCAGAATGAAAAGACAGAAGCAAGGACAAGGCCAGGCTAACTGGTCATCAGCCACTTCCCGAAGTGGAAAACAGAGTAAATCCATATCACTGAACAAAGAATACATTGCTCTAATTATTACAGTTTGTCTTGCACTTCATTTGCGGCATTTTTGCCCTGAACTTTAAACTGCAGCTCTCTTTGGAGTTTCCTATTGACTCAACTCACAAAAAGCCTGCAACCCTTTGGAGATGGAGAGAAGCTCCAGGCAGAGCAGGCTTCAGCCATCCTGGCTATCAGGGAGGCAGGAGAAAACCGTAGGGAGCACAATCCCAGCAGAGGGAATAATTGCAGCCTTTCCCAACATCGTGTTCCATGTATCCTGCCCAACACACCCTCCTAGAAACTCCTTGAGTGCCCCAATAAATCTAACCTCGAGCTAGTACACTTTAAATACTCCACGGAAACAGGCTGACGCACATAAAATCCACACAGCTAATGCAAGGTGAAGTTACTAAATGAATGAATTTGGATGCGAGTAGGAAAATAAAAGCTATATTTCACCTACGGAGAGAGCCTGGAAACCCCTGTTCCCACAAAGCACATACTGATTTTGAAAATATAGTGAGCTTGTGTTGGGACACAGAGGGGAGATATTTTTAAAATGCCAAAGTCACTGGCGTGGCACCAGGCGTTGGTTTAATTTCATTCTCGTGCTTGCTCAGAGCCAAAATGAGTCATCTTCCCCATGAAATAGGAATCTGTACACAACGCTGGCTGTTAATTACCTTTCCTGTCTCCATTAAAGAGGGAAGTGACAGCTTCAACCTCTCCCTGGGCGAGCATTGTGTTCTCTCGCTGTCTCCATCACTCGCCAACAAATCTGCTGCTACAACTCAAGTGGCACTTGAGATATTCAGTCTAGCATTTCAACAACAGTATAATAACTGATAATTTGACAACAAGAAGCCATCCTCAGGAAACTCAAGGCACTTACAGCCCCAGGAGAAACAAATAGAGGTATTTCTTCACCTGCCCTGCCCACAGAGCAGCTCATTTTGGCCCTGGCCAGCATCAAGCACAGTAAAACTGGGAGCAGTCATCTCTAAAATATTGCTGGTTTAGCACAGTGACCCCACTGAATGAGGGAGTCTATCCCTCATTTATTTGTGAGGCTACACTCTCGTGTCCATCATGTTTTGAGAGTAGCAGGACTCAAAAGAGATGGTGCCTGGCTCAAGGTGATTGCTCTGGGCATCCCAAATTCAAAGTGCAAAGGAATGCAAAGTGTTACAGCATTTGCCACCAATTCACTGTCAAAAAACCTGAATCTGCCATATTCCAAAAATTACAGCAGCAAAACACGACAAGAAAAAAAATGTAGTTCTGCTTGTTCCCTGGGCTTTCGCGTATATGGGAGACTCTCTGGTAGAAAGGCAGAAACTAAATTTTTCAATGCAAAAGCCTGCTCTTTTTAAAAGACCCTTTTGAAGTCTTATTTATAAAGTGAAATAACATAAGATTTAGAATATAATCATAAGGGGGAAAAAAAGGCAACACTGAAATTGCTACTCATTTATGGTTGTAACAAAAATTCACTCCTATTCAAAGGTGAATCAAGATCCATACAAGACTTCTCTCAGTGAGCCCTTGGGATTCAAATAGATTAATGCACTTGTGCTGAGCTTCCCAGAAGGACAAATCTCACCTTTGTGTGCATTGCAGCAGTTAAAGAAACAAAAATTTGCCAGAAATGAAAACACAGAAAATTGAAGACCTTCAAATGCAGCAGAGAAAAAAAAGTCATACCCACTTCCATTTCTGTTCATAAGTGCAATGATTTACCTGGGGAAAAAAAGAACACCAAAAAACAACCTCCAACCAAAACCTCAGAGCAACTTGCTAACCCCCCTGAGGTCTCACTGAACATCTCTAAATTAGATAACACCACTGATGAGTCTTTAATCCTTTGTGTCACTGCGGGAGAAGATTGATGTGTTCACAGCAAGGTGTTGGATCATTTGCCTGGACCATGGCACAGGTCATTCTCTTAGCTCAGCCTGAAGGCCACTATAATTTATTTATTTTCTTACACCAGTTGCATCTGATTTATTTACTTACTCACCTGAAGAAGTAAATACCAACACCAGGGTTGATATCTTTATGGCATCTTTCCCCCTGAAGAACCAGGTTCTCACTATATCAGGATACCCGCTACTATGATAAACCCTTTTTGTGGTGGATTTATTACTTTGTCACAGCATGTTCTGTATTGAGTAGAACAGCTCCAAGTGAAACCAGTTCATTACTCATCTGCTCTGTGGCTTATGGGGGAAAGCTCTGGAATTACTAAAAATAAATACGCACAAGGAGTAGCATTATTTCTCAGAGGCAGAGGAATTCCTGTTACCACGTCTTATCTGAGAAGATAAAGAATACAGGAAAATAATAAAGGAAATTCTTGATCATTAGAGTAATTTCATGAGGATATCTAAAAATCCAAGCACCAGACTGAATTTCAGCCTTGCAAGGTTAATCATAGAAAATTCATCTACATGAAACACACTGCCTGGTTTACTGCTGCCTTTTTTTTTTTTTTAATAAAATAGTTTAAAGCTAGTTATTCATTTCATTGAACTTTTCATGGGGCTGTTCATCACATTTTACCATCGTGGCAAGTGACTAATGACCTTGAAAAAAATAAAAAGTAGCCATATGAGCATTAGCAGAATAATATATACTCCAGATAAAGGAGGGAATGTTCAGCTTTTGCTCAGTGAGGTATGTAGCTGGTTCGACAAAGAATGATTTATAGGGAAGGCAACAGGAAATCTCATGATGGTTTTGAGATACAGCGCAGGCATAAGCAAAGCTGTGACTCAATGCAAGCACAATCCCAGCCAGCCACCACGGGAATAGAGGTAATTAATACCAGCTTGTGCTTTAGCTCACCTAACCTGTACCCCTCTGATTTAATTCCTTGAACTCAGGGCCATCAGGAATAACAGACTCTGCTGTGTCTTCTTCCCGCAGACTGGGAAGAAATGGGAACAGAGTCACAGCTACAGAGGGCAAAACTAGAATCTACTCTTTTCCTTCCAGATGAAGGAGGAATTATTGCACAGGGAGTAGCTGAAGGTGCAAGATTCAGTGCTGAAGGCTCCCAGTGCTGTGGCCTGTGCATGGACACTGGCTCAGAACTCTCATCGTTTAGCAATTTTTTCTGAAAAAACATATCCCAATCTGTGAGCGAGCCATCTCCCAATCTCTTTAACAGATTTAATGTTTCTAATACTAGTTATTTAATTTCAGGTATTCTTATTCACAAAAAGAACAATGTTCCCTTCCTGAAATCTTTGGGATGTGCAGGGGGGTTCTAGTAATGGGGTCCTACAAATACACGAGAGCTGTGTGCAGAAAAGAGAAAAAAAATAAAAAGAAAAAGCCACAAACTCCACTAAAAGCAATGGCAGAATGGCCCTGTTTTCATTCTGTCAAGGCTCATCTCGGCCACGCTTTAAAGCAATTTAAGTGTTGCCCAATTTGATTCCCTATGCAGCCCCAGTAGGTGACAACATAAAAACCTGAGACACCATATGCAGCTGAAAGTGCCCAAGCACTGTCCAGACAGACTCTGGTCAGGAGAACCCAGTGGCTGGAATCAGTGAGAGGGGAAACCAAACAGAAACAGAAAGAAATAGAATTTTTAAGGATGTCTCTTTTAATCTTGTTTCTATTCACTTCAATATAGGAGCAAGAACAACTTTCTCTTTTAATTTTACAAGATTTCATAGGCAGATTAAAGTTTCTCTGTAGTTATTTCCTCTGCATTTGATCTGGCTTATTTCTTTTAATATCAACGGAGTTAAAAGAGGATGCATGTCATTTATTTTATTGGGTTTAGTTTTTCCCAGTGTTACTTTTTACAAGAGAAATCAGCTAAAAGATAAAAGGCAACGCTACTGTTCTGACCTCGGAGAATTTCACATTCACTTAGCAATCCTAGAGGTTTATTTCAGTTGCAGACTTCAGTTTCAGCCAGACTTTTCCTTTTTGTTTGCAATCACAAAAATGCCACATGCAAAGAGAGACTTTCCAGGTGAAAGTGTTTTGATGCACACACGTGTAACCATTGCACCCTGAAATGCCTTTCCGAATACAGGATGCCACACTGAGAGGTTGGGCACATATAGATTACTGAGCTGGAAAATTATTTTGGACCCAAAGTCTCTGTACTTCAATTTTATGGGTAATTAAACCTAATGTGTTGTCATTCAGAAAGCAATTAAGTCCAATATCTAGAATGCAGTGTCCCCTTCCAGTGAGCGATGGGGAGGAAGCGACAGGATTCACTGTGCTGATGGATCATTTCTGGGAACCCCCCTCGTGACCTTCGGTCCTCTCCTGAAAGAGAAACTGAGAAAAACACGGAGGTGGAGCAAGAGGATGTCCCTGGGGCTACACCTTGCACACATCATCAACTGCATGTCCAGGGAAGTGCCTTGGCTGGCTCAGGGAGAGCCTGGAAAGGAGATTTCCCAAGCAATGAGACAGCTTTATCTGGACAGTGCTGTACTAAAGCGACAGAAACGGCCAAAGCTAAGAGAGACCAGGGATGCTGCAATGATTTCTGTTCTTGGGGAATTTCACATCAAACACACTGGGAGCTCTAGAGATCTTTACTCTTTTTCTGTTGGCAGAAGACACCAACTCAGTCAGGCTAAAGGCACCAAAACCACCACCAGAGGTAACACGGACATTGCAAAAATCACCTTGGCTGAGAGCCGTGCTCAGCATGAGGCTCTTAATTCTTACACACCACCAACTGCCCAGCCCTGGGCAGCAGCTGACCATTCCTGGTGAGATGGGGAGCAGCTCCCAGGCCATGCCCACAGCCCCAGCGTGGGTGTGAACCCAAGCAGTCCAGGACAGGGTGCCCCTGGACACCCCCCAGACACCCTGCACATCTGCACTGATGCCGCAGGAGCTCTGGTGTCCACTCCAAGCAGAGGCACTGCCTTGGATTCTCAGCCCCTTGAATTGCACACAGCCTGCAGTCCTTGGCCATACAAAGGCTCTGCTTGGATCCCACAAACAAGAAAGCTGGAACAAAGCAACCCAATAGCTCAAAACAAAAAGGTAAGCTGTCCCCAGGCTCAGTGAAAGCCCTGAGTTGAGATCTTCTGAAAAAAAAAAAAGAGGCAGGCTTATATCAGAGTACCCATTAATAAAACCATATTTGTTTTAAATTCTGTGTTTAAGTATCATTACGTTTAATAACAATGGTGCACTGAGACATAATTGTGATCAAAAGGTTCACCCAAGGTTAGAAAGAAAGTTGGTTGCAAAGTCACAGAACCAATCTAATCTCCCGCTGTGCAGTCCTGTACTTTGGGAAGAAGATAATTGTTACTAAAGCTCACCAGTGGGTAGTCGCCATAAAGAAAACCTTCATAATTTAGAGCGTGTATAACACCTATTTTTTCAGCATAACTATGGAATGGGGAATGAGATCAGCAGGGAAAAACTAAAATGAACTTAGCAAACAATACCTCCACAAATATTGCATCAAACCACATCTCAGAGATGCTGTTACAGTCATGCTGATCCAGCCAAAACATTGGTCTTTTCGACAGGAAAAGCTAACACCACACTTGGATTTCTTAAACCCTTTTTTCTCTTCCTCTGTTATTTTTTACACTATTATTTGAATGCACCAGCTTGCTGCTTCTTTCATGACTGGGCAGCTTAGTGATAAGCCAGAGCATTACAAATGTTTTCTCCATCTTTGAGAGCAGTGTGTAACATCATTAGATTTACACGGTTTGCTTTGGCAGTGACACGTTCAGTGGACAGGCTGCTCTCCCACCGCAGAGACGGGGTCAGCTCTGAGTAAGCAAGATAGAAGAGCAGCATTAGCAGAAACCTGTTATCTCTGTTCAGTTTTCCCAAAGAGTAACCAAGGCCTCTTCTGCAAGAGAATAAGTGAAAATATTTATCGTCTGATAAAAATTAGCAAAGCTGCTCTAACACATGCCCGTTCTGGCACGTTTTCTCACCGGTTACAGCACAAGGTAGCTTCAGATGATGAGCAGCAAAGGAGTGGTGGCAGCCTCAGCAATACATTCCCAACACCTGAGGAGCTGGCTGGGTGAACATGGGAGTGAAGCTACAACCCCTGGCACCGCTACTGAAGGATTCAGTATTTAGCGTACAGCTCACAATTCCACAAACAAAACAAAAAAAAAAAAAACCACCCCAGTCCTGTTCCTCTGCCTGCCTACAAGCTCACCTCCTCCTTTTGAGCAGGCAGTGCCAGATCATCACTGCCCCAGCTGCTTTGGGCCAACGGCTGCTGAAACAGAAAGACAGCACACTCAAAGTAACACCATCCCATCCTGGGCATTTCTGGAAAGTGAGCTTTCCCCGGAGCGCCAGGCTTGCAGTCTGTTGTACCGCATGGCTAATTTTACCCCCTGGCCCATCCATGAGAATGTGGCCAGCATATGAGGTCTGTTAATGGGTCATATTTCTGCATCAGATCCTCCTGAGCTGCTCCACAGGCTCGCAGTGATGTGTGACACATCAGGAATTTCCCAGTTTGTTGACTGTCACAGGTTTGCTTTCACCTCCCTGGAAAATCAGTCCCAGGAGTCGAAAGCCAGATTTTCACTCTCTACTTCAGTGCCTCTGTTCAGCATGTGCCGGGTAATGACGGTGTGTAATAATCAATAAACAGCTCCTGGCTTTCAGCTGATGGTGCATTACTGCCAGGTCGGAACGGGAAGGTGAGCTGTGCAATTGCTGCTCGCTGGGGAAGGCTCTCTCGGGGCAAATACAACCCCTCACAGCTCTCATCCTTGTCCTGCTGATGTCGTTTCCACTCTCCTCACTCTTTGCTGTCAGCATATTGCTGTGTTCTGGAATTAGAGGGCTGACAGTGATGGTTTTAATGAGATGCAAACAGGCAGCGTTTTGGTGATTTCCGATAACTACGTGCCAGCATAAAAGCTGCAACTTCTAAGCGAGGGAAGCAGATCCCAGAAAGCTTTGTGCTTACCAAACCGAGCAGCCACATGAATTTGAGTCAGGACCAAGCTGGAGAGCATGGCAGGAGGGCACTGTTTCACCCAGCCTAGGTCTGTGGTGCTCGTGCTGCAGGGGAGCCCCAGCGATCAGGGGTCGCTTTCTGCTTATCCCCTGCAAACCTCATTTAACCTGCCAATGCCAAAGGTTAAGAATGAAGGAGAAATGTTTTTTGGTAAAAGATGGAACCACACATCAAAATAAAGCATCCTCCCAGCTCCAGAAGACAGCAAAGGAAATGACTTTAGATTTCATCATGCTCTTCTTGGCCATTTCATATCTGCACCTGATAGCAAGTGACATCTATCCACACTGCCAGACCTCTTTCCATCACACAGAAGGACAGAAGAAATCACTCACTGACACCTTGAGGTTGTCAGGATAGAAACCAAAGGGAAATCAAGGGGGGTTGCATTAAATGAGCTCAGCACCTAAATCCATTTGACTTGTAACTTCCAAACAACTCCCACTTGACTCAAGCAAGGCTCTGTGCCTGGATGAAACAACAGCACAAGGTCTTCACCTCAGGATGCAGCTCCAAGAAAGACAGAAGAAACACCAGTCCAAGTTTGTTATTTGTTTGCTTTGGGCTCCATTTATTTTACTCTTACTGAGGACACTCAGTCCTGCTGGAAGAGCAGCACTGTGCTTGAGGACAGCCTTCTGTTCTAAGTTAAATTATCAATATTCAGTATGTCAGTGGACTGAGGTTTTTTTCCCCTTGTTCCTTTTTAATGAAAGCAAATAAAAACAACAACAAAAAACAGAAAACCAAACAAATCCCAAGTAAACAAACAAAAAACCACCAAAACCCCAAACAAAAAAACCCCCACACCACTCTGAAATCCCTGTACAAGTTTACTGCTTCTGACAAGCTTTGTAGAGCAGATGATGTGATGCAACTAGAGAAGGTGAGGGGACACAGAGGATCCCCATACTGTTTACTCTCACACAATAAGGAACAAGCACAGCAACTCAGCAGCTTAAATAAAATGAATTTCACACCTCAGGTCAGCATGGAGTAAACGGCCGCTCCAAGCTCTCTCAGGCCAGTGCAATGAACCTGGGCTGAAGAGACACTGCTGAGATACAATGAGACAAGGGGAATTTTTGTCACAGCTTCTGCTAAAAAAATTAGCAGCAATAGCCTGTGAATGCTACGGAATAAGGCCAACGCTTCCTGCATTTATTTTACACTGAGAAAAATAAAAATACAAAAAACAAACAAAACAACAACCCAACTGAATTTCCTCACTTACTATGGCTTCTTCTCTCAACTAAATTCAGCAAATGTGCAGAGGGGCCATGTACTGATTAGATTGGATTCGAATGTAGTAGCAGAGATTCAAGCCCTGACCTATTAACGGGGCTAAAGTAATCAAAACAGGGTTCTGCAACCAGCACTCCATGGAAAGACAGCTCTCCACAGGGCTTGTTGCAATCCTGTTTCCTCCATCAGCAGAAATCCCTCCTAGCAAAGCTTCCATCTGAGGAAGACTTCTGAAAGATGGAAATGGGTCATCTTCTCTCCCAAACACTCACATCTTTCCTGCCCTGGGGAGCCACTTAAAAGCATTAGGTGACAAATGTTTTGTTGCCAAGCGCTGCAGAGGCCCCGTGGAACTTGTCTTCTGACACCTCTGCTGGTAAATGAGCGAGTGGCATAACAACATGACAAGGGATTTAAAAAATTAAGTCTCCCCAGACACTCCCCGGGGGTGCTTTTGCTACAACATGCAGCCTGGCAGCGCTGCTGCTCGTGAGATGCCACGTTCCTACATTTCCTTGTTTTACAAGAAATGGATTTCTCCTCCTAGTGAAACTTTAATGTGACAAAAGGAAGGGCCACTGTAGTAGTGCTGGGATGCCCTTTTTCAGACACCACCAAAAGGGCAGAAGGCTGTCTGTGGTAGGGCATTCACCTTACTCCTGGACTTGCCTTTGCATGACCAATCATTCAGATTGGAAATAAAATCCCTTTCAGAAGGAACAGACAGAGTGTGAAGGTTTTAGCTGTGAGCTTTTCATGCTGGAAAGTGCTAGAAGGGGAAACAAAGTTAAAGGGGATGGACAAGACAGGTTATTGTGGCAGAATGGGACAGGCCACGTTTGAAAAACCTGTTCTCTCCCCTCTCAGGGGTTTGAAACATGGCAAGATTGTGCTCAAGAACACGCAGGAGCCCCTCAGTGACAGCCCACAGCTCATCTCAGCCTCCAGCAGCCAAAGCTACGTTATCAATGGCTGCCTCCTCACTTCCAGTACCTGCCTCTGTAAATCACACCCCAGAGCAAGGCTTAAGAGAAAGCATCTAAATCACAAAATAAAACAGGTCAGAGTCACAATTATGATCAGTGAAGCAGGCATCAGTATGTTGTGCATAATTAAAATGACTGTAGGACTTCTCTATAAATATCAGCCAGAAAAGTGTCTCTTTGTGTGTGGGCATGAAAATGAGATGCAGGAAACAGCCTGCTCTGATGTGACAACATGACCTTGGAACAACTTTGTTGCCTCCACACCAGAGCAATTACACTGTTGAAACGTCTGATTGTGTCCCTCTTGCCATCAGCAGCAACCAAGCCTTTGCAGCAATAAATGTGGAGCGACTCACAGTTCAATAAAGATCTAGAGATAGACTCGTTTTGCAGGGGCTGCTGCTCCTTGAAGTTCTCTAAGGCTGCAGTTCCAAGAGGAAAGGCTCTCGTTTTCTCCTTTAAAAGTCTGAACTCAGCTTGGAGATGAAATCTACTCAAGATGATAAATGGATACCATGCAAAGCTTGTCTTACACACGTCTTTAAATATTTTACTTACTGCTCATCAATCTTCCCCATCTATGCAGCATTCTTAACTACTTTGCAGTAAGAAATCCGATCCCTCCGGGGAATTTGGGAAGCAAAATACATTCCCACTCTTCTCAATGCTACAACGACAGGAAGTATGGAAATGTTAAATGGAGAGGGGCGCTAAAGCAGAGCTGCTCCAGACCGCAGTGAGGTTGCCAGACTGAGCTGTGGGGCACGGGCTGGCCCTGGCTGGACCCACAGGTCAGGGCAAATCCACACGGTGGATTTTGGACCTTGTGAGTCCCAAAATTCACAGTTTCACTGGCAGCAACTCAGAACCACAAATCAGGTCTGAAATGCTGTCCAGGGCAGGCACTACAGCTGAGCAGGTGAATAACATCACTATTGATGAGCAGCACAAAAGGACTGTTTCTATTAGCACAGAGAAAAACCAGAAGTTTGGCAAGTGACAACACGCGTGGTATGTTTTTATTCAGAGCTATTTCAAAACACAAATACTTCAATCAATAATCACTCACCTCGCATTCAATATCCCAGTAATCCCCTTTTGTCCAGCATAATGCCTAGACACAATTTTATTGACCCAGCAGTATTCTCCCAGGATGTACCATTCTTTGACTACTAATGATCAGATGGGTACATTTCTCCCTGCAGCCACGTATTTATCAGGCAGAAGGCAAATATGTGATTCATTGATACATAAAACATTATAGGTAAATAATAATGAAAGACCTATGCATCTTTCTCATCGATGTGCTGAATGCACATGGGGATGGGGGGGGGCAATTAGAAGAAAATAATCAAAAGTATTCATGTGCAAAAAAAGGAACCAGATATTGAGGCAAAAGCTCACTCAGGGGCTAAAGGGACTCTGCCACCAAGACCAAATTATTAGCTCTGGACAATACACAGCCTGATCTTCTGTCCAAAAATGCATCACCACATGTTCTAAACCATCTCAAACCAAGGAATGGTTGCAAAATATATATTGAGTGGGCAAAAAAAAAAAAGATGGGATTAAAGAAATTTAAGGACTTTTTTGTGGATATTTCATAAGCTGAATGAGTTAAAGAGTACTGAATAAATTAATTCATATAAATTATTTTCCGCATGAAATATTAATGTGCTGGGCAACATTCAAAAGTCACAAATTAAACAAAATAGAAGCCTGCAATGAAATGAACTGGAACACTGTGAAAAACAGGAAAAATAAGCGAGGAGGAAACAGCTGTCATTCTCAAATCTCTCAAATATAGATCTTCCTTATAAAGAATAATGGTGCATCCAAAATGGTCATTTCCTTAAAATAAGCTATATAAAGTACTAAAGGAGAGGCACATAATACATGGCACTGTTGCAGCTCTGTCAGGTCACCATTTTCTCTTTAAGGTGTTATACTGCTTGAGCTTCAGCTGGGAATTCTCCCTAATAAATTTCCTTTATACGTCACTTTTCAGGACTGACATTTAAGGGACGCTATGAAAAGATTTGGAGATCTTCTGGAATAACTACATGGAGCTGGTAACCCTCGGCAGGCAGGAGCACAGCAGCTCCCTGAGAGATCCCCACTTACAGATCAGTGGTTTTGGTGCACGACAGGAGTCAGGGAGCCTCGTGAGCCATCTGGACACGAATGAACTCCAGGTTCAGATCCTGTTTTGTTCTGGGAAACCACACACGGAACAGGCAGCCAGTTCCAGCACAACCGACATGCAGCATCTCAACCCCACTCATGGTGGGAACGGAGGTGTAGCAGCACAGGAGAAAAGCTAATGGAACTTTGCGAAACAGCAGGCCAAAGCCATTGTAACCCAGGGCTGAGCTAAATAAAGTAGAAGTGCTCCGAAATCCCAGCCTTGGGACAGCTCACAGAGCAGCCTAGCCCAGCCTGGGTGGCTGGCAGCACTTCCTGCGTTTTACCAGGTCACCCATCTCCTGTTGCTCAAACTCAGAGAAAACTGACATCTGTCTGTTAATGCATTCCTCTGTCAAAGCCTGTTAAGTCCCAATGTGCCCTTCTCTGTATCCCTCACCCTTGCAGGAGGCCAACTCCATTCAAGGCAAGTAACATAAAGAAAGCTCATTTCCTTTGAACTTATTTACAAGTTTTACCATTAAACTTGCCCACATTATGCAAGCAGCTTGCAATCTTCCCTAATTCTCTGACTTTAATTATATAATTGAACAACCTAAAAACTCATTTTTTCCAGGAAACATTAAACATTACCATCTTAATGAAATTCTTAATGAAACCATCCTCCCTGCATGCAAATGACTGGCACTGGATTTGCTTATCACGCTGATAGACAAAAGGACAAATGCCCTTCCTTTTGTCAATCATCAGGAGTGACAGCCCTTCCTAAGGACACGCCTCCTCGGTGGATGGATAAGGCTGACAGAATCACAGACAGGAGGAAGACATCACAGCGAAGGGCGAGGAAGCAGCCAGGAAAGGTCAGTAAGTGGGAATAAACCGACAACAGATACGCAGTCAAGGCAAACTTTTTTCCTTAAACTCAGCTGAGTTCCAAGGGACTTTGCTTCAGCTGAGTTGTAACACACAGGGTGAGAAGAGCTGGAGAGGTGAGCCAGGGATCTCAGCAGGGTCCTGGTGCAGCCACGTACTCTCCATAAGGAACAAACAGTGGGGCATTTTGGACACTTGGCTGTTATAATCTGTTTCAAGACCATGGCTCAGCTTTCCCCACCTCAAACATCCTCCTTTCTCTCGGGGGGACTCTTGGCTCCAGCTCCACTGCTGTTGATACAATCACCAATAACCAAGAAGCCAGCTGGGAAGGAGCCCTGCTGGTGGCATGTCCTGTGCTGGGAACCCTTGTCCCTCCCCATGCAGCTGGACCTGCCCATCGTGTCACGGCACTGAAGGACGTACTGCAGGCACCCACGATGTCTGCAGGGGTGAAACCTCCAGGACAAGCTGCAGAAGAGCAGGGGGAAGATAGAAACCAGCACCAAACTTCTTGTGTAACTCCCCTTGTCTCTCTCCCCTCCTCACTGTCTCACCAGTCCCTTGCACTAAACCAGCTGCAGGGCTGAGGAGCACCTGACCCCTGCCAAGGGTGTGGAGGTATTTTTTGGTCTCAGGTGCCTGGCTGCTGCTCTCCACAGCAGACCTTTGAGGCACTGGCCCAGCCATCACTCCAAACAATTTGATTTACAGGCTGCAGCACTGTTTTCCCAAAGCAACCCCATTCTGCTCCCTCGCAGCCTTTTCTTGCAGGGTGTTTTTATGCAGCCGATTTCTTGTGCAGTACTAAGCTCTACCCAAGCTGAAGAAATTTTTGTCACGAATCTTTCGGGTGCATCCATTCCTTCACTGTCACTTTGTGACCTCCGGTTCTTGTTTTTGATACCAGTTCAAAGGCACCACGAATGTCTTTCATTTTTATTCCCATCAAAAACACGTGTAGTTCAAAGACACGACCTTGGCGTCTGCTTCTGCAAACAACGCTGGCCTCAGTGCTACACCAAAATCCATGTCACTGAATCAGCTTGCTCGAGCCTCTTCTAAATCTAATTCTTTCTAAATCTAATTCCCACAGATAAAGAGCAGAATAGTTTTATTCAATAAGCATTAATTAGTTCTTTTTTCTCCACTCTCCTGCTTCACTGCACTTACAGCATCCTGCCCCTTTGGCTCACCGGTACTCCTCACCGTGCTGCAGCTCCCAGATTCTCCTGATGATTTATTGACAATAAAACTCAAGCCCCAGGTGCCTTTCCTGATTTACATTCAGATCTGCAATTATGTGGTACATGGTCATAGTAGACTTTAAAATAAACAGAGATAGCTGGGATTAGTAATTTAGAGGGAAAGAAGGAAAAAGCAAAGAGGTGTCAGTGTCCTGGCTCTATCTTAACCAGAAGGTCTGGGACGGAATGTTGCAAGAGTTAAAGATCCAGCAGCACTTTGGAGATGGGGACCTGAACCTGACCCCTGTGTGGCCTCCACTAAGGGCATTCTGCCTCCTCACATTCCTGCTGCTGTCAGCTGAATGTCTGGCAGTTTTAAAGACATGAGGGCAGAAAATTTTTTCCTATTTCAAGTCTAAAAAAATATAAATATTTTTGAGTCAGCTACAAATATCTGACAAACTAATTGCTTGGTATTGTTAGCAGATTAAAGAATTAATTTTACTTAAGTCATGCATCTAATCCAGGTGAATTTCTTATGCTGGTTTGAATAAAAAGGTTAGGGAGCCTTGATTTGACAAATTCCCATCACCTGTCTTGATTTGTCAGCTAAAACAATCTGCCAAGTTCTCCACACATTTGCAAATAAATTCTATTTTCTAGCTCACCATCTTTCCTTAAGGAGGTGCTACAGCCCTGCCAGCACCAGAACTTTATCTGTGTCCAGAGCAGAAATCCTTTTTAAAGCTCTGGTGGGCAAAGAGGTTCTTGATCCCATGGCAGCTCATGAGCCTGAACAACAAGAGGAATGACCTAACTCACAATTAACACAGTCTTGGTACTCAAACAGTCCAGCTGAAACCAACTGATATATTTGTCCAGCAGAGTAAGAAAACATCCACAAAGCACAGGGGATCAAAACATGGCCATTGAGGCCCAAATCAACTCATTAAAAAAAATAAATGGGAGCAATTCCATTGGCCTCAGTGGGATTTCAATCCAGTGCACAGCTTATAAAGCACTTTCACCAAGTGCCTTTCATTCGAGGCTCTTTACAGCAGAGGTGCATCATTATTTGCTATAACCCCAGAACCTTCCCCTGGTCTGGTTTGTTTTTCACTCTATGATTCATTCCAGTCTCTCAGAGTATTCCCTAGTTGTGCATTTTTGTCCTTGGCATTGTTTTCTGTCCTTTGCATCCCGTGTGCTGTATTCCTCAGCAATTATTTATCGCAGGGGCTCATCCAGCCCCAGATCCGTGCCCCCAGCCGTGTGCCAGTGCAGCTCCAGCTGTTTGTCTCCCAGGAGTTCCATCACCTTTCTGCTCGCAGCCTGCGGCTCAACCTTCCTGACAGCTCATCCTCTCTGCAGGAGCAGAACTCCATCCTACCTCATGGAAGATTTCCATTTTCCATGACAGCCATTTGCACCTGGGGGAATGAACTCTAAATGGGTAAAGGGGGGAGTCCCAAAAATCTACTTTTTTAGGCTATTAAATCTAGGACAACATTGAAGTCCTACTTTACTCTGATATAACATTTGACTCTCTACTCATCCCAATACAAAGCCTTATCTTTTTTTATCATGGTAGCATTTGTGATGACAAAAGACAACTCAAAGTGCACAAATCACAGCAGCCCAAAAACAAGACTCCATCCCACTTGCTACACAAGCTTCTGTCTGGCTTGGTTTTCTCAATACTACTTTTTCCTTTCCTCTCTACTCTTCCATATTTGCAAAAGAAGAAATAATGTTTGCCTTTTCACGTTGGAAATCTACAGTGACAGGGTGGGGAAAGGAACCTTTTAGCAGTGGGAAGGGCAGGACAGCCCTTCCATGTACCAAAAGTGCTGACTCCGCTCTCAAAAAACAGGAGCAGCTTCCTGGTCATGCTCCATGGCTCTGCCCAGGAAGGATGCCCTTTCCAAAGGATGGATATTGATTGCAAGGAACCATCCCACCACCACCCCCTGGCAAGAGGTCACTGCAAAACTTCCCCTCCTCTCGCTCACATCCATCTTGTTGACTCTGCAGAGATTCTGCAGATTACAGCAGAGCAACTGAATTATCCCAGCTAATGGGAACGTAATGTTTCATCACCAACTTCCACAGTCACTTAAATCCATCCTTATCTATTTAATGTTGCAAACCAAAAAGTGACGAGGCAAATAAACTCCCCATTCTGACAGCTGTAATATTATGAGTTACTCTTCGGTCAGCAAACTGACCAAGAAAGTGTAAGGGGACCAAAAAGGAAAGGATGAAGAAATTACTCAGTGAATGATTGACTTTAAATCAGTGCAAAATTTGGGGAGGGCAAAAAACCCCACAACTGACCCACTTTAGCTCTGTAAAAGTGTCACCACTGTCATCCTGCTACTGAAAGGCACAAAGGCTTATGAGTGGCAAATGAAATAGAGCCGAGCTAAACAGAGCTAAGGCAGCCACAGCCCATCTCAGAAAAGCAAAATTAAACAACATTAGCAATGACCCATTTCCTCACTCAGCAGGGACCAGCAGAGCTAATCCGGCGCTGGAGGAAACATGCTGAGGGTTTTCCCACTTACAGATTGCTCTCTGCCAACTCCTCCACTAATCCACCTTGCCCCAAAATGGTTGACCATTTCTGTTTAAAGAAATAAGTGGGGATTAAGAGGAGGAAGCCTGAAATCCAACTGTATTGAAATTAAACTGGCAGGGAAGGCAAACTGCTGAGAAAGAGGGATTTGCTCTGGAAAGAGATGCAGAGCTGCTGTGGGATGGGGGATTGTAGAGAGGGTGTAGCAGTCACACCCCAGTGATGGCCTCACTAGCACGGGGGGATGCACATTTCTGGAAGTTTATACTTGTTCTTTTCTTTTTTAAGTAGAAAAGGAATTCCCTGCCTGTTCACCTCCAAGGTAACAAGCTTGAACATAACTTCAGCCACACAGACAGACCTTTCACTTGTGCTGCAGGTAAATGTTTTCACTTAAATATAAACTGCAGTGACAGCAAGGTTGGACTTGATGATCTTAAAGGTCTTTTCCAGCCTAAACGAGTTCATGATTCTATGACAGCAGCTCCAAGTGTTTGCTCTCATCCTCACCCTCTCACTTCCCTGCCACACTTTCACTTACCTTGCCTATATCTGCAGATATTTGTATTTTCTTTGCTACCAGCTCCATTTGCCCACTTGTTCCCTTAAAAAAAAAAAAAA